>JAODLC010000001.1:18462759-18479542 GCA_026781145.1 Hippopotamyrus pictus
TGTGGGTGAGCCGTGTGTAGAAGATGAGGAGGGAATGAGGCAGCATTGAGATGTGGGAAAGTGACTCGCAGTGCTTGTGGGTGAGCCGTGTGTAGAAGATGAGGAGGGAATGAGGCAGCATTGAGATGTGGGAAAGTGACTCGCAGTGCTTGGCTCATGCTCGCTTGTAGCTCAAAAAAAACATATGAAGCACTTCCCTGCTAGTGACAGTTTGCCAGGGGGATTCCAGGACTCCAGCCAGCAGGGGGCCTCGTGGTTAACTGCGTGTCCTCTGTGTGCCTGAGGAAGCTGGGTTGTACCCGGTAGCCTGTGGATTAGGTCCATGTGGTTTATCATTCTGCCATTCTGCTATGGTGTCCACAGTTCAAGGTTCGAAAGAGGAAACACAGCTGATAGCTCTGTGGTGTCGTGACATACTTTACGGCCAAACTTTTTACATCAGGTGGTGTGGTTTTATATTTTGTTTTTCTTCTCCATCAAGTGATTGTTGGATTTACAATAATATTGTAACACCTTGTAGTTTTTCAAAGAGATGCATCACCGTGGGGGGTGATTATCTTTCGATCTCTGGGCAGGGGGTGTCGGGCTTAAAATGGGGTCGAGTTGATTAGGTTGGAGACCTTTGGAAAGATTCTCTTTGTGGAGGACATGGATCAGGATTCCAGAGAATACTATAAATACCGTGAGGAACCTGATTCCAGCACAGGAGGCTTAACGGTCGGCGGACGGGGAAAAAAGCAAGAATCAGGGGCTCTTTGGGGACAGAGTAGCTGCCTTTGGTGCCTCCCATGGGAGAGAACTGGAAAAGCAAGTCAGTAAATACAGCCCAGCCATGTCAGACTGCGTTGCATGTTTGGAAAATGCCGGCTAATTTACGGTGGAATTCTCTCTCTAACCTACTGCTCTGGTCAACACCTTTTATAAAAAGAGCATTTAACCAATTTTAAATCATTTTTGCAAAAATTTCAGCACTATGGGGGGGGGTTCGCCTACAGAGAGCCTGCATGCTGATTTCACTTCTGCATGCTGATTTCACTTCTGCATGCTGATTTCACTTTTGCATGCTGATTTCACTTCTGCCTCCATGTCCGGGGTGTGCCGTGAACTTTGTGGCCAGCAGAGGGAGTGGGGTTGTGGCTGACCCCAGCTATGCTTCTCTCGCTCACCCTCTGACTCTGCCGTCTGCTTCCTTCACTTCCCCGTTTTCATTTTGTGCTCTTTGTTTGTGCCTTTGTCCTGTGTCTTGGGGGGTGGGGGGGATTGCAGGTAAGCTTGTTTTCCAATGAGCCCTCGAGGGGACCTTTCAGTTCCCCCCTACCCACCCCTAGAAGTCTAGCCAATCAAAGCACAGGTCTGCTTGCTCTGCTCTCTGCTTGGCTGCCTTGTCATGGTTACAGCATCACGGCAGATCCTTCCATGGAAACGCCTCTCGGACGGGTCCCCCCCCCCCATGCCCTCCATGATCATCAAAGCTTATTGTCCATCGTGCTTCTCCTCTTTCTTTCTGTATCACTGCCGGGGGGTTGTTCATGCCCCCGTGGCCTTATTTCACTGGGGTGATGTGTTTGGTATTTTTCCGGCTCTTTCTCCAAGGCCACGGTGCCTGTTGTTGTTTATCTAAACACTTCAGTGTTCAGTGGTCAGCCATTGATGACCGAGAGTGCTAAGTGGCCCGTAACCTGAGCACCCTGTTATCATTAAAGCGTCAAGCTATAAAAGGAGACGGCAGCCAGGCGGTTATAATCGCGTCATATTGGTCCCCCCATTGTCTGTATGTCTGGATGCTGTTGTGCTGTTTTGGATAGATTACAAGGACTGGATCGGAACCCTGTTTCACCAAGACTGTGCTTTGGGTTTTGCTTGTCATCCCACTCTTGGCATGCATCGAACATTAAAACGAGTTTGGTCTGGATCTTAGTACTAAGCAGTCGTTCTTTTTTTGGGATTCGAACTCGCCCCCTTTGTCGCATGTTTACCTCCTGTCGGCGTTGAAGAACGAACAAAAACAGCCCCCGAGAACGTGATCCGTCCCTCCGGCCACATGATCCCGTCTGTGACAGGAGATTGAGTTCCACCGGGAGGAAACTGGAGACTCTAGGGGGCGCCGGGTATGTTGTTGCCGCCACGATAACCGGAGATAGCAGAGACGGCATGGGGGGGTGGGGCGGACCTGTCGTACACCTGGAACGCCTGCATGCAAAGCACAGGCTGTCCCCGTGCGCTGCGTGTGCCCGGACTCGCTCCAAATGAGTCTCTTGTTCGCCGCTACGTGTTTTACCGTCACCGGGCGATAACCGGCGCAGAAGGAAACGGGTGTAGGTGTGGCGGCAGGGCCCTCTCCGGGGCCAAACCTGACAGCCTGGGGGCGCTAAAGCTGCATCATTCCTGCCCCCCCCCCCCTTCTCCCCCTAGGTGCGTAGCCAGAAGCTGGAGCACGAGGTGGAGAAGAACAAGATCCTGTCAGAAGCACTGCAGACACTGGCCACTGAGCACCACGAGTTGGAGCAGTTGGTTGTCAAGGGTTCGTCGCCGCGGAGCGCGCTCAGCGAGGATGAGTTCTACGACGCCATCTCTGGTGAGTGTCAACTGCGGCTGCTTTCTTCTGCTTTATGACTATAAACGTTCCCCTCGGGACAGTCCAGCAGCTGCATGCTGCGTTACGTGTCGTTCTGTTTCAATTCAGTGTCATTTATATGTAGCGCCTTACCTTGGGATGATTACCCTAGTGTGCTTGGTATTTAACGTCAGTGTTAGGTGGTGCCTGAGATTTGACTTGCAGAAAAAGATTTTGACAGTGAGTACTTTTACATAGCAATGATTTCCCCTAAAATGAGAGATGTTCACGAGTCACAAAATGGGAGTCTGAGTCAAGTCTCAAGGTTTGTTTGACATAACCGTTTATCAAAAATTTAACCATCTATTTGTTTTTTTTTCTATAAGTAACTAATGCAACTAAATTGGAATTCCCAATTGAAGAGTTCAGATACTGCATGTTTCATTGTTTCTTAGACTTGTATACATTTTCAGAGTAATCGCTATTTCAAATGCCTTTGAAGCAATAAAATATTTCTAAGAACCTAAGCACTTTTCTAATGTATATTTCAAAACTAATCCTTTCTCAAAAATATCATTATGATGAAGACATCCAGGTACATTTTAATTAGTGTGAACAGTTACAAACATAGTCAGACTTGGCAATAACAATCAACTATGTAGGAGACGGACCAAACCATGCTGGGCTCCACCCTCAACTACATTAAAGTGATGTGATTGGCTAATGAATGAGTATAACCAAGACCCCATTTGTTGTGCTGTTAAAGTAAATATATATTAAAGTAGATCGCGATTTTCATCTTTACACATCGTCCTAAAGCAAAAAGTCCAATTAATGGGGGAAATCAATTTGTCTCTCAGCTTGTGTGTTTGCAATCAGATGAATGATTATGCGAGTAACACTGCAAACTCCATGCTGAAAAGTTAAATGAATGTGTGCAGTCGTGCTGCTCTTAGTTTTGGGAGAGCGATCAGTGATATTACTGTTCAGTCAAATTATTTGCTGCCATTATGTTTTTACTTTATTAAAATTTGAATTTGTGACGCAGCTCCAAATAATTTAAGACATAATACTACTTGTGGTGCACGGGTCACAAAGAGGAGCAGGCCGTTTGTAAGCTGTAAGAAAACACAGCTTGATTTGGTAGGTATGTCGGAAATAATCTTGTTTCTGACATCTGCTAATTATCAAATTTATCTGTGCTGATCGGTGTCACTGTATAACAGCACAGTGTATATAGAATTTGTCAGATCAGATCTGCAATTTTTACTAGTGGCAAAACAGAAAAAGCGTGTTTTGTTTATATCACTTGATGCCTTGCTTTTCCTATGCTCTGCGCACAGCAAATTTGTGACGTGTTCAACAACTTTACAGTTTGGGGAGAGTTGTACACTAAATGCTTTGCCTGTAGAAATTTCACAATTTCAACAGAGTCTTAAAGACTCTTATTGTTCACAAGTCGCTATCAATGAGTCAGAGTCAAGTCCAGGTCAAAATAATGAGTCAAGTCAAGTCGGAAGTCAGTTTAGGAGCGATTCAAGTGCAACTTCAGTCTGAGTCACAAACTCGAGTCCCCATCTCAACCTAAAATATGTGGATATGCATATTTACCCCACTACCCGGACACCTTGCTTGCTGACTGACTGACTAGGTCTGTGGCCTTTAAACGGACTGACCCCAGACACATGCTCTCACATGCTAAGTTCTCAGATTAGGGTTATCTTCCGGAAGGATCCCTCTGGCTTTGCAGTGTCTAAAACGGCGTGTGGGAAAACACACTTCACCCTGCATGCTGTACCAGTGACGTTTTTGCTGATGAATCTTTAATCATGCATGTCTCTGTTTGGGTTCTAAGTCTCACTAGTCGGAATGGCTCCGGTGGTTATCATGTTTTGGCTAGTGACTGCCGCTAATGGATGCAAGCAGCTAAGAGGGCTTTTTTTCCTAACAATGCCAGGCTTGCTTTCTTGGGTTTGGCTGGTCTCTCTTCCTCTGAATTACTCAAACAAGCCCCAAATGATTTGTTTAGCTCTGATGTTTTAAGGACCAGTTTCAGAACCCTTGGACAGATTGGGTCTCTTAAGGGGTCTTAAGATCCTAGCAATGCACCCACACAATAAGGAGCATGTAGCGTGTTAGTGGGTGACCTGAGCTTGTTAGCAGATGCCCTACAATACTCCTGTTAAAATCCCCCTTTTTGATTCCTGGCTCTTTTTTTGGCTGCCCGTCATGACAGATGCAGATGAGTGTTGCCTCAGTAATGTCACGTAAATCACAATTAAATATTGCTTGCCACAATTATTACATCATGGATCCTCTGGGACTGAAAGCTGCAATCCAGCTTTTTGGGAGTCAAGGAATTAGAGAATGGATTCTGGAGTGATGATCCAGCTGGAGGGGTCCAGTTTAGTTCAGTTTCTTAGCTGGGCTGGTTAACAGGCTTTGTGGTGCTAGTAGGCCTTGGTTCCTGAGTTTGGACATCCATGGGCTTATTTGCTAATATGCCAGATGGGGCAGTGCTTTCGTCCTTTTTTCCCGCCAACCAATATCAAGTTTGCATGTAGTTTGTGCCATAGGAAACATTGCTTTTGGTTCCATTGTCTGGTGCCATATATGAATCGGCGACCTGTGACCGTGACCACTGAACTGACACGTCGCCAGGCTGCCGGTGATGATGCTCTTAGCGTCTGATGAATCTATCCATACAAGCGTTGCCCGTGGTAGCTGGTCCACACAGTAGCCTGTGCGTGCAACTCTATCCTCGGATCGGATTTCTCGGGCAGCGGCAGCCCGTGGGGGTAGGGGTGAGGGGCGGGGTACGTAGGGCAGCTGCTTTTTGTGGGGACGTCCTGGCATTCGGCACAGACACCCTTCACTGACATGCCGCCTCCTTCATTCTTGTCGCAGAGTCCGACTCGGAGCACTCCTTGAGCGGGTTTGAGACAGTCGCCAGCCATTCCTTCGAGGAGGACGAGGAGGAAGAACAGGAGAAGGAGAGGCGCGTCCGGCCAACGGGTGGCCGCAGATTTCCCGCCGGCATGTCACGGGAAGACGAGGAGGTCCCCTTGGAGCTCCAGGCCAATGGCATCGGGAGGCACAGGTAAGCCACGCTTCAACCTGCTTGGAGCTCCGTCACATGGGCCCCAAGCTCGCGGACATCCTGGAAAAAGCCTGCGCGATGCCCGGAAATGGAGCCTCAAAAAAAAAAAATTCATGCCAGGGAAGACTTTTGGTCTTTCTATTACACCTGGTACTAAATCGAGCATCTGTTATGGATCCTGGTTAATGTGTGAGTGACTAGCTGGTTTTTTTTGAACAGGCGAGATGAATCATCTAAGGCTGAAGGGTTGTTTTCACGGCGGGACGTAGCCTGATATGCCACATGTCTTATCAGTACATCCCCGGTGTTGGCGTGGCGCATTCCCTCTGTGAACCAACACATCTCGTTCCCTTTAGAGATGGCAGGTGCTTTCATTCTCCCCCTGATTATCCCTTGTACAGCTGGCCTTTGAGTTCATGGGAACTCTTCTCAGTCGCATTAGAGAAGCTGACCTTCTTTTTTCATGCATTTGCCAGTCTTTCCACAGAGACTGAATAATTTACAGCTCCGTGCTGCCTGAGGTTACGAGGAGAGGAGCCCACAAACAGAAACCTTTCTCCATTGAAGACATGAAACTTTGATGAAGTTCCACTGTAACGTAGTAATTCTTGTAATTAAGAAGTGTCCTCAGCTGAGCGATGTTCTACCTGTAATGTCACGGGCTGCTGGAACATCAAAATCTTCGCCTTTGGATGTTTATTTCTGGTTTAAACTAACTGGGAATTTTCTACTGAATGTTTAGGCTGCTGTAGAAGACAGTTCTGACAGGGAGACAGTTGATGTGGTGGTAAATCTTCTGGTTGTGCCCAGTCACACAATGGGAAGTGCCCCAGTTCGCCCCTCCTCCAAACCCTCCAGTTTTGTGTCCAGATAGCCTTGGCATCCAGCATGAGAACAAGTAGGGTCCTCAATAGAATTGTCCTGCCAGAGCATGGGTCCTGGCTAATGTCAATGGGAAGGAGAGAGGGATGCAAGCCAGCTTGAATATCTGCATCTCGGGTATACGTTTCAGAAACACAAGACACACAAGTGTGTGTGTTTGTGTGTGAGTGTGCTTGTTTATTCGTGACTTTTTAAGGGTGTTTTTGTTTTTTTGGTCATTTCTGTGCTGGTCTTTATCAAGAAGTGAGACACTTTTGATGAACAGAGTAAAGATCTGAATGACGGTCATTGTTTGGGTTCTCTTCACCATAACATGCCCATACTGCCTGCCAGTGCCACCTTCACATCCACTGGTGCCCACAGATACAGGCCCCTGGTAGCGCTGAGCAGTGGCTCAACACACTTGGATTCGTACTCATCGGTGTGGGCCATGTTGTGTCCTCCAGGACGAGCCTTCCAGCCCCCATGTTCTCCAGGAACGACTTCAGCATCTGGAGCATCCTGAGGAAATGCATCGGCATGGTAAGAAACCTTCCTGACTCTTAGGTGACACTTGCACATTCCCAGATGCTGGAGAGGCCTGACGATTGGCTGGGAGGCCTCTCATGTGGCTTTGTTGACATGTCAGGTGATGGGTGATGAGTGCAGCACTTCAGAGTGTTAGTGGTGCAGCTGCCTGCTCGTTCTCACATCTGCGCTCTCTCTCAGGAGCTGTCCAAGATCACCATGCCGGTCATCTTCAACGAGCCGCTCAGCTTCCTCCAGCGCCTCACTGAGTACATGGAGCACACGTACCTCATCCACAGGGCCAACTCCTCTTCAGACTCCATTGAGAGGATGAAGGTACCCCAGGGTCTGGGGATCTTATGCCAGTATGGTTTTTGTGCAAAGCACTCTAGGACCGACGCAGATAGAAATTCAAATATTAATTTCAGGTCTGCTTTGTGAGGGTAAATAGGGAAATTCCAACATAGTAACTGGGTTAAACCAAAATATATTGTATTAAAGCATAACCAGTGTTATCTTCAGGAAGGTAAGCCAGCATCTGCCCATTTATGCTTTTCTCTCGAACCCCTGACTCTAACCCTATCAAATACCACCCTGTGCCTACAGTGTGTGGCAGCCTTCGCAGTGTCAGCCGTCGCCTCACAGTGGGAGAGGACAGGCAAGCCCTTCAACCCGCTGCTTGGGGAGACCTATGAGCTGGTCAGGTAGGGGCACCCCCCACCCTGCCTCAGGTTGCCCATGAGTGCTGGTGTAATGTGTCTGCTTAGACCAGGGATCTAATTCCTATCACTGCCATATCACTGGCAACGGCAAGGAGCCATGGCCCCACGTCCCATCAGCCCTGGGGGCAGGGCCGCCATCATGGCCAAATCGCACATACCAGTGGGCTGCCATGTTTGGTATAAGCAGGCGGAGCCATGCCGGAACCTTCTAAGGAGCCTTACCGAACGTGACATTTCGAGAGCGTGGCTGCCAAGGCGTAAATGTGAATAATTAAACATTAACCTTTATGCCGCTTTATCTAGCATCGGTACTGAGTTTTTATTTTATTGTTTTCTTGTTTCCCAGGGAGGACTTGGGGTTCCGGCTGATCTCGGAACAGGTCAGTCACCACCCCCCTGTCAGTGCCTTCTACGCCGAAGGGCTGAAGAACGACTTCGTCTTCCATGGCTCCATATACCCCAAGCTCAAGTTCTGGGGCAAGAGTGTTGAGGCTGAGCCCAAAGGCATCATTACCCTGGAACTGCCCAAGTAAGCTGGTCTTTGTTCTGGAGCCCCTAGGGGGCAGCACCGAGCCGGTGCTTGAATAAAGCATAGCATTGCTGTAATTCTTTGGCTAATTCTGTTGGCTTCACCATTTATTATACCTTTATAGTTGCTTCCTTAATGATACAGTAGCATGTCTAGTGTGACCACTAGTAAGTCATCAGTCTTTTTTGTGCCATGAGGTATGGTGAAGCGTACACATGGACCAACCCCACCTGCTGCGTTCACAACATCATCGTGGGCCAGCTGTGGATTGAACAGTATGGCAACGTGGAGGTGATCAACCACAAGTAAGAGAGGCTGGATCCCACTGCGCCTGCAGGGGGCAGTGTGGATGCACCCCTGCTGCATGGCCCTGGTCTTGTTATAGAACTGTTAGCCGTGCCATTCATGCAGCAAAATGCAGGATACAGATTGACATACGGGTGTAATTGAAGAGGAACCGGAGTGTAGTTAATGTTGCTGTTCAAAAAGTATTATCCAGTGAAAGCAAAAGCATCTTGAAAGAGTTTAATAGTTTTTTTTTTTTTTCTTGACAGATCTGGGGAAAAATGCTGTTTGAGCTTCAAACCTTGCGGCCTGTTCGGAAAGGAGCTTCACAAAGTGGAAGGCTACATCCTGGATAAGAGGTAACCGCAGAGATGGGTGCTATGGCAGACGTGACCTCATGCCATCCGTGCAACGGTGCCCCCTTGCGTTGCAGCAAGAAGAAGCTGTGTGCCCTCTACGGGAAGTGGACTGAGTGCCTGTACACCTTGGACCCAGCGGCTTATGACACCCATAAGAAGAACGACAGGAAGAATGCTGAGGAGAAGAAGGGCAAACACGTATGTAAACATCCAGGGCGCCTGCGAGCGGCGTGGCTCAGGGCGCCAAGGACAGTGAATCCCTGACGTGCCAGTTCTCATGAGGCCGTCGCAGAGCAGTCAGCGGGCTCCTCCAGCACCTCTCTGCCGAGCAGAGGATATCTGTCGATTTTCTGGCACTTCTTAGTTTTTCCGGATGATGATCTTGTTTTTGATCGAGTGCTGAGCAAAACGCCCTTCCCCCGCAGGGCCCCGGTGCCGAGGAGATAGAGGAGATGCCCCTCCCTGACGTCGAGACGGTGGAGATGATCCCGGGCAGCCAGCTGCTGTGGAGAATAGCACCAAGGCCTCCCAACTCCACCGAGGTTCGAGGGCCTACCGCCTGGCCTCCTCAGCCCCATGTCCCGCCCCATCCCTGACTGACATCTCTTCCATCCAATCACAGATGTACAGCTTCACCCTGTTCGCCATGCAGCTGAATGAATTGGATAAGGACATGGAGGGGGTCATTCCCAAGACAGATTGCCGGCTGCGGCCAGACATCCGGGCCATGGAGAACGGGGATATAGGTAGGCCCACAGCAGACCTCATAATCTCATCTGTGTGTTATAGCTTTGTTTTGGTCTGTCTAGCTTTGGAAGTGACCTTTAAATGCATAAAATTACAGGTTATTTTTGCATGTATTTTTATGTAGGTGCCTATTTTAATCTTCTGGTCTCATTCGCTTGATCTTCACAGCCCTGCCTAATTCACCATCTCCCAATGAAAAGCTTGAGTCATTTGAGCAGTTTTTGTGAATGTGTTATGTATCTTATAGGTTTATTTTTGTCTGTCTAGCTTTGGAAGTGACCTTTAAATACAGATATTTTACAGGTTATAATTATAAGTGTATATGTTAATCCTGAAGACTAATTTCCTTGATCTTCATGCCTGGTCTAGTCCACTGTCTCTTGCAAAGCAGCTCAGGTCGTTTGAGCCGTTTTCATTCAAGCTGTTAATGTGCTTTCATTCGCATCAGACCTGGCAAGTGAGGAGAAGAAGCGGCTGGAGGAAAAGCAGCGAGCCGCCCGGAAAGTCCGCTCAAAATCCGACGAGGACTGGAAGACCAGGTGGGTGGGGCCAGGGGCGGAGCATCACATTCACCTAGCCAATGTTGTCATGCTTGTCACATGATTCATTAGAATGTGATGTCGCTCTTGGTCATTTCATTGCCAGTGCCTTGTGGTCCACAGTTGCTGTGCATTTGCTAACATATCACCCTTTTCTCTGATATCCCCTCCTCTGTCTGTTTTTATGTGAAGAAGCGCACCGCTCGGCCCCAGGTTTGAGTTGCTTCCTGCTGTCTGGAGTGCTTTTGGCTTGTGTTTTCTCGAACTCCGCCACCCACAGGATCACCTGAGAATTGCAAGCGCTGCCTTAATTGTGCAGAAACAGACTGCAAAATCCCTACATTGAAATAATATAGTGGAAACTAACTAACAGAAGTGGATGAATTAATCTCAGCATTAATCTGAACCATGCTTCATCTGAATTTCACGCCTAATCTTTGTGGTGTTGGTGTGATTGTGTTGATTTACATGATCAGATCGTTTGGCTGGACGCTTTGCCCAGGAAAAGGCTTGGAATCCACAGGCTGTTAACGACATTGAAACCTGGGGGTGGATCTTTGCTGTCTAATGAATTAGACACAGTCTAAAATACTATAACAGTATTTTAATATTCCCATAATTCAGGGCCTTATTTCCTCTTTGCATTTTTTATTTTTAACTGTAAATGTTTGGCAGTTATTTTTGCTTGGGTGGGCAGTGATTTTCTGTCTATTGGACTGAAGGTAGCACCTCCCAGAAGCTCCCCCCCCTCCCATGACAAGCAAGGGCCTCGCTTTAGAGTTAGATTTCCTGGGCTTTCACAATAGTAATATTCAGAGGCCTCTCAGGTTATTCTAGGGTTGAGCACCATTATTCGGTTTACTGTAGCATGGCACACATGATGAAAAACATGTACTTTAAGTGAAAATTAAAGATCAGTTTCCTGTTAGGTACATTTTCGGAGCTGTTCATACTAGGCAATTTAATAAGCATATCAAGATAAGATTAGACCTTTATTAATCCCACAGTTGGGAAATTTGCATCGTTACAGCAGCAAACTGGACTATACAAGAGGAGTAATAAAATAGCAATAAATACTATACAATATGACTAACTATACAATATACAAACAAAATATATAAATATATATATATATATATGTGAAAATGTATATATACAAAGGGGGCATTATCAGATGCCTAGTAGCAACAGAACACAAATAGCAGCAGGAGTGGAATGTTTGATAATGGCAAAATAATATTAGAAATTAAACAAACACTCTTGTTAAAGCCCATCTGTGTATACAGGGTGGTGGTGGTTGGGGGCAGGGCCACTGCGGGTGGATGGGCATTCTGACCAATTATTGTTCTCTGCTTTTTTTAAGGTGGTTCAACCAAGCACCCAACCCTCACAACGGTGCTCAGGATTGGATATTCTCTGGCGGTTACTGGGACAGAAACTATTCAGGGCTTCCTGATATTTATTAGTGTGCCCTTTGATGAAGTGAGGATGCTCGACATTTCTGACATTGTCAGCTTCTGCAGTTTAATTCCTGTCCTGTGGGTGGTGCTGTTCTTTGTGCTGTTGATGTTGTGACCCCTTTTTTTTTGAGCTGGGTTTGTCTGTGGTTTTTTTTAAAAAAGATCCCCCCCTCTATAATTGGCCTTTAACACCTGTTTAATTAAAAAAAAAGATCTGTATTTAAAGTATTTCCAGTGTAGATGTGTATTTTTATTTCATATTTTAGCATTTAACCACTCAAATTTTCCAGTAGGGCACATTTAAATGAAGTCTGTCGTATTATCCCAGACCAAGGATGAGTTGCTCAGATTTCACATCTCTGTGAGGAGTCAAATAATCTCTTTGCACTAATACCATGTACGCTTTGATTTTATTTTTTAAGATGCAGTGTCTTGAGTTAAATATGAGTCTGTTGTGGTGTCTTCTCTCCCTGTGCATGAGTAACCCGGCTGCCGGTAGTGCTGTTGGGTTTTTTTTTTTTTTTTTGAGACATACAGCTTTTGTTTTGTTTTTTTGTTTAATGAATGTTCTTGTTACCATATCAGCAGTGTAAAGTGCATTAAAGGAGCACTGATGGTTCATGCACCTGTGCATGCAACAGGTTGAAGTTACTTGTCTGTGGCTTATTAATTGAGGGAGTCGCTTCGAGTTCATTTCCGGCTGATGTCCACTGCTGAACTTCAGACTGAAAGGTTATCCTCTACCAAACCCTACTGCCGGGTTCGGCTTGCTTTCACCCCTGTGACCTTCTCAGGACAAACCGTCGAGTGGATTTGACCCCTTCCCCCCCCCCCCCCGCTGGTTTCCGACATGGAGACGTCTCAGTATTTCCGGAACGTTCCTGTTCCTGCACCGTGTGGTTGTAGCAGACTGTCTGTTGGAATATAAACAAACTGTGAGTCCCACTTGCTGCTGACAGCTGGGTCATTTGTGTGGAATGGTACAGTCTGTCTCGTGGATTAAACAGGATTTAGTAAGGATCGCAAATGGGGCTGGATGCTGCACCGTTCTTCCTTGCGTCACGAAACATTTTCAAGGTGTCACCTATGCAAAGCAGGAAGAGGACCCTTGGGTTAAAGGTCAACTATGTATGGTCTAGCCCCTCGCCCTGGAGAACAGACACTCGTGATCACTTATAGGCAACCCTCCAGGATACTTAGTTCGTCATACTGACTGTAGGTGAGCTGTTGAGCTCTTAGCGTGTAGTTTTACTTGGTCTTGAAATCTGTGTACATTAAATGTTAGACTATAATTTCTAATGCTGCTAAATAAAAGCTTGTAATTAGGAATGTGTATGTGGCCCTGTTCTTTTGAGCGTGAATGGCTATGCTGTCATCCGCAGGGTAATGTGGCGAAGACAATATTCCCCCTAAATGCTCAGTCAGTCACTTCACATCTATTTATTCAAAGCAATGTACTATTGAGGAAGCAACGTCAGCCAGTACCTGGAGCGATTGAGGTTAAGAGCCTTGCTCAGGGGCCCAAGGGTGAAATCATTCTGCCAACCACAGGATTTGAACCTGTGACCTTATGATCACAGGCACAGCAGCCTTACCCACTGAGCCACACACAAGACCCTCTGAAAGACCCACGGTCACTACATCCTGGTATTGCATGGCTACTGCTCTACCTTGTGTGATATAGAGTATTGCACCTTTGTCTTTTACCTGTCTGTGTACACATACACAGGCATGCTGATGTATAGGTAATTGTTCCAGACTCTACCAAGGATTAGACGCACGACTGTCATTGTCCCCTTGCGGTTTATTGCTTCGGGTTACAGTCAGCGTCAAAACCTGTTCAGAAATAGAACACGCATGTGTCACTAAAGCTCCACGTAGCCACCTATCTCAATTGCATGAATAGATTTAAGATTCTTTATTCGTCACATACATAGTTATAACAAGTACAACGTAGTGAATGAACCCTGACCGATCCAAAGATTGCAAAAAAGAGAGAGAGAAAACAGAGTAAAAAAGTGCAGACAAAAGAATGAATTTAACAAAATATACAAAAAAGTGGCAAGTGGTGATACATGAGATGATTGAAGTTTGCCTTGATAAGTAGATTGTCCATGCAGTTTACGTATCCGCTGTATAATATTTGAGAGGTAGTGGTGTCATGTCCGGATTGAGAAGTCTGATGGTATGAGGATAGAAGATCCTCCTGAGTTTTTGCCGTAATACTCCTAAAGCGTTTGCCAGATCAACCAAACATCATGGTGCAGGAAGAAAATCACTACAAAGGTAATCTAATTCTAATTTCTCGCCTCTGATTCTGTTCTCCAGCATCTCTGACAACACTTTGAAATCAAACATTTACCGCATGTATGTTCATCTCTGGGTACAGAACATCACATTGCACAGGAAGATGAACACGCTGCAAATGGGAGAACCTGCAAAAATGCTCTCTGCTCGCTGCCTATTTGCTGTAGAGGCCCTGTAAGAATCAACATGTCTGTGCTGCTCCAGAACCTCCAGCATAAATGCTGATGCTCCTTTCTATTCCTCATCACTGACTTCTGTGGTTTTCTGTGAGGGAAAGACCTTGTTTCGAGGAGGACCACAGCTCAGTGTCTTAACACACAGTCATCATGAAATTCTGCCATCAGCCTGCAACAGGCACCATAAATGTGTATGTGCGAGCGTATTAGAACGTGTGCTATGTTCCTTAGTTTTAGGGTCAATCCATCTTCAATGCCAGGCAGCGCAGGGCTCAAGGCCAGGGAAAACCCTGGATTGGACCGCCATCACATTTGAACAATTAAAGAGGTCAGGTCACAGCTGGTCAGGTTGGAGGACATGCACTGTACAGCATGTTGCCGCACCCACTACACGACAAAACACCTTGGGATCACAGTTGCTGACCCCCCCCCAGGCTGACATGCGGTCCAGTTCCACCCTCAGAGAATCAGCGTCCCCTTGGCCTTGTCCAGCTGCTCTGGTCCTGTGATCCTGTGAGCCGGATCACCCTCAGGGAAACGCACCATGTGGCCGTATTGCCGTAACTGATGCTCCCTCACAATGCAGGTACTGTAATGTGCCTCATTCGGGACCCCCTGAGCAACAGCTTGTTTGACACGAAGTCCAACCATCACCGAACTAAAGATTCTCAGTAGGGCTGGGCGATATATTGAGTTTTTAAGATATGTCAATATATTTTCATATGAGATATAGGATGAGATAATATTGTTTATATTGATATAGTTTATGCTGCTTTAAAATTATACTCATACAGCCGCCAGTTCACCTGTTTCTCCTCTCTCTGTCTCTCACATAACTTCACCCTGCCGCGCCCCACCCCCTTCCTCAAACGTCCTGCATGCAGCGACAGCATGGAGACAGACACAGACAAACTAGCGAGGAGGAGCTGTTTGGTAAAACAATATATGCCAGTAGTTCATTTGAGCCATTTTTTTCAAGCGTGTGTACAGTCTTCATAAAAGTGCCTGTGTGACAGTGGGGACATTTGGCTCTGACTTGGTACTGTGTTATTGAAATTATTTTATGGGGACAAAAATATCGATAGGTGATGCATATCGTACATCGCCGTTCAGCTAAAGAATATCGAGATGTGATTTTTGGTCAATTTCGACCCAGCCCTACACCAAAGAGACACAGTACCGAAGGAGTGCACTCTTTGTCACAGCCATATATCAAAACAGGGAGCACAAGGGGCCGGTGGTACAAAACACCTTTGGCCAGTTTCCCAGTCAAGGCTTAAGCCTAAGCCTAGGCTAGCTTTGAGTTACAATCTCCATTGAAACGATTAAGACTAGTCTTAATCCTTGTTTGGGAAACCGGCCCCTTAAGTTTAGGTTTTTCTAATTCCAAGTTAAGATTTCCTTAAAATAAAATCGGTTGCACAAAATACCCTTAATGAACTTTCAGGGATTCCTTAAGTATAAGACCAAGATAAGAACAACGTAAATACTTAAGTGAACACTTTAATGAAACAATAAGGAATAGGTTTAAACAGTTGCACAAAATACCTTAACAACCTAAGTAAGGAAAACAACTTAAGGTTCTTCTGACTATCTTAATCGCAACACAACTGAGTTTGTGGAGATAAAAGAAAACGAACGGGTCGATCTTTTTCCCCACAGATTTAAAAGCAATACAACGTAATTCCACTGATACCGTGTTTCCCGAAAATAAGACCTACCCCGAAAATAAACCCTAGCATGATTTTTCAGGATGCTATTGTAATATACGAGCCCTAAAAATAAGCCTTAGCTTCTATCCCATGGATTGTACGGTAACTATAGAATGAGATGCGATTATATGTAAACAGGAAATAATATTTTGACCCCCCAGGCAAGATGAGTGCAAAAAGGAAGGAAATTCTGGTTCTAAAGGAAATTGAGTTGCGAGATATTCAGGATGAAATTTCGGAGCTTGGAGATTAGTACCGATGATATTCCAGAAGATGATGACATGACGACTATATTTTAATAAATGTATACACAGTAGATTTTTGTTCGTGAATAAATGTACGGTTAGATTGTTTACATGGAATGATACGGTTAGAAGATGACATGATGTCTGTATTTGAATAAATGTGGATTTTTGTTCATGAATACCGGTAAATGTACTGTAGTTTGTTGAACATGGGAAAATAAGACATCCCTTGAAAACAAGCCCTAGCGCATCTTTTGGAGCAAAAATTAATACAAGACCCTGTCTTACTTTCGGGGAAACACGGTAAGCACTGGCAAGTTTCATCACCGGTGTTCTGACGAGTAGAGCTACCTACATCGAGACATGCTATCGAGCCTTTCTGCGCATGTGCACTTTCACCGTTTTAGGGTTAGGTTTTGGGGGTTAGGGTAAGGGTTTTAGGAGTTTTTTGGGGTTAGGGTTAGGGCTATCGATTAGCACTACGGTAGCCTAACTTGACAAAGTAGCTCAACTCGTCAGAACACCGGCAAAAAGACAGATAGTATATCAGTTATCAATCGAATTTTGCGACGCAAAAATATGCCCAGATAGCAAGCACAGTCGGCCCGATTTCGGCTGAATGTTGGCACTATCGGCTGAGGTCCGGGTCGGCTGAAGCA
>JAODLC010000001.1:18485096-18501286 GCA_026781145.1 Hippopotamyrus pictus
AAGAACTTCAATGAGAAATAGCAGTGATTTTGTTTGATTTGGGTCAATTGACCCAGTCAGTCTTTCTAGTGTTAAAAGTGCTTTCCAAAGGTTTATAAATACACTATATTACCAAAAGTATTGGGACGCCCCTCCAAATCATTGAATTCAGGTGTTCCAATCACTTCTATACCCACAGGTGTATAAAATCAAGCACCTAGGCATGCTGACTGCTTCTACAAACAATTGCGAAAGAATGGGTCACTCTCAGGAGCTCAGTGAATTCAAGCGTGGTACCGTGATAGGATGCCACCTGTGCATTTCACCAGTCCATTTGTGAAATTTCCTCGCTACTAAATATTCCATGGTCAACTCTTAGTGGTATTATAACAAAGTGGAAGCAATAGGGAACAACAGCAACTCTCAAACGCATGCTGAGGTATACAGTGTGCTGAAGTCTCCAACTGTCTGCAGAGTCAATAGCTACAGACCTCCAAACTTCACGTGGCCTTCAGATTGGCTCAAGAACAGTGCATGGAGAACTTCATGGAATGTGTTTCAATGGCCGAGCAGATGCATCCAAGCCTTACATCACCAAGTGCGATGCAAAGTTTCGGATGCAGTGGTGTAAAGCATGCCACCAATGGACTCTAGAGCAGCGAAAACGTGTTCACTGGAGTGATTAATCACGCTTTTCTGGCTGGCAATCCGATGGATGAGTCTGGGCTTAGCGGTTGACAGGAGAACAGTACTTGCCTGACTGCATTGTGCCAAGTGTAAAGTTTGGAGGAGGGGGGATTATGGTGTTGGGCTTGACCTCTTAGTTCCAGTGAAAGGAACTATTAATGCTGCAGCATTCAAAGCCATTTTGGACAATTTCATGCTCCCAACTTTGTGGGAACAGTTTGGGGATGGCCCCTTCCTGTTCCAACATGACTGTGCACCAGTGCACAAAGATCCCTAAGGACATGAGTAAGCCTGGTGTGGAGGAATTTGACTGGCCTGCATAGAATTCTGACCTCTACGACAGAACACCTTTGGAATGAATGTCTTATCACAGTCTCAACAGTCTATGGTCTTGGTCTCGCTGTCTCAGATCGACATAGTGGTCGGGAGATTTGGAGCGAAAGGTATCCATGATACACAACGTAACGTTCGATAATGCAACATTAGTATTATTTCGCTTTTTGCATCCTTCAAATGCAACCAAACAATGACATACATGCATTTTGTGATTCAGACATAGGCGCTCATCGAATCAAAATATGCGTTATACGCGCAACATAACTGTAGCGTTAGTTAAATGTGTAATCACATGCCACTGCAGACATCAAGATAAGTGCTTAAAAGATTCTGACTTTATTCTTAATGCACAATTTGATGTGCAGTTTCTATTGGTATATAGTATTTGTAGTTTGCATTTGATTCATGTGACGTGTGCGCATGTCTTTGTATTGTTTGATTACAGTATTTTACTTAAAATGGTGTTTGACTAAATAAATGTGACCATTGACTTTTAAATAACATCTGCATATCATGTTGTGTTGACTTAACAGGCCTAATCCATTTCAGGGAAGTGTCATTTGGCTAGTACTACTACAATGGGACATGATGCAATTTCAAGTTTATAATTGCGTATATTCAATTTGATGTTACAATTTCATCTACAAATTAAGTATAATTGAAATCAGTTACATATTTCCAATCCTTTAGACAGTTGGAGGTGTTAGCTGTTTTGTCAGATGACTTTGGGACCAGTCAGTACCCGTCATGTCAGTTCTCAACAGCACATGAATCTTTTTTTTTTTGGTCTCGGTCTCGGTCTTGTCTTGGTCTCGATACCCTCTGGTCTTGGTAGTGTCTTGGTTTTGGTTTAGGCGGTCGTGACTACAAGTCTACCCAGAGCTCAAAATGCCTTCCTGCACTGTCAAGCTGCATCATTTAGGAACAGGTTTTGAAAACAACACACAATATGCAGTCAGATTTCACCGTGATACAAGGCAGTAGGCAGTTGAGTGAACTTGAGAACTGACAGGCATTTCACGCAACACATCCTTGCATGGTACATTAACACCACGGATTCTTTATTGTCATCAAAACATTTGGCATCCCTCCAGGCACACACATCCTACTATAGAACACAGGAAGCATATTTCCTGCCATTTCTCTATTACAATTTCAGTTAAGTGGCACTGCTCATTTACCATCAGGCCAATCACAATACAACCTTATATTTCAGGCACCAAAATGACATATCAGGCTGCCTTGATGTTACACCTGAAGATGGACCGTATTAGGGTCCTAAAAAAAAACGCTGCCAATGTGTTGCATTTAGAAACATTTGTGTTATACCTTTTCTCAGAGAAATGCATGATATTGCCATATCCAGTGTGGCCTCGTAGCAAATCTGATTGACAGATAAGAACCTGAACTGATTATTCGAAAATTGCCACATCGTCTAAAATTTGAAAAAAACTGCGACACTGAAACTCAATGTGTGAAACCACAGAACTCCATATTGCAACAATAAAGGCAGTACACTATAAAGTGTACCAACACCCCACTTTGAATTACTGCTAGTAGTCATTTTAAAATATAGCTAAAAGGCTGTATGTGAAGTGTGTGTCATATGGAGGAATATCACCCTGAATTACAGTCAGTAGCTTTTTTTGGGTTTACCCCAAGATTTCGCAGTACATTTTTTTGGTTGCCTTGGCAAACACAGGTTATTGCATCGACACATTATAAACCCCAAAAAATGTATTACATGCTGCTATCCAGTAGTACATAAAATGGTATTTTCATAGAAACTATGAGCTAAAAACCTCCATAAAAAAAGTGTACTGTGACATAAAGTGCTACTATGACGTAACTACAGTGTTCATGCTTAGTTACCATGGGGAAAATGTCACTTGATGACGTACGAGCTGAACAGATCGGTAGGGGACTGTAACAGCCACTTACATATTCCAACACACAGGGTTAGGATCTGCATTGGGAAGATGCAAGTCCCTGCAGTGATAATTAACAGCCTGTCCAAGATGGAGAAATTAATCTTGAAGACTTTCGAGATCAAATGCAATAACTAATGGTGTGATCTCCAGTATTTACATTTACACCAGCATTTTCTACAGAGCAAAACTCGTAGGTCAAGGTTATAAATGAAAATGAACATAACTCATTGTCAATGAATTTAGACATTTTAGGAATCAGTGATGCCCTTGATACACATAAACAAACACTAAGTTGACAAACACAAAATGAGAAAATGAAAACCCTAGTGATTAGGTTTAATATTACCTGGAACTCTCAGAAAACCAGTTAACCACAATCTTCATGTTTAGGCCGAATTACACGGCAACACACCACAATGCCTGTAACATTCCACAAAGACTGATTTTTTAAGGATTTCAGACAAAGCATCACACACTACAGGCCTACTGCTACAATCACAGCAGGCCATTTAATAATCATGAGCAACAAGGAAGTGGCAGTGTTTCTACATTTCAGCTAATTCGCCGGGATTTATGTTACCTTTCCTTTATCTCCTTTCTTATAATGGCAGTAGCATCAGTAAATTCTTCATTATCCTTTCGCATTTCAAAACTTAAAAAGTAGTATGTGATGATCACTGGCAAAATAGGAAAGAAATATTTTCTTTGTTTAACATACAGCTTTTGTTCAAATGATGTTTTTTTGAATTAACCTTGGCAACAAAAAATAGAAACATAAATTTGGCCGACTCACTTATTAATGAAAATGTCATACAACCACGGTAAATTACAGTGATCTCCATACTAAACCTAGTAGGAATTTTTTGTACTATATTACCAGCACATGACCTTTCCCAAGTACATGTAAAACATCTTTGAGGTAAACGATACAAAAAGAAGCATCAAACCACGTGATGGCCGGCCATCGCAAACGACATCAACCTGCCCATAGCTGCAAGCTGCTGCACAAAAAACAAAGTGCATGGTGGGCGGAGACTGGGCTGTCTGTGGGCGGGGACTGGCCACCAGGGGCGTGTCACTGAGGCTCCACCCCCTTCATGGAGGCTAATGCTGAATGGATGCGAACATGTAGCCTGTTCTCAAAGTCATATCCCGCATAACACTCCTGTGGAGGACACAGATACAGCAGAGTCAATTGAAAAATATATTTTTTTTTTTTTGCACAATTTGGAGATGCCTGATCATCCATTATCAAACAACTTTTAAACAGTAAGATTTTCAAAATCCATTGATCTACAATAACAGACTCAAATTAATGTAGGAGCATCAGGTACTACTGCACTATGGCTTGTAACCAAACTGAATAGAGTCCCAGGAGGAACTGTGTTGCTGTAAGTTTGGACAAAGTATTCAACTTCAATGTCAACATTAAGATGTAATAATGAGTAAATTCATAAACCGTTTTGGATTCAGGTCAGCTTGTCAACCTCAGGAATGATGATGATCACCACGACTATCTGTCCGATGCCAACAGCTGACTCACCTTGGCCTGCAGTAGTAGTGATCTTCCCCTCCCTATAGACTGTTGGAAACCAAAGTGTAGGAATGAAATTAATACAGCCCCTTCATCACAGCAAATCGCAGAGACAAGTTAACGACATAAAAATCTGACCAAATACCGTCACCCAGTAGCTACAGGAAAATTACTGCAACACAACCCACCCCCCTCACCTCTGGGTTCTCCAGTAGGATGCATCCCAGCTCATAGCAGGAGTACGGCTGCACGTACGAGATGCTCTGCTGGCCCAGATCATCGTTGGCTGACAGCTGAAACGACTGGTAAGCAGGAATTGCATCAGAGATTCACAGCTAACAGACTCTGTTACTGTCATAGCTGCAGTTAGACCCAAGAAGGCTTTTATATGAGATTAACGTATGCAAGTGTCAGAATAGCGCACACGGATCTCAGAGTGCCTACATAGAGTCTGATCCGATAATGACGGGCTCTTCAGCCTCACGTTGGCGCTCAGATGCTAACACTTAGTGTCTGACTACTGACATGCTAACAGAGTCTTTTCTTACTGCCCGAATAGAAAGACGGAGCTAAACTCTTTCCGTTTGAGCCAGAACAGCATCATTAAAGTTCCCTATTGTCCCAATGCAAAATCACAACTGGCTGTTCTTGCATCCAAGCAGATATCGGCTTAGATTTCCTTTGTGTCTCAGTGCCAAAATGTCATCTACTAGATGCTTTCAATGCAAATGCAAGCATCTTTCTGATACCGGCATTCTGCAGAGATCTCTCTCATAAATGAGACGCCCATGTGTCAGGGCTATGCGGCACGCACATGTTTTTTTTTTTTATAATAAATACCTGAATTGCATCCTTCGTGTTTCCTAGGCATTTGTGGATGGCGCCGAGAAGCAGGTGTTTCAGACTGGCGTGTGACGCATCATCCACCTCCTGCAAGACTGAAAAAGCAAAAATACTTGGCTGGAGATAAAGCCTTTGAATGAGTAAAATGAACTATACTGAAGTCCTTCCAAAAGCATACAATTTCCCCAAAAGAATTAAGGCTTTAATTCCTAACAGCCTTTTATACAATTATAACTTATAAATGGTTTGGATTATGGGGATTATGGTGGTTTCTGCAGGAACTTGAATGATACATAAATGCCAGGTGCTGTGACCTAATAATCCACTAATTAAACCCAGTAATTAAAGGCTGAGGAACAATGAACATTATCACACAATGGCTCCCTGACAGGCCATGGTCGGAAAGCCCCTGCATAATACACTGTTACACGGATTCACCTTGTTTTTTGGTTTTTAACAATGCTAGCTTTGTTTTGCAAAAATCCACCAGGCTATACGGAAATTACATCCACCATTCTAAACCGATTAGTTAAAGAGTAATCCCTTGAGATTTCAACCCCTAGTACTGTGACAAAGCTCATGCTTGTCGTGGTGGGGGAGGGCAAGTGCCCCCTCTTACAGCTGTATTTCCCACGTGGCGAATCATTCAGGCAGACCTTGGCTCATACGCTGCAGCTTTGACGAACAGCAGTTCGGAAGAGCTTTCCATAGGTAGAGGACCTCGATGACTCCCATAATGCACAGCTCCTTAGTAGGGGATGACTTCTTTAGCCTTTCAGCCTGTAGAGAAAAAAAACACCTGATATGCCAGCTATAGTGCAAGAAACACTCATAAGCTGCAATCTGGCTAAAGTCTGCCATCAAGTGGCCAACACAGACATACTGGTTACTTAGTCATTTAGAAGAATAGGAGGAGTTTTGATGGAAGTTTAGAGAATATTTGTTGTGCCAATCTCTAGGAGGAATAACAACACCATTTACAGGATTGTGATAACCATCATGGTGCCAAAGCAGGGAGTTTATGGAATGTGGGGGAGGTGGGGGGAAGGGGGGAAATCACAGCCACAGTGCGGCCACCGTGCGTCAACAGGCTAACAGTACAAACACCTCCATGACTCACCCTCTTAACAGAGAACTGCTCAATTTGATTATTCTTCCTTTTAAACAGCTTCTGGACGTCGTTGCAGACATTCACAGCCCCCTCCACGTCACCAGTAGCACCCTGGCAAACTGCAAGAAATGTGAGAAAATGGAGATTGTAAGTTGCCAATGCCAATTTTAATAAACTGCGATTAGGTTCCTGAAGCCCCGACCATCATGCACCAACCTCCGGTCAAGTAGGCATAGTAACACTGGGACCACCTTGACTCATTCTTCAGCCGCTCGAAGGACTTGAAGGCATCGAAGTAGTTCATCTCGATCATACTGCACCAGCCTGTAGCCACAAGGGGGCACTATGTTACCCACAGACACCTCATGCACGGTTACCATGGCTACATCAGTTTCTGATTATCAGTTTCTGATTATAACGCAGGCCAAAACTGACAGCTGTTTTTTCTTTTAACAGTATACCGGACAGATAAATCATATGGAATTATCATCGATATTGGACCACATACCGATTTCGTAGAGACACACGTGCTGAATTTCTCTTTGATCCGTCGCAAGTTCCAACGCATCATGGAAAGACGTCAAGGCACTATTAATTTGGCACTGAAGAATGATGGGAGAACAACGTCAGCATTACGAGAAGCTTCACTGTCCCCTTTGACCACACAAAACCAGACTGATTGCTCTGCAAGCCTAAAACGCACTCGGCGGGGTCAAACCCCCCCCCTGGGGCCCACAGACTCACCTCCAGCCGCTGCACGCGGCCCCTGAAGAACGTGAAAAGCGAGGAGTTGGGGTAAATGGCCGCCTTCTGCTGAAGGATGGCCTGGGCTTCCACCAGGCCCGCCCGTGTGTCCGTGCCATCGGGGGCGAAGAACGGCTGCACCACCGTGTGGTACCAGAGCAGAGCCAAGCTGAAGGTGTGGGGGGGGGGAGGGGGGACGACATCGACATGGGAAGTCTAAAGCACCTGCCTTTAAAGGCCTCGCTCAGGTACCCAACGATGACATCACTTTATGCCAAAGAGCGACCTTCCGATCACAGGCACAGCACCCTAATATGCTGAGCCACACAGTGCTGCTTTGCACCTGATACAGAGTACACGTACTCACGTAGCGAGCGGTGCCTTCATGTCCTTACTCTCACTGGCAAATGTGAGCGAGGCGAGCCCCTGCGCCCGGTCGCCAGGAAACCCCAGCAGGTTGACGATTTTCAGCAGGTGCGGTGGCACCATGGAGATGCAGAGGTGGAAGAGGCCGTAGCCGAAGCTGACGGAGCCCTTGAGGCGGCCCAGGGTCTCGGCCGTCGCCGCCTCCCTCCCGGGCTGCGCCGCTGCATTGTCGTTCGCCCGATCTGCAGGCTGCGCTACCGACGGCAAGGAGGAAGAGGAGGAAGAGGAGGAAGAAGCTCGCCGCTGGTGGGCGTCCTGCAGCAGGCCGATGTCGCTGTAGCACTTGTTGTACATCTTCCAGGCCTTGCGGAGGATCCAGCCCCCCTTAATGTACGCTGGGGACATTTTTAGGGTTGGGGGTGGGCGGTGGGGGAACAGAGAGCCACAATTTACCCAACTGGGGTCAAGTCAATTCAATCTCCTTCAAGGCTGAAGGGGAAGTGGCCATAATGAGCATTTATTTTATTTGTATGTAATTTTATCTAAAATATAATAAATAGGATTTTTTTAAGGTAGGGGGCATGAGAGGTGCCATAACATATATAGAGGGGCCAACCTATTTGTGAGAGAGAGCGCGCGCGAGAGAGAGAGCGCGAGAGAGAGAGAGCGCGAGAGAGAGAGAGCGCGCGAGAGAGAGAGCGCGCGAGAGAGAGAGAGCGCGCGAGAGAGAGAGAGAGCGCGAGAGAGAGAGAGAGCGCGAGAGAGAGAGAGAGCGCGAGGCTACGTACCTGACAGTTCCTGCTTAATGAAGGAGAGCACAGCCAGGTACACCTGGCAGTCCGCCACGATGATCTGCCGCTGCAGCCGGTCCACCACCACAGCCCCTGACCTCTGGGAGTCCATCTGGGGTGGGGAAGCAGAGCATTCTGGGTAATGGCATCAAGCCCAAAGTGGCCTGTGAGTTTCACCCTGGATGGCGGTTGAGAGCCTTCAGAACAAGCCGGTACAAGCTATTATTTTGATATTGGGTGGAGGGGGGGGTATTCCCATTACATTCATTGGACAGTGACAGCAGTGACATTGCGTGGGGGGGCGGTATTCCCTCACGCTCTTTCTGATCCGGTTCTTGATGGTCTCGATCACTCCAGAACCGTCGCTCTCACACAGTTTCTCCGTGGCCTTGAGGTCCTCGCAGGCCATCTGCATCTTCTCGTCCTCAAAGGTCATCATGGCGTTCTGCAGGTGAATGTGCCCCAGCAGCCATTAAAGTCGGAAAGACGCAGACACTGGATCACGATAGGCGGCAGTCTGGGCACGCCTGGCCTGCCCTGCAATTTTTTTACCTTTCTGCAGCTTGTCTGTACATCTGTACATAGTCAGTCTCTTTTCATAGCAGGGGCCCTAAACGATAACACCATAGAATGTTCCAGAAAGCAGGCTGCTAGGAAATTCTGTAAGTTTGTCGTGCATCAGCGCCTCAGTGTCAAGGATGAATACAGGGGCAGGATCGCACTGGCCCCAGCTGACAGCTGACTGGCCCCTGGGGGGCCCCTCACCGGTCACTCAGCAATACAAAACACATTTCATTGGCTAAAGATAAGGTTGGGCGGGTACATACTGCAAAAGCTTTTCACAATCTCTGATTTGTGCACCTCTAGATCGGACTAATTATACAGCTTGTATTTATTCATGATTAACAAATGCATTTAGGCAGACGCCCACGCAGCAGATGGTGGTCTATAATTCATTATTTTAACCAGACACGTCCTTACAAAGCTAAGAATTTCCGGGGGCATCCAGGGTGGAAACGACTACTCACCAGGAAGCTGACGAAGCTGGCCCCGAAGCTCATCAGGGGGCTGTAGGTCCTGAAGAGACGGGGGGTGACAGAGACATTAGAGGTGCCGCTCAAGTGTCAGAATGGGTCTCAACTACGTTCTCTCCATGTGGAATTCACTGGAATACCCTGGGGGAGCATAGAGGAAGGAGTGCCCTCTCAGCACTGTCTGAAGCTGTGGACTCAGCTCCAGGTGGCGTGTGGCATGTGGCAGCTGTCCCCAGCAGAGAAACCCTGTGACCATCGAGCTGAACACCCCAAGACAATGAGCGGAGTACCTGAGAGGGAATCACGCAGGCCAATCCATCTCACCTCAGCTGGTGCCAAACCTGCTCTCAGTTACACTCTATCTTGTTGACTTTTCTACTCAGGAACACAAAGGTTCAATCCCAGAATGCAGCGGGAGCAGGGTGTGGACTGTGTGGAGTTCAGTGTCAATGGTTTACTCCAGTGTTTCTCAACCCAGTTCTTGGATACCCACAGAGTCCACATTTTGGCTCCCTCCCAGCTTCCAGCCAATCAAGAACAGAAAATATCTAATACAGATGTCCTGGAAGGACCGAGGGAGCAAAAAATGTGGATTCCCACAGACTAGGTTAAGAAATACTGGTTTATATCAACCGCATATCTCTGGACAGCAGTGGGCAGATGGTCGGCCCAGCAGAACCCAAAACACATGGGCATAGTGTGCAGACACTCATACACAGGGCCAAAACCGGATTCAGAACCATAGCAATCGTACGTGTGAGGTGACTGTGGCACATCGGGGCACGACCTCACCTAAGACGGGAGAGGGAAACTCATCAGGATTATGACAATACAAAAAAAGCCACACACTTAGCCACCAAAACGGGGAATGAATTGGGGCGTGGGGGGGGGGCACGTTCCACACAAACCCCAGTGTGATCAGGAAAGGCACAATTACCCATAAGGCCCTTTCAGCTCAGTAAATAACAGTTTCTTCATTTGCCAGAATCATACACACAACATTACAGGGGGCCATCGCCCCCCCACTAAGCTTCCATCTTTACTCGCAATTAGTATTGCAGTGACATTTCAGACATGGTGGTGGTGGGGTGGGGGTGGGGGTGGAGGCTCAGCCTTTGTTGATTACCGCCACCACACTTCCTGTCACACAGTCCCCTGGGACAGCCCGATAGCCTGGCACGTCGACGCTCTGCTCAAGGCATAGCAAACTCAATTAAAACATAATAAAACAAATTCAAAAATAAACACAGGGAGGTAGGCGGGGCTGTCCTGCTGCGGTGCTGATTGGCTGCCAACTGGTGCCCAGGTGCAGCTGCCCCTCCCCACTCAAACACCCCATCTCAATGAGCCAAACACATGTAACCACCAATCACCATCTTGTAAACATCTGCCTGCACACACACAAACCATACCACCAATCAGCAGAGTTATGGTGCGTTCCATTTGCCCTTGGAACTCGGATTCCGAGTCAGGTTCCGAGTTTTGAAGCCAGAAGTGATGACACGCGCGCTCCCGTTTCTCGGAGATCCAAGAAATATCTCGGAGCAGCACAGAGGATCCCGAGTTTAGAATCCAAGATGGCTGCGCCCTTTATCAACAGAAGTGAAAGTTGTAGCTTTATACCGTTTAAGCACTACTTCTCATTTGTGGCTCATTAAATCGGTCGCACACACTATACCGTCCAACTTATCTGTGGACGTGTTGCTACGGAGTTTTATACGTAAAGCACCACGCGTAATGTGTTATCAACTGATATTGCTAACAATGGCTAACAATTACCCAGACTAGAACTGGATTTCATAATTAGTCGGATTATTTGTTGGATTTAAGGTAGTTCGGGCTAATTGTAAGTGAACGAAGATAAAGGCCATTTAAACTGAGGTACCTCAAATCAGACAAGTTGTCTGGCTAAGCAAAAAATCTTGCTTTTTGATATGTGTCCATGGTATTGCTACTTCTGTGGCAAATGGAACGCATCCGACTTGGTTTTCCCCGAGTTAGTGGATGATACGTAATCTCAGCAACCGAAACACGGATCCGAAGGCAAATGGAACGCACCACTAGTCAAGTGGTGTCCAATCATGTTTATGTTCAGGTCTCTGCCCCCTTTGCAATCCACAACACCTTCAATGAAAGACACACTGAATCACCCAGTCGGGCAATGGAAAAAAAAAAAATCCACAGCTCTGCTTATAAAATATGGACGAAGAAATAAAACACCCTTGTCACTTCAAAACACTGCACAGAAATGCAGGAAAACATCCGGCTCCCATCCGAGGTCGCGTCAGCCGGCCCAGGCCGACCCACCAGAGTCGTCACTCACACTTCCAAAGACGGTAAAAACGCATTAGTGTTAACAGGCTATGACAGAAATATATAAATCAAAGAGCCACACGCAGCACTCCTGCTATTCTGTACATTCACAGTGGTGTCCTGCCTTGTTTACTGGCAAAACTAAAGTTTCACATTTTTTTAAGAGATACAAAACACACAAAAAGCGCCACAATATGTCCAGAACTCAGTCTTAAAAGACTTCAAATCCAAGGTAGATACCGGACTGCGATTTTTGTGTACCGTTACTCCCCTAGCGACCAGCCTCCTGTAGAGGAAGTGCAAAGACTCGCCATCACAACCAAGAAATTTCGGGCACCGCCCTGCACCTTAGCATCTCTTGACATGGAGTGGGGGGGGGGTGGTCATGGATATCAGACAGCAACATAAGTGGGTCATAAGGGTCCCCAACTGAGCACTTACCCAGCTGCCCCCATCCAATTACTCCTCTCTAACTGGAATAAAGCATTCCACAGCAGGTCCATACCAGGGGCCAAGAGAACACAGACTTTAGACAGATATTTCACTTGGAAGCAGTGAACACTAACTCCAAAAACAAGCAGCGGTCAGGCGAAGTGTGGCCCAGCAAGTAATCAATTAGAAGACAGCTGACTCAAATCCAGTGATTTGACCCTTAGGCCCCTAACCAAGGCCCCTATGCAGGGTCCATAATCCCCAATTGCTTCAGGGATTGGCTAACCCTACCTTCTCTTTTTCTTGCTGCCTTGGGTAAAAGCGTCTGCTAAATGATTTATTATTGAACTCGAACAACAACAACTCATCGTAAACAATGTGGGGGTGTAGACGTTTGATTCTGTTGTAATCAGGCCAGGAGGATGATCGGGTTCTAGATGCTAGATGTCAGCTCAGGGCTTAGTGGTTCTAGCATGGCAGCACCCCGGAGCTGGTGTCCTTGAACCGTCCGACAGGGGGGGGATGGGAGGGGCAGAGGCAGGCTGGCGTGTCAAAAACGTGCCTGCGAGAGGCTCGTGTTTGTGGCCAACCTGACGGTTCACACAGACCGCAGCAGAGGCACCGTAGCGGCAGAAACTAGAGTGACATAGAGCCAAGATAAAACACCGAAACCGAAACAAGGCTAGACTAACCCTGCATCGTGCATGTCTTCCTGCAAGGAATCCGCAACAATGCAGCCGACATTCCAACCATGACTAAAAAGAATTACAAAAACCTGATCAAGATGTTTGTGTGTGTCTGAGTTGGGGGGTTGGGCCGCGATATGTGGGGCAAGTATTGTGAGACAGAAACAGCAGACCAGGCATACATAGGACAGTACCG
Organism: Hippopotamyrus pictus; assembly: GCA_026781145.1. Taxonomy (NCBI): domain Eukaryota; kingdom Metazoa; phylum Chordata; class Actinopteri; order Osteoglossiformes; family Mormyridae; genus Hippopotamyrus; species Hippopotamyrus pictus. The sequence goes on from JAODLC010000001.1 coordinate 18,498,080, forward strand.
ATGCTGTGGGTTAGATATTTAAGCCTCCCCCCACAAAAACCCAGGAGCAGGAGGCTTCCCAGGCTGGCTCAGATGCCGTCAAAACAAGGCAGCAGAGGGGAAGCCCCATCCAATCCACCCTACACCTGCCTACACCAGACCACACAGCCTCTGGGTGCTAAGCGACTGGATCAGGGCAGCAAGCCTCAACATAAAATATATAACAAAATAAGCAATCCATGTACAACACAAGTGGAATACTAGTAAAATGTAAGTATAAAGGAAAAAGTATGCAAAATTAGGTATATAACTAAGGTGAGTGTACATGTGTATTTGACTGATTATACCCCATCCCTCTGGGTAGTGGGCGTGACTCCGCCTGGGTTCGGCTCTGTCTCGTGGTCACACGGGAAGTGTCTGGCACGCGCGGGGCGCCGGCCAGCGTAGACGGCGTCTCGGCTCGCGCTCCGCTGCGTGCAGAGCTCCAGATGCACGCTGGGAAGCCCCCCTGACAAGCCCGAAAGCGCACGGTAACTTCCAGATGCTCGCCGGTAACGGGGAACACCCCGCTGAGAACCCAGCTGTCACTGACGTATACGCAGCCTCCCTCCGTTCCTGGAACCCCTTACAAGGACTCCTAAAATAGCTACCTGTCTTCGGAGACGTTTGATTCAGAGCCTGAAGGCCATTTCAATGAACAGGGATTAAAGCACACTGTCAAATCTATATTTAAAGCATACGCACACACGGGAGAAGTAGCACACTTTGAGGAATGCCCGCTAACGTGATGTAAGGTAACCGTACTTCCCTCCGGATTTCCTGTCACAGCCATCCTGGCTTGATCTGTACAGCGAGACAGATTCCCCGGCCGTACCCGACTCCGGAGATCAGAGCCGCCGGGCGGCGTGTCGGTACCGGCTGCCTGCACACATGCTGCAACAACAGCCCATGAAGTCTGCTCACGTTTGCACGAACACCACCCCCGTTAAACAAACACGTGTGCAGGCAGCGACACAAGAAGCACCTCGCCACGATTAAACAGACCTAACTCTGAAAGGTCCGCTAGTGTCTTCCGGTTAGTAAAAACGATTTAGGGAAAAGGTGAAAGAGGCGTATTTTACGGTCCAGTTTTAACGCTGTGTTGTATATATCTCAGTGTAACAAACCATCAAGCACAGCAAGTGTAAATAAGCAGGCAGAGATCAAACACCACAAACACACGAAATAAACCACAGAAATGGACCCATATATTGTGTATATATGAAACCCGGGCTGTGCTCCTCACCTGTATTTCCTGAAGAGCTCGTCGCTCTCCTTGAAGCCGTTGTTCAGAAGCATGTTTATGCCCTGAAGAGCCAGTTCGGCATCATCTATTTGCTCCGCTTTCCCATCGACCTGCTGCTCGGGACCGGCCATAGCTGCGATTTCTATCTGGCTAGTTCCCTTTTTTCTCAAACAGTAAAATAAAATGTTTTTTGGTTTTTTTTTTGTTTTTTAAAAAAAAAAAAAACGCTCCGGGCACCTACTTCCCCTAAATGGAAAGGAGCAGGAAGGCGGCTGCACGGAGCTGACCGCGGCGCAGCGCCCCACACCGGGAGGGCAGAGAGGGGAGCGCCCTCTCTCTCACCGCGGGCAGACACACCGGTCCGGCTTAGCGACCTTCCCGGCTCACAGAGACTGCCGAGAGCCTTTATTTCGCCTCACTTTCGGCTGTTTAGGGAAAGCGGCATTATTCACCGTTCGCTTCCGAAAGCGCCACAGTACCCGAAGCCTGTTTGCGTCGTTTACTTTCCATATTATTAAAGCTAATTTAAAGTCGTTTTCTCTCCGGCCGCCAGTCAGCATGCAGTTTTCTGCGGGGCTGTGGAATCGGTGCTTAGGTTCCGTCCCGGTCCGGTTTCGTTTTCATTTTCGCTCCTCGCCACTCGGTTTACGGCGCAGCTCCCCACTTCCTCCACGTCCCGTGCCGGGCAGCAGCAACCTTTGACCCGCCACAGACGTGCGCGCTGCCCCGTTATGCCCACCCCGACCCCGACAGGCTTTGCTGGCTAGCAACAGCAAACGCATTAAACATATTTTTGTTCTCGATATTTTTATTTTCAAAATTTCACCTCTTTGTTTTAATTTACTACTAAAGAAAAAAAAGCAAAACCCACATCATTAAATATCTGATATGTGTGAACAGGTATTGTGTACATAGACCTATGTAAAGTTACATATATTTTTTCATGGTCAGATTTTTAGATAAACACAGGCTTTGCCCAGCAGTGTTCAAAGCCCAGTCCTTCTGTTAATGGTTTCATTTTATCTCAAAATAGCATCTCATTACAATGTGAAATTAGCCAAGTGGACCACATAATGCTGGGTAATTACACTGTACCCTCCACCATTGGCTGCGCAGTAGAACAGCAGTGATTCATAATAACCCCCTGCCCCCCACCACCACCACCGCAAGCATCCAACATGTGTCCGATTACTGTCCCTGTACAGCTGGCCAACAAACATTAAAATGGATAATTACAAAGGAGATAAATAAGGATTCTGCTTACAGTGGGAGGCCCACTGGCTATGACTGTTGCCTCATACCTCCAGGATTGGGGGTGTTAAGCCCACCTCCTGCTTATTATGTATGTGTGTGCCCTACAATGAAATGGCATCCTATTCAGCGTGTACCCCTGCATTGTTCCCCCTGCTTCTAGGATTGGCTCTTTGACCCCATGTGACCCTGTACGCTGGATTGGCTATTAGAAGATGGATGGCTTGACACAGTAATGTATTGGTCATTTTGTACTCTTTTTTACGGTTGTACCCCTGTTGTCCACATCATAAATTGATAAGTTACACATTGTCACTGAACAACAGGAACAATTAATCTAATTAGTCTTTACTCCACTAGAAGGTACCAGTGCAATTTTCACCTTCATTTGTTCAGTAGAACTTCGTCAGCTGGAATATCCCCATGGAATATCCCCATGATCCATCTCCTGAACCCACTCACACTCTGCTGCTTGCTCTCTGCTGCTCTCTGAGACAGAAACAGCTAGGCTTACGTCACACATCAGCAGACTTCATTTTTACCTTTATTTAGTTGAATATATACTATATGAATATATACATATATCAGTGGTGGAGAAAGTACTGATGCTTAGTGCTTAAGTAAAAGTACAAATATCCTGCAAAATATGTACTCAAGTAAAAGTAGAAGTGCTACATCAACAATCTTACTTA
>JAODLC010000001.1:18503501-18515142 GCA_026781145.1 Hippopotamyrus pictus
GTGTATCTCGTCAATTCTCTAAATCGTCACTTTTAAGCTGGTCTCGCGAGTGTCGACTTAGACCGGTTTTACTGTATATATATATTTTGTCACGCCCGGCTCGTACGATCCTCGTGTGTGCCACGCCAACCTCGTTACCTAGTGATTATTCCCGATTGTAATCACCTGTTGCTTGTTAAGTGCAACCTGTCTTGTGTATTTAGTCCATGTCTCAGTCAGTATTCCCCAGCTCTGTTGTATTGTTAGTGGATGTTCGTGCCTACAAGCCGGCGACTTAGACCAGTTTTAGTGTGTGTGTTTATATATATATATATATATATATATATGATGGCATCTGGTTTTTCCTAATATTGTGTTTGTTATTGTTTCTCTAGCCAATAGACAGCATGGCGACTGGAAATTCCCATGGCTGGTGGACAACGGGGCCATTTGCAGCCCTGTTGCCCTTCCCGGCCCACCCTGACCGTGCCATCCTCAGTAAAAGACACTTGTGAAGTTGATCCCCCTGACGGCTGTTTATGTTTTAGCTGCTCTGACGACTTTCAGCTTATCATTATCCAGGTCTCGGTTATACATTGTGTTTAAAGGTAACTGCTACAGTCAGCAGGTCTGGGATATGGACTGTTAGTCTAAAGATTGTTGTACTTAGTAATTTGCAGAAACCCAGAGAGACCAAGTCTGTTGTTACTGCAGGGCCTGTTCTGACCTGGCAGAAGGACTGTCTCGGTACTATACGAATCTGTGCTGATTCAGTGTTTCTTCTGGCTGGAAGTGTCCCCCAGAGGAGAAGCTTTAAAATGCCATATTGACTTGTCTTGGCTGTTATAACTATTTATCTTTTTGAAGAAAGGAGCTGAGCAAGAATATCTTTTGTATGGTGATTGTACATTCAGCTGTTTTTTTTGGTGGGTGGGGTGCTGTATATGTCAAGGGACCTCCATCCATCCTTCCATCCATCCACCTGTTCTATTTAGGGTCATGGGGGGTCTGGAGCCTATCCTAGAGGCTACAGGTGCAAGGCAGGGATCACCTCAGGATGGGGTTGGCGAGGGCCTGAAACAATAATTTGCATCCCATATCCCAGGCTTGTCCAGAGAAGGGTGAGACGCCAGACTGGCAACGCAACTGCAATGTGTCACATCATGCTTACTTGGCTAGCAGAGTGATGCATTCAACTCACACCACAGGTCCGAATGCTTGCAAGAAAGTGGTTTACCCAGGGGAAACCCTCACAAACACAGCATGGACACCAGCACTCACACAGAGAACTCAAACCCACTGGACCTCCGTATGTACCTAAGCCTGCCCAAGCTTTAAAAAAAAACAACTTATGCCTGAGGTAACTCTTCTGCAAGGAAAGCATTGTCATAGCAACCACAGCCGACCAACCAAAGTGTCACGTTTATTTAGATCAGTATTTTACGCAGGCAGCAGTGAGGAACATTTATGACCACAAACGCACTGTCAAACCTGGTCACATACTTGCCCGGTAACCCAGTCTAACAACGCAGAAACAGACATCCCTGAGGAGGAGGAGAAGGAGAAACAAGTGAGGAGCGAACGCACAGGGGCATTATGAAGCACGACATCCAGCATTGTCATACGACGGGGTACAGCGCGTAGCTGGAGATGCCGCAGGCGTTTTCTCTCTTCCTGGACATCCGCATGTAGCCACCCTCACCCCAGCCAGATCCCCAACTGAAGAGATAAGGAGAGATAAATAAGTCACATCAGCCTCTCTCTTTGAGAAGTGGACTCTGATTCCTAAAATTCCTCGCCAGAGGATTCTGCTCTTGCTAAGAAATTCCTCCAGCTAAACAGACGCTAAAGAAGGATCTAGAAATGAAGCCTGTGAAGTAACCCCCCCAGCCCCCACCCCAGTGGTAGTTCTGTGGTGTTGGGCAGTGCTTCAAAATGGCTGACCTGTTTTTGATGATCCAATAGTCATTTTTCCCTTCTCTACCGTAGCCCACAAGTAATACGGCATGATTCAGGTTCTCAGGTCTGCAATCCGGCTCGTTGTAGATTCCTGGAAACATACACTTTAATATTAAATATGTTTTAGTCCAAATGCACAGTGGAGAATTTGTAGAAGGCAAAGGGGGTCTAGCTAATTGCTAGGCTACGATTAGGCTACTGTCCCACCAGGCATCATAGCCAATGGAAGAGCTCACCAGAGCTGTAGAACAGGAAGCTGGGGTGGTCTGCATCCACGGCAACCGTGATGGGACCAATGGCAACCAAGGCATTGGCCAAGGCCTCGTCGTCACCGGCAGGAATGAACCGATAGTCCCTGATCCGGGCGACAATCATGTTGCTATCATAGTAGCAATGCTGGTTATCCTGATAAACATGGAGAAAAAAGTATTGAAAATGTGCACTGATTCTAATTTGAAGCTTTGTTTATTAGATAAGCCTTTCCCAAAGCACTGTGCAGCTGAACATTTTAGATAGAGCTAAGCATTAGAATTCTGTTACAGATGGATGCTTTTAAAATCATTTTAGTGATTTAAAAAATGCTATAAAACAAGTCTAAGGATAATCCCTTAAAGCAGCCTGTACTTGATTCCCTTAAAGGCGCAGTGCATACCACCGCAGTGTAGGGGTAAGAGTTCTCTAGCGGAAGCCCGTTGTTCACCACGTAGTCGTAAGCATTGGCCATCCAGGCCCCACTGCAGCCGTACGTGCCGTAGGACCGCGAGCAGTCCATCAGGTGCTGCTCGCTTAGGGACATCAGGCGGCCTGTCGTCTTATACATTTGTCCCTCAACGGCTCCTGTAGTGCTGAAGGCCCAGCATGAGCCACAGAAGCCCTGAGAGGTGTAGAGCACATGACCTTTAAGCTCCTATGGGGGTCCTCAGTCAATCGTCATCGTGAATAAAAGAATTAGCGCGTTGCTAATGTGGCAACTACGGAGTGTCACATGAGTAGGTACAGAGGAAAAGCGACAACTTGAGTTACGTGACCCCAGCTTAGGGCACCTTACCTGGTCCTTCACAGGCGTGACATAGCCTAAGGTCCGGTAGTCGATGTCATTGGATTTTTTCTTCTTAGCAGCTGCTCGGAGCTTTGCGGCCGATATGGTCTTTCCTGGCTTCATTGTCCTCCTGTCTATCATGGTCCCCTGCAGCTGTCTGTATTCCTGCCGGGTCTGAACGTCACAGCTGGGGTCAGTTAAGAAACAGCGGTGCTTTGCATTGCGATTTAACAAAGAGGGTGACTCACCAGCGCCCCGTACTTATTCATGGCCATCAGGAAAGAGCTGGATCCCCTGTAGAAGTTCTCATTGTTGACCTTGATCACCTCCAAGTTCTCCTCCCAGATGTATTTTCTCTGTTCCTCATTGCTCTAAACATACAATGTTAATTATTTATAATATTTGTCATATAGTTCAAGGGCAATTAAAAAATATCCCACACATATAATGTCACATACACAGTTAGTTATACCTTGAACAGTGTGTAGTGGAAGAGGAATTATGATTAACTAAACCTTGATATTTGTGAATTAATTTTTAAATATTTACATAAAGTATATGTTAAATAGTCATCAAAATATATTTATAAACTGCTCTTAAATGAGTGTAAAATGTTATTCACATTTTTATTTGCTTTGCACAGGATGCTAACGCAGATAATCCCCTCTTGAACTTGAGATGGCAACCTTCACGGTCGACATCTTTATCTTCTACACTATTCACGAGCTTCAGCCATCATGTCTGACACACTTCACCTTCTCACTGTAGGAGACGCCAAAGTCCCCCTTCCACCTGGCCCACAGGGTCTCCATGTCCTCTTCTGAGCAGAGCACGGGCTGGAGCGAACGGTGGTGGAGCAGAAGTGAGAGCAGCGCAGCCCTCAGGAGAAGCCTCACTAGGCGGAACGCTGGCATTCCCGAGCGTCTCCCGTGGAGGGGGTTGTATACCTGTGGGACACCATCATTTTGAGTGCCCCCTGATATTGCTGTTCTGTGCTGTTTTCCTGGACTCACATGGTCTCCCTGCATGACTTACATTTACTCAAAACCACCCCTGAACTTATTGTTTCTTCCTTAACCCTAAAATTTCCTGAGGCATAGCTTCCATTGCATATGCAATGGATGATGTTACTTTTCACTAATGTCACCTGTGTACCATTAGCGTATCTCGTTATAGCTATCAGACGACATGATATTCTGAATGACTGAAATCATTCAGAAGCCGAATGACAAACTGCGGCGGCCCGTTTGCTGTATTCTCACCTGCCAGAGAGCCTGACGTCTTCCTGGGGCGATGTCAGCTTTCAGAAGGCCCTGCTTGCTCACTGATGTCACTCAGCTAGCAGACTGATAATGACACACCCCTCGGCCATCTTTTATTCCCCCAGTCAGTGGGTGTGATTTTCCGTGGCCCCCGTCCAAATCTCACGAGGCCAATCGCCAGCCCAACTGGGAGACGGAAAACAACAACAAAGAACCAAAAAATAATGATACGGGTTGAGTTACTGTTGCTGTTCAGACATAGAAATGCTCCATTTCTTCCGTAGAAGAGTACAACTTGTAACGTAAACTGAAGTAAACAGGTTCCAATCATTTTCCAGTTCTGCAGTTTTCAAGAACAGCTCAGCTAGAGAAACAGAAATACCACAAAGTCCACTCCACTGTAAAATTGTTCTTATCTTCAATGGGAATTTTATGGTTTAATATTCATGTTTAATTAGCAGATGCTTTTATCCAAATCAACATACCATTAAGATTGAAGGATCAGCCAGTCCCTAGAGCAACTGGAGGTTAAGAACCCAACAGTGAAATCACTGTGCTGAGCCTGGGATTTGAACAGGCAACATATCGATCACACACCACTCAGTGTCACACACCACCCTCCTAGACCTATTTTTATACTGCATTCGTCTTAATCTAAAAATCCATTGCATTTCAGCCATTGACAAAAATACCTGTCACCTGTTTCATTCAATTCTCACCAAAAATAAAAGAATGTATAGACACTTATATCAATAAATCCAAACACTGAAGGTATTGGGTGCACAGCACACATATAATATCCATCCAGTGCTATAGAGTCTAGACCACAGGTGTCAAACTCCAGTCCTGGAGGGCTGGAGCCCTGCACATTTTTGGTTTTCCCCTCATTTAACAAACCTGATTCAACTCCTTGTGCTAATTACCACACAGCTCTTGAGCTGAATCATTTATGGTGGAACAGGGAAAGAACTAAGCTACACAGGGCTCTGGCCCTCCAGGACTGCAGTTTGACACCCCTGGTCTAGACCAATCACTGCTGTACCCATAAAAACCATTCAGTCTGAACTGATCCATTTATGGACTGTTTTCCATGCAGGTTCCTCAGGGTCTTACAATTTGGTTTGCCATAATGACAGGTAGCAGGAAGCACTGTAATCAGAACTGCAGAAGGACACAGACCTATCAGGAAAAACACACATCGCATTTCTGTCCTGTCGCAGTCCTGCAGTCGCTTTAGCCCTTCCACATGCACTCACCATAATGCAGCTGGATCATTCTGAAAAATGACAGTGTGTGCCGAGATAAGCACTTCTCTTAGTAAGCAGTGGTAGCACCAGTGATGGGGACACCCAGCTGTTAAGGTCTTACTTGTTATTGTTATTGAATGATGTAATCCATGGATTCTCAGTGGCTAGCCATGTTTACTATAGTATATCCGGAAGAAAAGTAGACATAAACAAGCTTAGCTACTGCAAGGCCTCTCCAAATGCATATTTCACACACATTTAACCAAATATTACTGCACTATGCATCTATGTTCACTAAATGAAGCTGCCTCTACATTTGAGTTGATTTTATTTAGATTGCGTTTTATAACTTGAATAAGATTGATAATACTGGAGTCCCATTCGAGGTTCCCCTCGTCTTGTTCCCTGTGTGTTCTGGGATAAGATACTGGCTCACTGTCATCCTGTAAGGGAGGGATGGACGTCAATGGTTTCACTCTCTATGCTTTCAGCATTGAAGCAGTTAATTCACACATGTCATTCTGTTCTCCATCGTGCACTTGTGCATACAGTACACCAGGGTGTTCTCACACTCAGTATGGAATATTCAGCAAGCCAATGTCCATAGTGTTATCCCTTGTGTGCAGTTACACAGCTAACGACATTGTAGGCTACATGCCAGTGTTTTAGCAGGAGCTGCGGGCTCTGGGTTGGAAACTGAGGTCTCTTTGCTGAAACAGCTGGGAATTATGAGTATGACTCTACTCTGCAAACCTGATAATGCTCTACTGATACGGAACTGTACAGACAGGAAATGTCTTTCAGTTGATCCATTACCGATTGGATATACCTATGCGCATCACGGCGTACTGGCTGTGTGTGATTATGAGAAAAGTTATCTAACGTTCATCCTGTACCTGGAATAACAACTTGGACATTACTGCGAACTGCACATTATAGGTCCCCTGCGCTGATCCGACGCTTTACGTCAGGGAGCAAACACTCATTATACGTAAGTGCTGACGCTCTGCTTTTCATTAGACAAACGTACACGGACTCGCGCATCATGTAGAAAAGAGAGCAGTAACTAAACTCTACCCAGTTTTATATTATCATATAAATGTTATGAATTCCTTTGATTCGGTTTGACACATCCAGGTAAAAAACGGGCATTTAATAAACCTGAATTCCTCCAAGGACATCGTGTTAAATATAATGTAAATGATTCTTATGCAACTAATGTTCAAGCCCTTTAAATTTTACTTTTTTATTTTTATTTTTCTATGCAGTTTTATCTGGCATTTCCGCCAGCAATAACAATAAGACAATAATAAAACGGCTATTCCACCGTAAAAGAACATCAATAAAACTGTAACAGGGCGACAATAAAACGGTAATAAGATGGTAATATGATTGCGTCACTAGAGCAGGCGCGGGGACCGTGCACGCGCTGGAACGCCGAGAGCTCGAAACTACGACGCGCGTGTCAGCGCGTGCTGCTGCAGCACTGCAGTGGCTTCTGGTTGCATGGCTCCGCGTCCCCTTCTCAGTCCGGACAGTAGCGCCGGCTTCACGGCCGTAAACTGAGATGAGTCACGAATGAGACCTGCAAGATGTCTTTCAAGGTAAACGCCACTTTCCGTTTACATTCTTTTTCTAATGCCCTCGTAGGTAAGTTTCGAATTATTTGGACGTGACAGCATAACGCATGAATGTACACATTATGGTCGCAATCGGTGCTTTAATATTATGCAAAAATGTGTGTACTACAGGGACAGTGCAGGGTGGGGTATTGCTGCGGGGAGCACTCCGGCGGAAGGGAAATATATTGCCTGACCTTCAGTTATGGGATGAAATAATGCGAGTCTAGCGCTGATGTACCGCTGATGAGCTAAGAGGCTTCAGAAGAACTGCTCATATAAATGAATCATTTGTAAGCTGAATTTAGCTCGTGACATCTAAAGACGTGAAATCTGGAAGGAATCACGGAAGCCTGAAGGTTCTGCCAGACTTAGAGGGAGACTGACATAGGGCAGTTTATGTTAACTCACATACCTGACAAATACATAGACAGACTTAATTACATATAATTACAGTACCCAGTGTTTCTGTCAGTAGTACTCAGAGTACTTGTCACAGAACAGAGCCGGAATGAAAGTTGCTTTAATTTGGGTTGTCTGAGATTGTCCCATGATTATATTGCACAGGTCTGTAAATTAATCTATAAATTAATCTTAAACGGGTTACTAGTTACTGTTATGTCTTGCAGAAGGAAACCCCACTGGCCAACGCGGTGTTCTGGGCAGCGAGGAAGGGGAACCTGGCGTTGCTGCAGCTGCTGCTGAACAGTGGCCGAGTGGACGCCGACTGCAAAGACAGTGTAGGGACGCCGCCCCCGAGAGATACTCCCGAGAAATAAGACAGGGCGCGTGTGAGTGAGCGTGCGTTAGCTTCAGTTTCATCGTGTGTGCACTTGTGCATGCGTTCATATGTGTATGCATGTGCGTGTCTGCGTGTGTCCGTCTGTGCATATGTGTTTTTGGACGTATGAAATAGGGCACTTTAGTTTTAAGGACGGTATTCAACGAAAAGCAGGCAGTGATGTTTTCTGAACAATTGTGGAGTTTAACTATAATATTAAAACACTGCCATGAAAAACAGCTACAGTGTATACCTCCCCAAAAATCATAGTTTCCTTTGATTTATTGACCTTTTCCTACAAGAAACATTTTTTTCTTAAGAAAAACATCATATAAAAGACTGGCTCTATAATTCAGTTTATTGGAAACAGTAAAACACAATATGTTTTTATTTGTTTAATCTGTAAGTGTTTTAAAGCCATCAAAAACATTTCTTCCCTGAATCTTCGAATGTGTTTGTACTGTCTCTCTCAATGCAACACAACTGTCTTTACAGTCCTTGCCAAATTCAGACTGAGATATTATTGGCATTTTCTGAATAGGATTGCAAAGTATTGTCTGTGTGTAATTTGAGAGATAACCAAAGATATACTGAGAGTAATGGGAAAAAAAAGCTCTGACCAGTAAAAAAGGTTGATAGAGCATTACCGAAAAACATTTTTTGTCATAGGTACCACCACCAAAAATTCAGGAGTTGAGGATATTGAATATTACAGACATTTTATATATTTACACTTAAATTACAGTAAAAATGAAAAAAAAAAAAACATCAAAATCTAATGGAAACAGTTAAGAATTTAGCTCACTAGATAAATATAAACACATTTTGCTTTGTATAATGTGTTTTAAAGAGCCAGGTGTGTGTGTGTGTCTTGAAGTCGCCGATGACATGCAGATGTCAGTTAATCGTGATGTCATTTCCTTTCCAGTATGGCACCACTGCTCTGATGGTTGCCTCCTACAGTGGCCACTATGACTGTGTGAAAGAGCTGATCATGCAAGGGGCTGATATCAACTTACAAAGAGAGGTACGGTTTGCCCGGGGGGGGTGTTCTAGGGGCCATAGGCAGCCTACCAGTTACTGCACTGGATCCTTGTCTGTGAGCTAACAGCTTAAAGTCTCTGTTATGGGACCGTTTCGTTAAACCCTGAATTTGTGATGGAGGAGCTTGCTGGGATTTCCATGCACTGGCAAACAGGAAGCTAGAAAGTAACTGAGCTAGAAAGTAACTGAGCTTGGTTTAACTGCTTAACTAGTCGGGTTCCTGAAAGCACAGGGTTATCAACCCACAGTAGGTTTTGTACCATAATTTCCCTTCCCGTGTCATCATCCTCTGATGGGATTCCTCATGTCTTCCAGGTTTAATTTTGACAAAATGTCAAACTGTGATTAGATCCTAACGTCGGTTAGAGCTCAAGCTAAGCGAAAAAGGCCTTTTGAGGCTGTTTGAATTTTACACCATCAGTGTTTGACCTTTTCAGAAAAACTCTCAAGGCTCGCGTTATCTGGGCAGTTCATGGAGGACAGATAGACATATTTATGTCAGAAAGCTGAGAGACTCTGAGAGACTTGACCCCACATCCTTCTAAGTCACAAGACCATGTTCTTAACCACGATGCCACCTGGCCGACAGTAGAGGGACGTGCTTATCGTGTGGTGTCTTTTTCAGTCGGGAGCCACAGCTCTGTTCTTGGCCTCGCAGCAGGGACACAATGACATTGTGAAGCTTCTCTTTGAGTTCGGGGCCTCCACCGAATTCAAAACCAAGGTACCTTGTTGGCGGCGGTTGGGGGTGTACCTCAGAAATGCATGTAGTAGAGAAAAAATATGTTACAGAGGGGAGGGGGCATTTTCTTCCTGACACTGTCAGCAGTTCAGGTAGCAGCTCCATCTTCAGCGATGGCCTTTAAACTCACCAGGGCGCCGTGAATCTGGCTTGCTGAGCCGCAGTGTTTCACTGCATCAGTGTGTCTCTGCAGGATGGCGGCACAGCACTTTCAGCTGCATGCCAGCACGGGCGATCCAGTGTGGTGGAGACGCTGCTGAAGAACGGCGCTGGCATGCACGACCAGCTGAATGTGAGAGCCCACCCCTCCTCCACCTCACCCTGTGCCATAACCCCGCCTCCACTCCGCCCCATGCCGTAACCCCGCCCCCACTCCGCCCCATGCCGTAACCCCGCCTCCACTCCGCCCCATGCCGTAACCCCGCCTCCACTCCACCCCATGCCGTAACTCCGCCTCCACCCCATGCTGTAACCCAGCCTCCACCCCACCCTATGCCATAATCACGCCTCCACCCCATACCATAACCCAGCCTTCACCCCAGTCTCTGCCATAACCCCTCTTCCACTCTGACCCATGCCATAAGCCCATCTCCACCCCACCCTGTGTTGTAACTCTGTCTCCACCTCTCTGCATGCTGTCTTTCCTCCTTTGATGGTTTATCCCTGAAACAAACGAGTAACACCAGAGGACACAAGTTGCGTTTTTAAGGTGACAAAGGGACAAATGTGTCAGCAGAAAGGGCTGGCCCACAGTAGTGGATGTTGGACTGTTTTGGAACCATATTGTTGTTTCTAAAAATTGTTATACAATAAATGAACTACAGTGATGGATTACAAGGCATTATTTGTAATTATGTTTGTAGTTATAAATACAGAAATGCTGCAGTCTGTGGAAAATGTGACTTGTGAAAATACCTCTATGAAATGCATTAAAAAAGACAGCTGAATCTGCATCACCGTGTACCTGCTATACGCAGCCAGCCTTGCATTGCATGCAAGTCACCGCGTGACGTCTTTTTCCGATGCCTAACATTGCCCCACCTCTGTTCCTTACTAAGGATGGAGCCACACCCCTTTTCCTTGCTGCCCAGGAAGGTCACTTGACGGTCATACGCCAGCTCCTGTCCTCGGGGGCCAAAGTGAACCACCCGCGAGAGGTACGAGACACCAGCACATCAGGGCAGGTCACCTCCCACCCTGACCCCTTCAGGCAAATCAGCGTAGCCCTAATATATGCAGACTTCCTTCTACAGGCAGTCACAAAAAGTTTGATCGTCTTCTTAATTAATTAGCGAACACTTGCATTTGGTCACTTTTGTATTTTACAATTTTATAAATAGATCTGTTTTATATGTTTAACCCTCTGGGGTCGATGGCATTGTCAGCGATGCCGCATATCTTTCTCGTGTACAGTGGTACCTCAGTATACGTCTGCTTTGGAATAAGTCCAACTTAGTATACGTCCTGTTTGGATGCAAAAAAATTTGCTTGGTATACGATCTTTGTTTGGAATACGACTCGTGTGCTAAAACTTGTATGGGTCAAAATGAGTCACGACGCCACGCGCTACCCTTGTTTACCTCTCGAGACAAAGCCACGACTGCCCACGAGCATCAGTACACCAGTTACTACCATTCAGTGAACAACCCGCGCTATAACTCTCTTTTCATTAATTTCATCTAATTGGTTTTGTATTTATATATTTTATGTATTTTATGTATTTTAGTATTAAGTCAGTGAACCTACCCCTAGACCCCAGAGGGTTAACCTCACTGTTATATCCAGGGCCGGCCCACGGCATAAGCAACCTGTCTCTGATCAGCCTCTGGTGTGTGTGTGTGTGTGTGTGTTAAAGCACGGGCAGAGGTATAAAGTACTTAAGTAATTGTAATTTGATTACTGTACTTAAGTATTATTTTTGGGGATTTTTACTTTACTTGAGTACAATTAAAAATTAATACTTTTACTT
>JAODLC010000001.1:18515242-18540658 GCA_026781145.1 Hippopotamyrus pictus
CTTGTCGTATAATTAAATGGTTAAATCTAAACAGTTCTAAAGCAGGATAAAACCTTGTATGTGGTTCATTCACTTCACTTCATGAGATTAAAAACGTAAACAAGAATCTCTAGTTTTCATTTTTGCTTTTACTTTTACTTTTTTAATACTCAAGTATAATTTTAATGCGGTACTTTTTTACTTTTACTCAAGTGTGATTCTGGCTGAATACTTTTAATTTTAATTGAGTAAAATTTTCACTCATTACTTGTACTTTCACTTGAGTAACATTTTTGAGTACTTTTTACACCTCTGAGCATGGGGCCATAATTCAGATTTTGCTTGGGGCCCCAAACAGCAGCTTTCCTATGCTTTGATTCTGCACTCTTGCCACCCACCATTCCCCCCTCCATTGATTTACAGGATGGTACGACCCCACTCTGGATGGCTGCCCAGATGGGGCACAGCGATGTGGTGAAGGTGCTTCTCCTGCGGGGGGCAGAACGTGATGCAGATCGAAAAGTAAGGTCCGCTCCCCCACCTCGCACCTCTTGCAGTGACCATGTGCGCTCCGTACCCTATTATAATGCGTTTCCATTGCGGTCTGTTTTCTGAGGCCCAAATGTTATATGGTCACGTCTTCTCAATGGCCAGCCTAATTCACATCACCAACTATTATATTTATAAATGTTATATAACCCTTTGACATTAGATATTACTGTAATCTTGTACTCCTACATCACATATATCATGTATGTAGTACCTATCAAAAGTCTGGACACACCTGCTTTTAATTTGTCTCTATTTTAACTTTTATTCACCTCGTAGTAATAGAAGTCGACGCAGTGAAGTAATACATATCAAATATTGTGATGACCAAGGAAAGTGTTCTCAAATTTCTCAGATTTTAGATTCTTCAATGCTTCTATGACAGCATTGCAGACCCTTGGCATTCTGTTCACCAACTTCCAGATGTAGCCACCCCTGCAATGCTTCTCCGACAGTCCCGAGGGAGTTTCCGCACGTTCTGGGTACGAGGTGGCTGCCTCGCTTTTACTCATCCATCAAACTCATCCCAAACCAGCTCTGTAGGGTTTAGATCGAGGGATTGTGGGGGCCAGTTCATCTGTAACAACACTCCAACTCTTTCCTTGTTCACAATATAATACAGTACTTACATAACCTTGAGGTTTGCTCAGGGTTGTTATCTTGTTGAAAAACAAATGATTGTCAGTAGGTGTTTCCAGACTTCTGACTAGTACTGTATGACACATATATGCATTGCCTGTTTTCTATTCCAGTGGTTATCAACTGGTTTAACCTCAGGAACCACATTTTTCCTTAGTCATTATGTCATGACCCAAATTAAAAAAAAATTGAACCAAATTCATTTCCCAAAAAATTGTACAGTAATAGTAAGTAGAACATCATGCACTGCTTCATGCACTGTTAAAAAAAAAAGTGTAGAAATTTTTTAATCACACACTCCGTGACCCAATGAAAATGGTCCTGCAACCGACATTTGGGTCGCAGCCCCCCTCCCCCCCAGCTGAGAAATGGAGTTCTGTACTTCACTAAATTATCCCTGTGTTATATATTGCTGCAGAACTCTGTCCATATTTTCCATCTTTTCCTATTGTAAGCATTCTGGGTTCTTGAAAAGATTAAGATAAAGATCAAAGCTTGACTTTATTGATCCAAGCGGTACATTCTGGTGCATACAGTATCAAGTATGCTGCGAACAGACGAACATACATATAGTGCAAAACAGACAAAATGCAAAAAACAAACATGGTGCAGGCAAAATTTAAAAAAGTACATAGTACACAAGTAGAATATCCTGAAAACAGAATATTGCAGTATTATAGAAATAACTATATATTGAGATAATAATGATATTAAATGAGTCATGGTAATCTTGCACAGCCCACAAAGTCCCAAAAAATTAGATCTTGTGCTCTCATTATAATATAGACGCTCCTCGGATTATGATGGTCTGTGTTACAATATTTCAAACTTGCGGTGGGTATGATTATTCAATAAATTACATGAGATATTCAACATTTCATTATAAAACAGACTTTGTGTTAATGATTTTGCCCAGCTGTAGACTAATGTAAGTTTTCTAAGAATGTTTAAGGTAGACTAGGCTAGGCTATGGTGTTTGTTAGGTTAGGTGTATTGTATTCAAATGCATTTTTCTGCAGGATTATTATTATTAGCAGTAGTAATAGTAGTTGCTCCATACCGCCCGAATAGTGCTCCAGCACTTGCCCGGAATATAATCTAACAGCCTGGCGCATTCCCCCTTCCGACAGGACGGCTCCACGGCCCTGTTCAAAGCAGCCTTTAAAGGACACAATAGCGTGGTTGAGGAGCTCCTCAAGTTCTCTCCCTCGCTCGGCCTGCTCAAGGTGAACAGTCCGTAAGATATTAGCCATGATTGCCCTGCTATGTTCCTTGTTAATCACATAACCCAGCAGGTGGACTTTAATGTATATCTTTCTGTTTGTTATATGGTGCTGAATTCAGAGTCAGAGTCAGAGCTGAATTCACAGAGTCAGAGCTGAATTCACATTATCTCGTATAACCATGATGTCCTTCCGTTTTTGTGCCCCATACAGAACGGGTCGACGGCGCTCCATGCCGCAGTCATGGGTGGAAACTTGCGGGCCGTGGTGCTTCTCCTGCGCGCCAATGCCGATCCCACTTTACCAAACATGGTACGTCCAAGCCTGACCGGGCCGGTGTTCCAGATGATCTGAGGCTTGCTGCAACCCTATGGTGTTAGTTCAGACAGAAGCCATCGATCAAAGCTGATGTGGTCCAGAATGCAGCACGTCATTCCTGAGCAGTGCTTAGACCTATAACAAATATGTCCCATAACAGTGACTTGCGGAGGAAATGAGTCATCGCTGCATCCAGGCATGGAATATTAACATTATAGAGGCTTATGGCCCCATGACTGCGCAACAGGAATGATGTTCATTAATGATGCCTGGATATGAAAATGAAATACAAAGGTCTCCTCTTTGCTTTCTCCTCCTCCTCTTTGGTTTCTCCTCCCACTCTTTGCTTTCTCCTCACACTCTTTGCTTTCTCCTCCTCCTCTTTGGTTTCTCCTCCTCCTCTTTGGTTTCTCCTCCCACTCTTTGGTTTCTCCTCCTCCTCTTTGGTTTCTCCTCCTCATTTTTGGTTTCTTTTCCCACTCTTTGCTTTCTCATCCTCCTCTTTGGTTTCTCCTCCTCCTCTTTGGTTTCATTCTTTCCAAGCAGGAATACACACACACTTCATCGCTGTCCTATTAACTCCCTTTACTCAAATTTTCTGTGGTTCCATCACCATAAGCCAATAAATAAATGGGGGGGGGGGAGAGTGTTGGCTAAAGCTAAAGCCCCCCTAATAAAAGGCCTGACAATGCTCCTGGGTCATGCTAATATATTTTTCATCCTTTGTGAAAATATGTTTCCAAATATATTCAAGTAATATGTTAATGCTGTCGTTGACAATATAATCTTACAGTCAAATAAACAACTAAGAGCCTGAATCCTGACCAGCTGAGTTGATTAGCGTAAGATTATTATTACTTTATTTCACAGAACAAGGAGCTGCCAGCAGACCTGACGAAAAATGAGCGCATCCTGAGATTGCTGCGGACTCGCATGGTGGACGGGGGTAGTTGATGATCGACCCCCCCCCCCCAACCCCCAAGAATGATGCAGGAAACATGGAAGAACAAGGATAAACCTCAGCCATATGTCATGGTGCTTGCTTTCTGTTGCGGCTTGGGAAGCCATGGATATTAATCACAATATATGCAAAAAGAAGACTATGTTTCATTTATAGCACAGAGCTCTTTGCAGTTAGAATATTGTCCTTAATCTTGCGCCTTCCATGTGTATCTTCTAACTCTTAATTTTTTTCTTTTAATATTCTTAATTTGTTTTCTTAATTATTTTCTTCTGGTGCTTTGTATTTGTAAATATCTCGCAAAATCTTATTTCTGCATTTATAATAAACGTGAAACTACATTTATGGACTAAAATGTCAGGTATATGTGTAAGATGTTACCCCATTTTTATGAAACAATATTTAACTATGCGTTTTAAAATGGACATTTGTACCGTGATCTAAAATAATGAGAACAAATGCACGCCAAACACGTACAGCAACCGTAATACTGTGTATTAAAACGGTTTTATTGTGGAATTTCTTTGAACGACTACAGCCATGGGTCCAGACTATGGGCTGATATTTGTGCCACTAGAAACTGAATATGAATTTTGTAAACGTGGAAATGAGTTGCGTTGTGAATCTGCGGTCGATTACTTTTTCTCAAGGACCCGGATGTGTGTCACACTAGATTGAAATTGAATTTTTCGAGGTAGGATAAATGCTATTTCGAGTTACTGGGATTCAGATTCAAACTATTAAATTCAGATTCAGTTTTGTAATGCGGATAACTGCAGATTCAAATATACAAAATTCATATTCCGTTTCTAGTGGCACAAATATCAGCCCATACCAGACCACTCCCAGTTTGGGTCTTTATGAGTTTGACCACATATACGGTTTTGTTTGCCACAACCAAAGACAACTTTTAAATGAGTTTAGAATTAATTCACATCTCATTCATTATTAAAAACATTTACAGCGAGCCTTTCCCAATATAGTTGCCCCAAAGGGGTTAACAAACAATCAAACCCTAGTGGCGGTTAAAGGCGTACCAGGTAACACTACATCTAGATTGTAATTCTGTATTTAAAGAACAATGCCAGTGCTCTGCTGCCGTCCACTTGCACTTTGTCGCGGTGGGACCAGAATAGTACTGCAATGGTACTGCACAACGATCGCACAGGAGCCCAGCTCCTCAACCGCCAGTCGTGGGTGTGTCACTGACCAAGACCGCCTCTGAAATGGATAGGATTTAGGGCAGAACACATTTTGTCATAAGGCAGTTTACTGAAATGAGAGTGAGATCAGGTCTCTCCGAATGGAAGAGTAATCAGATTTTTGTGTGCCGTAGACGGAAGTGACATTTATAGGTTTCGGAAGAGTCCTCCTTCTTGCCAAGCCATCATTCCCATTATCTGAAGGGTCCAAAGTAAAAAAAAATAATGATAACTAAATAATTTATTTAGGTGACGTGTGGTAGGATCGGGGCGTCCTTTAAATTAATCGTTCCTTAACCAGCACCCATGGCTGCGAGCAGAAATCTACAGGTAAGTTATCAGGAAAACCCGACATCTGCTTCCTTAAGAGCGTATGTTTAAAATGCCGTGTTCTATTGCTGTATAACATACGTACTAAAGTCAGAAATTCAAAAGGCGTCAATTCCTAGAATCGAAATATAAAATCTATTACCAAGCACACATTTGGCGAAGTTTGAAGGCTGCCGAGTACCTGATGTTTCCGGACCATGCAGATTTTATTATTATTATTATTATTATTATTATTATTATTTTATTATTATTTTATTATTATTATTATTATTATTATTATTATTATTATTATTATTATTATTATTATTATTATTATTATTTTGCTTATTTACAGTAGAGTAAACTGTATGATCAAACAGGAAACGGGCTGCATGTGATTTGTCTTTATCTGACACACTGTGATTTTAATTTAACCATAAATTTAACAAAACTGTTAGTCAGTGAATAAATCCAATAGAATCTTTTCATACGTACCGTACTTTAATGTGCTATCGTTTTCCAGAAAGCTATAGAGCTGACAAGTAAGGCAGTAGATGAGGACAAAGCCAAAGACTACGAGGAGGCGCTGCGCTTGTACCACCATGCCGTGCAGTACTTCCTTCATGTGATCCAATGTAAGTGCTCCCGCACCCTCCAGCGTCTAAAGGCGGGCTTTTCAACCTTTCCTAAACCAGGGACCCCACAAAGGGTGTGTAATCCCGTCGTTATTTTAAGAAACCTATCTGCGCGCCGTCTACAACACACCACCGGACCTCTCATCTATGCTGAATGCGTAAAACAGCCTTTAATTACAATTTAACCTGCTTACATTGTTAGATAACAAATGGTGTCAGTTTGCTTGGTCATTTAAGAGTGGCAAAACTAGAGCCAAACATTTGATGAGTACTAATGATAACTGACTGGCTTTGTGCACCCCAGTTTGGTTCCACGTGCTGTCTGGGATAGGGTCCAGGCGCCCTGACCAGAATATGTACTTAGGAGATGGATGATTTTTCTGCTTTCTTAGATGAGACAGCTGGTGAGAAGGCCTAACAGAGCCTGACGGCCAAGTGTCAGGAGTACCTGGACAGGACGGAGCAGCTGAAGACGTTCCTGAAGAAGAAAGAGGGCGTTTCAAACGCAGGCAAACAAGCAAGCAGCAATCAGGCGGATGACAAAGGGTACACCTAAGTGTCCCTGTCACACACTTTCAGTGAACAGCCAAGTATTATAAAATACAATATTGCCTTATTCAGTAGCAGTGTTGGGTAAGTTACTTTAAAAAAGTAACTAATTACTAATTACTTAATCAATGTTGTATTTAAAATACTTATCTAGTTACTGTGTCTGAAAAGTACCTTAATTACTCAATAAGTAATTTAACTAAATACTTCTTAAAATCCCTATAAACCTTGATGGACAAACAATAGAAATGAAACTCTTTAAATAATAATTAATTAAAAAAAAACATACGAGTCAAACATGAAATAGTTTAGCCTTTTAGCTTTCTGAATCATCTTTATTACATTCTATACAAAACATTCTATAATAATTAAAATTTTTAGTAGGAAATGTAACCTTCTTTAGGTAAAAAACACAATTCCTGAATAACAAAAAAATATTATTCCGCAACATATCTGAATAACAAAAAAAGCTTAACTTAAGAAATGTTAAACATGACATGTATCAAGCTGTAAACATGAAACTTACTTTAAACATGTTACAGCTGTAAACATTACATATTACTGTAATGTTCTTGTCTGCTTCTTTCAGAAAAGTGAAGTGATGGGAATATTTCCATTTCGTAAAACAGCCACTCGCTTCAGGCAAACTGGCGCGAAATCACGTGCACCTGCACTACAACAATTTTAAAGCGGCAGAGTTTACTTTTATTTTTAGAAGATAAATTAATAAAATTAAATAATGATATTCAGCGAGTTTATTTTACAATGTAACGCAAGTACATTATAAGTAACTGTAATTAAAATACCTAAAATGAACAGTAATCAGTTACTCTACTCTGGAAAAGTAATTTAATTACAGTAACGCGTTACACCCAACACTGTTCAGTAGACACTGAACGAAGCAGTATACAAGTGAGTTAAGTTTTGAGTCAGAAAGCATCCAGTAGCAGTTAGGTTTGAAGTAGCAGTTAGGTTTGAAGGCCTTGCTTAAGGACCCAGTTGTGATACAATAACTCTGGCAGCTTGGGGATTCGAACCCAT
The DNA here is from genome assembly GCA_026781145.1 of Hippopotamyrus pictus. Taxonomy (NCBI): domain Eukaryota; kingdom Metazoa; phylum Chordata; class Actinopteri; order Osteoglossiformes; family Mormyridae; genus Hippopotamyrus; species Hippopotamyrus pictus. Next base: position 18,522,648 of record JAODLC010000001.1, read on the forward strand.
GACCCTCTGGACATGGGCACAGATCCAGTTACCTGAAGGTGGGATTGTGTTCTCCACATGTTTTCGCATCTTGACGCGCTCTGCTTATTTTCCCATTAAAATTCTGCCAATCTTCTCCCCTTATGTTCTTAGAAACAAGTGCGATCAGGTTGAAGATTCAGAGAAGAAGAAGCCGAAGGCCCAGCTGCAGGGTAACCATACTTCCCCCGTATGCCATCACCTTTCTGAGGGTGGAGGGGGCTGCACTCACCTTCCTAGTATGACGCAAACTTTTCACAGGAGCCATCGTCATGGAGAGGCCCAACGTCAAGTAGAACGACGTCGCTGGTTTGGAAGGAGCCAAAGAGGCACTAAAGGAGGCCGTCATCCTCCCCATTAAGTTTCCACACCTGTTCACAGGTATGGGGGAGGTCACTTAATACTCTGGAATGTCTAGAAACATGGCTCCAAAAAGTGTTGCATTCTTGTGAGAGTAATACCTGAAAAAAAGAAGAAAATACCTGCATAAGCTCCTTTGATTAGTGCTTTATAAGAGCGTCATCTATATGACAGTGTAATCTAGTGTGTTAGTGCTGTTAAACCGCTGAATTCCGTAATGCGTACATGTGGGCTAGGGGGCAGCAATCGGGCTTCCTGGGTGAGACCCCAAGGTGTTGGGTGAGATGATTGATCGGTTGGTGGGATTGATGCTTTTTGGTGTGGCAGGCGACCCTGGATAGACGTCACCAGCGGAAACACTGTATGCGTCTTACGTCCTATGGCGGGAACAATTGTTGATTTCAGTTTAATCTTTCTAAAATGTGTTAAAAAATGCAACATTTTTTTTTTTTACTTTCAGAGTAAAGTTGTACTTGTTTGATAAACTCCAGTGGTTTCTAGAGGCATCCAGTTTATGCAGGAAGATTACTATGTCTTTGAACAACTGACCCTATTCAACAGTTTTCCCAGGTCTCCCCTAACTGTACTGTAAACTGTGCTTAGCAAACAGTAGTTATCAGTCACTGGCAGGACTGCAGGCCCTATATGCTTCTCGGCTAATTTTCAGCCAGCTTCCGGTGTCTTTGCTAACCATAAATGACCCCTGTGTGTGGATGTTTTTGCGGCACCCAGGGAAGCGAACACTATGGCGTGGTATCCTGCTTTTTGGGCCCCCAGGGACGGGGAAGTCGTACCTGGCCAAAGCTGTGGCCACAGAGGCCAACAACTCCACCTTCTTCTCTATCTCGTCATCGGACCTGGTGTCCAAGTGGCTTGGGGAGAGTGAAAAGTCAGGATCATGGCCCCCTTGTCTGGTCGTTAGGTAGCCCACTCACTGTCCTCTGAGAGATCCCTTCTGTGTACCTGAAGTTTGTACAAATGATTTGAGCCAGGAGTGGGGCCATAGGGGCACTGGCTGATTGGCGCCCTCCGCTGTCACTTACTGATTCAAAGTATAGCATTGGCTGATGATAAAGTTGGCCCCTCATTATGAATTATAGTCCCTCTTATGCCCCTCACCTTAAAAAAAATCCTAGGCTCCCCTCTGCCCCCTAATAAGTTCTGTACTAAAATAAATCAGATGCTGTTTTGTAGATGCTAGCATCTCCTGATGAGTTGGTTCCCCCTGGGCTGCACATCTGGTCTTTCAGCCTTCCTCCAGCTCGCTCTCTCTGTGCCGCTCACTCAGGCTGGTGAAGAACCTCTTCAGCCTGGCACGGGAGCACAAGCCGTCCATCATCTTCATTGATGAGATCGACTCGCTGCGCGGCTCACGCAGTGAGACTGAAAGCGAGGCAGCCCGGCGCATCAAGACTGAGTTTCTGGTCCAGATGCAGGGTGAGGAACCCAGACAGACCGCGAGCGCAGAGTGAGCCTTCGCCGCGTGGAGGGGTTGGATTCATACTGACAGTGATGTGGATTCGTGCCCAGCACACGTTACCATCGGGCAAGGGAAACCCCTAGATCTCAACGGCACGATCTGGAGTCGAGTTGGCAGAATTGTTTTTAACCCAAAGTGCTCTCTGAGGGATATTTCGGGGTTTAATTAAAACATGTTAAAGCGGCAAATAAAGTATGTGTTATGCTTGGTGTGTAAACAGTGGCTTATGGTGGTGGTTATTATCTGATTAACTCCGGTGTTGGGAACAACAATGAGGGAATCTTGAAATGATCTGGAGATGTTCGCCCCAGTGAATTAAAAGTTCCTCCAGTCATCAGGTTACCCAACTTGGCATTGGCTGAGCGGCAGGAGATAACTAGGAATGGCACTGTGATGAAACGCACGCATACGTGACACTTGACTATGTGGTTCAACGTGTTATCAATCTGGTCTTCTGGGATGACCCCTGACCAAGACATGCGTAAAGAGCAGCCTCGAATGGATGAGGTGACGTGTTTTTAAGATGGCCCTTCTGTTTATGGGGGGTTTTAGTGAAATGTTATGATGCAGTGCGTTGCAGATGCCTCCACAGTGGTGCTGAACTGGAGTGTGTCCTGTAGAGCAAACTTGGGGTCTTCCAGCTTTCCTTCTACCTTCAGCTCTTACCTGCTTAGTGCAGGATTTATGAACACCTCTTGATATGGTTTTTATCGGCGAGGGTCCCTCACCCTGGTTTTAGATCCAAAGTAGATCCTACTCTAGAAAATACCTGGCAAACCTCTCCCACACCTCTGAGGCCCAGCCATGTGCCGCAGGTTCGAGAAGCGCATCTACATCCCACTGCCTGAGGAGCATGCCCGCTCCTCCATGTTTAAGCTGCACCTGGGCTCCACCCCCAACAGCCTGACGGGGGCCGATTTCTCAGCATTGGGCCGGCAGACAGAGGGCTACTCCGGGGCGGACATACTTCAAACAAAATCGGCATCATTTTAGCAATATGATGTCGTATGAGCTGTGATCACTGTGCAGAATCCCTGAGGCAAACTTTCTCATTTACTATGATCCCACCCGCTGTACACGATTGGCTGACAAAGTGTGACATCGCAGGGCTGGTCAGCAGGACTAATTACGTAGTTACTGGCGTGCAATGCACTCCACCATGTGCAAATAGTGTAAATTAAAGTGTATTTATTTTGATAGTAAATGTCATAACTGCAGTATGTTTGCCATGGAATGCATGTATTTCATTAGCATTTAACCATGACACTATTTTAAATGGTTCCTCAGTTAGTATTAAACCAATAGTGGCTGTTAATAAAGAGAGCAACATCGATTTTAAAAGAGCTGTCATCCCCTTTATTGAAATCATCCACACAATCAACCAGCTACCACATGATATTAAAATTGCTCCAACTACCTCTGTTTTTAAATCGAGGCTTAAAACTTATTTGTTCTCAATTGCCTTTCCAGACTTTTAAAGTTATTTTCATTTATGTCTTTTATTTGCTGTTTTGTTGTTTGTTTTTATTTGTTGTTGCTTTTTTCTTTTATGATCCTTGTACAGCACTTTGGTGCAGTGTTACAACTGCTGTAAATGTGCTATAGAAATAGACTTGACTTGACTTGACACACTTGCCACAATATGTTTATTTTAAGTCTGGGTCCGCTGCACTGAAAATATTCTGCGCCCTCTAGGATTGTGGCATGACAGAACAAAGTGGCAGCATCATGAAGGCTGGTTGTTCTCGCCGACGTGTTCCATTTTGTTCTGTCTGGATGTCATTTCAGGCATGTGGCTACCTTTAGGGTTATTGGGCAGCGAGTGGAGAGATGGTTGAAGTCTCAGGAAGGAGCATGCTTTGAGCATTAACCGGAATCCCTGAAGTGAATTATACTGCTGCATCAAATCTGTCTCTTTGAATTAAAACACCAGCTGATTGTTAATAAACTGGGATCACAAGGATGTTTACGACAACGATGACGTGTGGAACGTACAGGTACGTGGGGCGCCGTGGAACAACCCAGACGAAGTGGTGGATGACCTTTTAACCCCCTGTTTGCCAAGTGACCCCAACGCCGTGGCAATGACGTGGATGGAGGTCCCTGGAGAGAAGCTGCTGGAGCCAGTGGTCTGCGTGGTGAGTGAATGTCAAACCAGCACATTCGTAGAATTTAAATGACATGTTGTAATGTATACCGACACTAGAGGGTGCCAGATGATGCTTGCTCTACTAACCTAACACCCCAAGAACAACTGCGGTAGTTTGTGTTCTCTGGAAACTTAATGTTTCCTGTTGAGTGACTTATCGCCCCTGTGCAGACGGACACGTTGACGTCCCTCTCAAACACCAAGCCCACGGTGAATGAGCAGGACCTCGAGAAGCTGAAGAAGTTCACTGAGGACTTTGGCCAGGAGGGCTAACACGCGGCAGTGATTTGTCCAAACAGACAGATGCTCTCTTGCTGTCCATCTCTCCTCTTCCTGCCTGACCTGCACTCGGATCCATTTTGGAGTTTCCTAATTGCTCTCGGAAGGGCTTTGGCCCCGTAAAACACTCTGTTGGGAAGATCTTTAGGGGATCAGACTGACAGGCAGCAGCATGTGTACAGAGATCTTTATGGAATGTTCTTTCAGTGGTACACTTGTGAGATCTGAACAGAATGTGTGACAGGGCAAACTATGGCCTACTTAAGTATTTTTTCCACTTTGTGTTTTTAATGGGCTACGGTGTGTGACTAAGGTCTTTTTATATCCATCGTGAAAAAAAAATCTCAAAATAAGATTAAACACAAAGTGTCTGGGTCACTTCTTCTTCAAGCCTGATTATATCTAAAGCAGGTTTCCTTCCTAAATTCCCTCATGGTGGCGCTCTCCCAGAAGCCAAGGATACAGGATGTGACGTAAACATCTGGACAGCATGGCACAGAATAATCAAACACAGAGCAGTCTTTCTTGTACATTGTTAAACCCTCAGCTTATATAATGGCATCAATCCTGCCCAAGGAGCAGGGGACTGTGTGTATGTGGTACCCACATGTGGAGGACACCACCTTCCACCTGAACACCGTACCTGCCTCATCCTGTACATGTAAATAAAAAAGTTGATCAGACCTGTCTTTGGGTGTGCCTTTCTGCTCAGACTGCTGTAATGGCCCCGTATGCCCCCGGTGGCCATTTTGAAGGCATCTCATGTGCTGCAGGTGTGATTGGTGTACTCAGGTATGTCTTACTGCAGGGAGAAGGGCCAGCTGCTTTCTCGATTGGCCCGTTAACATCCGACTGAGGGCCCTGCTATTTTATAGCTTTGCCATAATTATTTGTGTAACATAGATAATGAATATTGTCACTTGCCACTCTGACAGAGCTGTATATACGTGTGCGCATGTTGGTTTAGTGTTCTGTAACTTTAAAATATTTCGGCGATTGCCTTTAAGAAAACGACGCACCTTACGTATTCCTCAGTTTGGAACTGCCCGCGGAAGCGGTAGGTTGTGCTTGTAATTGTCTCATTTTAGAAAATTATTTACTTTATCGACAATTTTGTTCTATTAAAGTGTATGTATCTGGACGACTTTAAATATGGACAAAGTTTTGTGAGGTTGAATAACTGGCTTTTCTGTGAACCTCAGCCCGTAGACAAGTAGCAAGCCACCAAGTTATGTGGTAAAGTGAGTGTTTTTGCATTTCCAGAACTTTGCTGTGATTGCAGTGTTCATCTTTCCACGGGTACATACTTACACTGTAATTGATATTGCTATACTTGCGCAGTTTGGACCTGCCGGCGCAGGTCACAGTGCTGTGATTGCATTATTCTGTTTACAGAATAAGCCAGTTCGATTAGGAGTCTTGAGTTGCGGTGCATTCAGTTAACATGACGCAAGATCAAGCTTGTTACATTTGCACTAAATGCCCTAATGAGCAAGGATATATACAGAGGTGGCTAGCAAAGGAGCATTGGTCCCAGCTGAAAGCTGATAGGTCCCTGTAGTGCCCCTCCCCAGTCATTGGCTGATTTAAAACACATCACTGGGCAATAATAATAATGCTGACCAATCTAGCAATTACAGCTAGAGTTGCCACCCGTCCCATATAATACAGGATCGTCCCGCATAATACCGGATGCAGCAGTTTATTTCTCCGAAGCGGGACAATCCCGTATTATAAGGGACGGGAGGCCCTCTCTTATGCCCTCCCACCTTAAAAAACATAGGTTGGCGCAGGGGCGTTTCTAGCTATCGAAAGGACCAGGGGCTAAGTCAGGTTTACCTGGGTCTTGGCTTATTTTTTGAAGGAAGATTGATCCGAGTGATCAGACCTAACGACGCCCATAGATTGGCCCCAGTTTTCATCTCAATCTGTCCCTCCGATGCCCCCTCAGGAAGAGGGCAGTATTGTATCTTCCCCATGCCTCCCGTGATGACTGTGCATTGGTGTGGGAGCCTGGAGCTCCAAGCGGTGAAGTGATGCAGAGCAGGATGCATCTCGCTCCGCCGCCCGCATCCTGCGATGGCGAGCACGCGTGTTTGTACTTCTCCATTCTCTCATTTTCCATCGTTACGCTCCTTCCCTTACCACCATTTACCGGCAGGCGTTTTTGCGTGGGAGTGGCGTCGACCCACCGAGCGTGACTCTGCTCAGAGTGCCTGCAGCACAACCGTGAACGAGAAATCAAATAGAAAAAGTTCGAGTTTCAAACTGCTGAAGTTGGTTTAACTGCTGCACTTAGGACGTTATAAATCACCGATTCAGGGAAGTTCCATTTTCCGTCATGGAGGGGATTCCCCTTGTGTTTCCCGTGTTTTTCCTAGTCCCGAAGCCTGTCGTCCATAAAGCTGCTTTGTCGCTTATCACAGGTATCGTTTTACACTCCACCACAAATCGCGTCATTTGGCTTGGATTCTCTCTAGGTAATTATTTATCAGACGGCCATGGTGGTTGGGGACACAAACTTTACGACTCCTTTTTAGCTCTTAGGCTAAGGGCTGGAAACATTATTGCGTCGACCATTTAAAATCCATTCCGGCCTCCATCGCAGAACGTGGGAGATCTACTATTTTGCAAATTGCATTTTCATTATGACAACAAAAACACCGTCTTAGTGCCCCAGTTAGCAAAATGTTTTTTTTTTCCTGTGCTATGATGAACTGCCTTGAAAAAGATAGTTAAGGGGTCGACATCATTATGTTTAAGACTTTTTTCATGAAGAACCGTAAAGCATTATCCTGTTGTCTTTCCGGCCTGCTCGCCCGTCTGCCTGTGACGTCCTCCCTCCATGCCCTGCTGCTGTACCACTGCTCATCCTGCCATCTGAAACAGCACCAGCACCTGCCTGCCATCACTTGCCCCCCCCACTTTGAGAGACTAATGTTAAAATTGTGACTCTGTGAATTGGGACTTTGCCATCTTGCTCATTTGACTTCCTCTGCCGGCCCCTGGAGGATGGACTCCCCCTTTGAGTCTGGTTCCTCCCAAGGTTTCTTCTTTCTAGGGAGTTTTTCTTTGCCACTGTCACCTCTGGCTTGTTCACTGGGGGCTTTGGGCAGGGTAGCTGTAAAGCGCTTTGAGACAATGTAACGTTGTGAAAATCCACTATACAAATAAACTTGAATTGAATAGTGTGGAACAAAAGTTGAGAAACTGTCTTGCATCTGCCAATCAAGAAAAACTTATTATTCTATTAATCTCTTTTGTTCCTAGATATGTACAAGCACTCCGTTGACCTTGGGATGTGAACCTATACCCTTCTGATCACAGTCACAGCATCCTAACCACAGGTATGGAGTCCCCAGTATGTACACAGTGGTCTCCATTGTTTGGAAACCTTGACTTTCAATTTCATACATTTATGCAGATGGGTGTTTGTGATCGATGACACTGGCATGTAGACTTTTAAAATGTAACTAGAAACAACAGTTGCCTGGTGCTGAGCTATGTCTGCATGGCAAATAAAGTATATCTTATTAATATTGCATGCGCTGTCTAGGCCAAATTACAGCCTGCAGCACAAATTATTTCAACATTAAAAGTTCATAATGTAATTCAGTATAAAACTATACTATAGAGGGCAGTAAAAGCCTTGTTCACTCATTTTCAAAATATTGGGATACCCCATAGTATTCCAACTTTTACCACTCATTTGTCAAAGTGAAATAAAGGATATATTTATCCATTCGGTATATACTTTTTCTCTATAAATACTGAAGAAATTCAACAAAATTAACTTTATTTCTGCTTTTGGCATTCTTTCAGCAGATTTAAAATATTTTATTTAAATACAATATTATTTGCATATTGTATAATGAATGAACCGCCAAAACATTATCACTAAATTTCATTAAAACGTTCTCTTAGTTTCTTAGCTTGTCTTTAAGCGGTTATTTGTCTTAGACATAAGTAAATAATTTCAACAACCCCCCCCCCCCCCCCCCGAAAATTCCCACAAGCAACAAAAGCTTTTATGCTACATGTAGCTTCTTTGTGTGTCATCGGCTGCTCCAGCAAGATGTTTAAGAGATTAAGATAAATCCTTCCACCCGCTCTCAGCACGCCAAGATTATGATTATACATGAAAAAACGCATAGCAAACATACAAGCAGGAAACGTAACATAATACAGATCTATCAGATATTATGGAATATATCAGGAGGATTGTTTTTGAAAATATAAAAGGATTTTTTTTCTTTTAAAAATGTTATCTAGAGCGCAGTTAACTTTCTGTGTATCTGAAACGGCAATACACTGACTGTACACTTTGAGTTCAGATAAATAGTGGCTCCGATATAAATTACCTGTTTTATTTATACAGATATTGACAGACCTGTGATTCCCAAAGGTTACAGCCACTTAAAATTATAGAGGGGTGGCGTCATTTATTAATTTAAATTATTATAATTGTCTTTACAAGGTGACAAAAGATGACGTCATTTAACAGCGATAAAGGAAACCTGAAGTAGACACTTTGCCGCTTATTAATCATTACAGCCAGCAGGATAATCCTTCAAAGCACCTTGTGTAATTAATCATTTAATATTCTCCAGATAAGACCATAATCAGGTTGTGCTGAGTAAGGAAAACGCTTCTAGCTTTTAAAATATTAAGTATTAGTTTATGTAGTGCCTGTATAAGTAATTGCATGATTAAAGAGCAATTTTATTCTATTCTCTGCACGGTAAGAATAATTAATGAAAAAATTCCAGCCAGAAAGTCCAGTGATTGATAATCCTGTTCACGTTTGTGAATAATTTCGTTTAAAATGTAACATAAAAAATTGAACTCATACTTTTTAGTAAAATGATTTCATAAATGTTTTTGCCATCAGCAATGAACTCCTAACAAGTAAGGCATAAATCGAAAAGAAATACACTAAACGGAGCCGTTCGTACTGTGTTGTACTGCGATGTAAACATGCTTTGTCTCCCAGGATTTCTGGTGTGACGGTATTCCCAGTAGTTCTCCCCGCAGTTTACCACAGCATGCCGCTCATTCATGACACGGCTGTCATTATCTCGGCCCCCGCATATCCCCTATTAACGTCGCCCGACAGCGTTTCTGTCGGTATCCCATTAAAATAACCGACAAAGGGGTGGGGTGACTTGCTCCCCTCCATTGTTATGAGATCGACTCGGGGAGTGGCCTTGTGCGCCCCCCCCCAATCATCCCTGCATGCTCAGAAGAAAAAGCCCCCTTATTCAGATAACAGCGGGCAGGCATACTGTTATCCGCTCTTCGACTCTACGCGATTTGAGGCGAAGCACATCCCAGGTCCCGCTTGTGCCTGGGTTAGATTTCATGGGGCTATCTCTACCTGCCTGGACTTGAGACCCTGATCTCAGGTTCTGGCCATGGGGAAAAAGTGTTTTTAAAGTAAGAAATCCTCCATTCTGTATGGTGGATGAAGTAGGTAAGCCTTACAAGCAGGCTGTTGGGGATACAGCATACAAGGGTGTTTTGAGATTTAGAAATTCCGTTTCTGATTAGGAATTCAGAGAGGGAGGCTTTGATGTGAAGAGATATACTCAAAAAGCAGCGGGCAGAGACCCATCATAAATGAGCTAACAGAAGTAGATAAAAAAAAATCATATGGTATTAAGAAAACGGGAAAAATCCAGCTACCGCATGAACCCCTCGCACTGGATCTCCGTGCAGTAAAAGCACGGACGGCCTGGGCTCCGAGACTGCGGTTCAATGCGGTCCCTGTCTGCATATTCCCATCGATACTCGGGAAACTTGCTCAGCTGCACGCCATCATGAAAAACGTGGCTGCTCCACGTACTATTCTCGGCTACAATCATGCAAAACGCGCCGATCACCTAGCCTACACCAAGCACACGACCGTTTGAAACTCGCATACTTTGTATTTAATTTAAAAAAAAAAAAAAAAACCATTCAAGGCAGCGGTTAAATGCTACTTTATCAGTAAATAATAATCCGTTGTAATAAAGTGGCGAACGGGAGGCGATCCACATCTCCGCTGCGGGAAACGCGGCGAATGGTCCGTCGGAGCGACAGGTCCTCCAGCACAGAGACGGAAAAAAATGAATGGCGTGACGCAGAGGAAATACCTCACAACACAGACCCGTAACAGAAGCCCGGAGCCCGGGCGAGCACTTCCAGACGATCGTCGGTACGCTTCTCTCTCTCCCTCCTTCACTCTCACCCTCCTTCTCGCCGAGGTCGTGAGCTTAATGACTGTATGGTGACTTGGGACTTGGGATTTTCTCACAGCCTTAAACGGGTTTTCAGATTGGACTTTCCTTGCATTTATTTTTTTTTCTCCTCATGTGGATGGGATATAAGTGCATGTCGACAGCTTGCCTGCTAGCTAATGCGCTCTCTTCCGTTTTTCTCGCACACGGCAAATGTCAGAGGAGTAATTTAACCCAGAAAGGGAAGCAACTGTTTCGGGCAAAAATACACATTACAGAATCTCGACCGGTGTGTCCAAGCGGTCACTATACTTTCCAAAGGGCTTGACAATAAGGAGGACACATTTCAAACGATACCGGGAAACTACTTTTCCAAGGATTTTTCTTGTTGCTGGAAGGGGCGTATCATTAACCGACGTCGGGCATTCCTTGCGGATTTCGCTTTTACTGCGCTGGATTAAATTTGCTCCATACAGTAAGTTATTTAGCTGCTGAAAGTTACCGCGATCTGGCGGGGACGCGTATGCGCGCACACCCCCCATCCTCACCGCCCTCGGTATTTCACCATGTTTGCATATTTATTACATTTGCGCCGGAGATACATTTTAGCGCCTTACTTGTATTTAAACATCTGAATGCGTATTCTTGAGGAACAGGAAGAATACCGCACACCTCCAAATGTCTGAAGAATTACAAAACCAATACCTTACAAAGAATATCCTCCGGTGATCCCAACAGCGGATTATAAAAATAAAAAGTAATTGATCGAAATTAATAGGGGAAATGAATTCTCTGTGATAAATTAAAAAGGAAAAATTGGTTTTGTCGGACCAGTTTGAAGCCGTGATGGCAAACGACGTCCCATACGACAGCCGAAATATTGTAGAGATCTATATATACCATAAACTGCTGAAAACGGGCTATGTGTGGGAATTCCAGGCGGCCGGAGACACCGATTCTCCCAATAATGGATCGGTGGACGCCTTCCCTCCCGGCTCTCAAGTTTTGGCACGCCGGTCCCAAGCAGCTGCCGCCGGCGGAGAGGACGCGTCGCCTGTTCGCAGCCGGACGCCCAGATCTGATCCACACGCCCGGCTGCACAGGGTCCTGCGCGAAGCGGGGGACGAGATCGAGAGGATGTTCCAGCGGGACTTCTCAGAAATGCACGAGGAGCTGCACATCACGCCCAGCACGGCGCAGCGCCGCTTCACGGCCGTCATCGAGGAGCTGTTCAGCGATGGCGTGAACTGGGGCCGTATTGTGGCGTTTCTCGAGTTCGGCGGCACCATGTGCGTGGAGAGTGTCAACCGAGAGATGACGTCCCAGGTGGATAACATTGCACACTGGATGACGGAGTACCTGAACGGACCACTCCATAACTGGATCCAGGAAAATGGTGGCTGGGTATGTCTAATTAAATTAAACTATACGGTTAACTTTTCTTAACACTCCCCCCCCCCAAAAAAAACAAAAAAAAGAAAACACAAATTAGGGCTGTGTCCGAGTGTGTGTCGCTGCGCTGTGTATATCCTAAACAAGGCCACTGTAATCAAAAACATATTTGAAATACCCGCCTTATTGTTTCTCGAGGTCTGCTGAAGGTACATATTATCCACCTACCACACAATATAATTATGCATCACGTAAGCCTATGCATTCTTTGATTTTGCGCCAAATCAAGAGTAAATTCTGAAAATATGTGCGCTTATCGTACAATTTCCCATGCAACCCTCATAAACTGCAATAGATAGAATAGAGTACTAGTATCGTGAATACCGAATTTGTCTCTTGATTTAAATGTCACCGTTTGGATTGGAGTGACGCCGTGCAGCTTGGGGAAATACCGGACACCGTTCCGATTCCTTATCTAGGCTGTTTCTCTTGTTGTGGGTTTGAAGTCCGCCCTATAATTGCGTTACGCTGAGCGTAAGTAATTGCGCAGCGGCTGTGTGCAAAGCGTCTCCGTGGCGTCCCCGACAGGCTGGGGATTTTTTCGGGGTTCCTCCGGGTTTATAGCTTTCACTACAGCTAAGGAGCGGTTTGATCAAAGCACGCGATCGAGTAAATGCGTGACAGATCCGTTATGCCACCGACGAACCGGATAAACCTAATCGGACATTGTTGATGGAGAGAGTTATATCTTAAAAAAAGATAGAAACTTGGTAAAAGGTCTGGCCAGAGGCTTGCAGGATTGAAGCCCCAGAACATCTGGTGTATAAATTTGTCAGATGTGACGTAAAGCTGGAGCGCTGGTCCGTCGGGGTCCAAGCCGTAACGGTCCATCCTGGGCGGTTGTGATCTGGGTGTTATAGCAGGAGACGAGACCTGCAATCTCGTGTTCAATACGTGACACTGAAGTGTTGACGTGACACCAGTCCGAATGGGTGACAGCTGGCGACAGCTTTGCGGAGACCCTTCTCACTCCTGGCATCACCTGAGCTGCATCATGTAAAATGAACCCCAGGAAGGGCGTTGGGAAGGGGCGCTCGCCTGGCGTGTCGTTTATCCCCGAGGGTCATCGACGTCCTTGCGAACAGCTCGCGTTCGTTTTTTTCCCCTCCTTCATCCCTTAGGATGATGAGCTGCATTGCAATTGGGTCATAATCAGCACAGAGTTGGTTTAAGGGGATTTTAATATGCATTTGCATTAATTATTATTCCCTGGTTCTTTGTCTGGGGGTGTGGAGCAATCAGCTGCTAATTTATGGCTCATTTCATTTAAGGTATGTTTTAGCTGTCATACAAGCAGTCTGAGTCGTCTTTGGGAGGCAGGATGCTAAGGTTGCTGATGCGAATGGTTCAGTCAAGAGCGGCGTCTTTGATTGGCTGCCTGTTTCGAAAGGAGCCCGTATCACTGTGATAACTCGCATGGCTGGTATCTGGCTTTTCACGGAAATGCACATTTGTGCTCCTGATTTCACTTTGTAGGGTGTTCCGTCTCTGATCCCATTAGGCAATTCAGGCTGTCAGAGTCGGTGCATCAGTGAGACGACGGGAGATCAGCTCTAAGCATCTTTTTTTGGAAGTTGCAGGTGTTTTTCTCTTCTAATCTGATTGGCGGTTTGGGATGAAGGAATGGGAGTCTGTTTCAGCATGCGTCTGGCAAAGCTGACGTTCTGCTCTGGTTTTTCTGCAAGGATACCAGACTCCATGCTGAGTTAAGAAATGGCAGTAAGCCTTTCCCTGTAATTCAGTGTCTGGAAATTTCTCGTTTTGTCTAAGGTGAGGTAATCTGCTTAGCGGCACATATGCATGTAAACGAAGTTAATCCCCTGTAACCGAGTTAGGCAGAATAGGCGTGCGATGGTAACAGTTTGAAAATACCCCGTGAAATGTTTCTGAGATCATGATTTGAGATGTCAAAGACGGGTTTTATCCCACGCTTATTTGAGAGCAATCCGAGCGATCGTTGATTTTTCAAGGTCAGGTAGAAGACCTCATATGTTGGGCGTGAAGCTGAGTAGCGGGTTCGAGCGAAAGACGTAAAAACAGCACGCATGAGTGAAACATGTTTGGGTGGATTCTGTCTGGGGCAAAAATGTTCCACCTCACCAGTAATTCATAGTTGTTTCCACCTCACAGTTACTGATGTTTGTTAAACCTTGTCTGGAAGCTCTAACATCTAATTATCTCTGTGCACAAGGCATGACTAGCACCATAATGAGACACCTACAATTATTTTGACCCACTTACCCATCGTCTTATTCCTAAATTGATACGATTTATTTTTCATTTTTTAATCCAATACTGCTCCATACTTTTTTTGTTAAGGATACTGCTCCTCAAAGCATCACCTGAGATTGACTGCAGTCATTCCAGAAACCAAAAAGGTCTTGAAAATGACAGTATGGTATTCATTCAGTTCTCCTCCACTGGCGATGGCTTTCGGTGGCTGCCCTGTCCGGATTGTGGTGTTCGGATGTAACGGATGTAGCCCAGGTATTCCCAGGAGTCATGTGACCAGGAGAAGGTCTTAAGCACTGTAAGAGGATCACGTGATTTTGCTAGAGAATAGGATTTGGGTTCGGAAGCACAAGGAGGGCTCTTAATGCCTAAGGATGTCATTCAGTGGGGAGACCCCACATTGTCAGAAAAACGGGCATTTCTACCTCTGCTTTTCACTGGGGCTGTACCCTCAGGGGTCAGGCAATTGTACCCTATAACTGTAGGTAATTCTACCTTTTAAGGTGCAGAAACGAACTCTGAGGAACGTCCCCAAGGTAAAAACAACATTAATGTACCCCCAATGGTACAAAAATGTTCATCAGAGTGCATTTCTATACCACAGTTACCTACAGCTAAGGGTACAATTGGCATATCCTTGAAGGTACAGTGACAAGGCACAAATTGGTACTCTTTTTTTTTTTTTTTTTTTTTTCTTCTGACAGTGGAGCATCAATCCAAGCATATACCCTAGTCATAATTGGCACAGCCACACCCCCTTTCCCTCTAAACCGTGGTCTTGATGGAATCTTCTGGACTAGCATTTCATCCACACCCAGGTGGGTAAACACACATGTTATTCTTTAACTGAGCTGGCTAAGAGTTGCCAGCCCCCCGTGTGAGGACACCGTTCACGGCGTGGCCTCGTGTCTTGGAAACCGAGAGCTGTAGTTTCGGTGCACAGTGTGGGTCGAGAGCAGGCGGGTGACGCGTTTGAGATCCTACCCGCTTTCACTCACCCACAAGTGACTCGTCGCCGGTTAACCCTGAGATGCGTGAAGTCTACTTAACAGAGGAGTAGAGCGACACAGAACACCGGCACCGCAGAAGAGATGCCTGGGACTTCAAACGAGAGCTCAAATGCACAGCTGCTCTTCCGTTCCTTACCTCACGTGCATCCTGAACACGGAGGCTTTTCTTTTCCCACTGGAAAAACCAACGACAGATCTGATACGCGGAAGATGTCTCGGAAGACCTTCCCCAGTTGGCATGTAGAGGCAGAGCCACGAGTGGCCGCTTTGTTGCCGTGCACGGGCTCCTGCGCACGTGCTCAGTCGCGGTTTTGCATTCCCATGCCTCTGATAGGCCTTTGGTTGTGTTATGCAAATTAAGTGGGCGTGGTCACATATGTCTGCAGCAGGATAGGCTCTGAGCCTCTGACTGCTGCAGATTAGCTGATCTCTTTAGTGAATGTCTTTTTTTGTTAAGAGATATTCAGGTTTCTGTTAGTGTTAATTACTTCAGAGCTTAATGGCGCTTAGCGAACAAAAATTATTATTACAGTAATAAAGTATGTAGAAAAATGAATGATAGACCTATATTCTGTAAACCAGTACTCTCGTTTTGGGGTCCTTGTTTTCAGTGAAACGGGTAGCTTTTCACGGTCCCTGTTCCCATAATCCAGGGATTTCCCAGGTCATCTGTCTCGTTGCTGGTCTTGGCAGTGATCACGGCTTACTTGCAGTTTCGCTTGTGTCAGGAGTCTGGGCCCTATTGCCGCTCCATTGTGGCTCCTAGGCACTGTGGCTGAGTGTAGGATGAATCTGGCGCTGGGAAGCGGATAATCTTCATGCCTGTTTCAGAAAAGGATGCCGAATATGTGTTTTATACCTGCGTGTGGGCTGGAGGTGTGTGTGCGTGCGTGTCTTTGTTTGGAGGGAGAGAGCAGCATTTAACGGAGACAGCGCATACACTCATCTTCCCATTCCTGTGCCTCCCGCCTGAATTTTTGTCTATGACATGAGCTCAGACTCAACAGTGCAGTGAGAGCATGGGGGAGAGAGAGACAGGGAGAGGGTGAGCGAGACAGAGTGAGAGATGCACACAGGGAAAGAGAGAAGGTGAGAGAGATGGAGGAAGAGAGGAACAGGGAGAGGGTAGAAGACGGCTTTCTTTTCCTGAGACCGATGCCTTCAAACAGACCCATGTTAAGCATGTTATTTGTCAGCTCAGGCTGATGTGGAGGGAGGGGGGGCAGAATGTTTGCTGGGCCCTTCATAGAGGAGCAGGTGGCTCCAGATCGGGCTGGAGGGGGGACAGAGGCACTCAGCATGTGGAAAACTTACTGGAAGGCTACGAGTTCGAAGTCCTGGGAAGTTAAACTGAATTGGTGCATGCAAAGTTCGGCAGTGAACATCTGTCAATGAAAACTGCAGTATAATTGTGGTTATTGGCAGTAGTATAATTCTGTGTGATTACACATAAAAATCTACATGTGGCATGAACATGAACACAGGTGACCTGTAACATGGCTTTGGGGGAGTGTGACTGGGAGATGGGTGGGATTACAATGGGGGCTGTATAGAAAATAACAAGGGCTTTGGGCTGGGAGACTTTCAGTGAACTGTGGCATTTTATTTTTTTCTCTTCATAACGTGTTTGTCTGCTGGACGAGGGTCTGCAATTAAGCCTCTTGCCATGGAGAGGACAATAGATTCCCCCCACATTCTCTGGTGACTAAATACTCCCAGAGCCTTTTGTAATGTATATAATTTTTTTATGTGCGTGGAGTCTTGTTTGTCTAAGAGGCAGTGGGTGGATTGGAACCACTGTCCCCAGTATGGAAAACCAGAACCATATGCATACAGTCATGGGGGTGGTGCAGGACTCCCCTCCCACACAAATACACGTGATGGAGCATGTGGCCCGAATGCTGGGGGTGTGCGCTGGGTGAGTGGGTGTGATCCCCCCCCAGAGGACACGTAGGTTTCAAGCGGACCCTGTTTCCTTTTGGCTGAAAGTGCTCTTTTGTTTGATAGTGTGTGTTTGTTTGTTTTTGTGCATGTGGGGAGTGGAGGGGCGGTTATGGGGGCTGGGGGTGCACACCTGGAAAATGGGTGGGGGGGTTGATGCAGGGGGACGGGGGTGGAGGCCATATTGACGTGTGACCACACTGCTAAGCGAGCCGCACGGCGGAGTCCAAGCCCCCTCCCCCCTTTCGGGGGCCCTCAGCGGCAGGAGATGATAAATCGCCTCCTTTGCACGCCGCCTGGCACAGCCAATCAGAGAGTGGCGGTGGAGGGCTGCCACCTTTTGTTTTCAGAAAGAAATTTTTACTCATCAAAACATGAAAGTGATCTGTTTTTCTCGGGTGAAAATCCTTTCAGTGCTGCAGCACAGCGTGTCTTCCCCACACTTCTGCGTGTAATTCCCCCATCTTGGGGTGTTTTCTGTCTCTCTCTGGTTATCTTGTCCGGGGACATTAAATAAACACCAGGCTGTCCTCCTCCCTTATTTAATCGAATCGTGCTTCCACACCTGCGGGTGAATCTGCTTAAGGATAAGATGATCCAATCACTGTAGCACTCTGTTTTTGACGTTGTAGTTATTAGATTTGGGGTGGCGTGTTTGTCCCGGATGGAAGATCACAGATAACGCTGCCCCCGGAGTTGAGGCCTGGCTTGATTCATAGGTGAGTCGCTCGTGTAATTCGAACCCGCCGCCTCTGTATGGTCAGGATCCACCATTATGTGCGGCGTGCTGTGCTGTGTAATATGAAACCCGGGGGGTGAAGTTTGGGAGGGGAGGCTTTTTTACAGCAACCAAGTGTGGGCAAACACCACCC
>JAODLC010000001.1:18551395-18568212 GCA_026781145.1 Hippopotamyrus pictus
CCCACTTTTCAGGCTTCCTACCTGGAATCCAGGAGGAAGGGGGTGGATTTATGAGATGGAGCGCCGTAATACAGAAGGAATGCAATTCCCCTGCTGGGATGTGATCCCGGGAATGAGGGGTGACCGGCGAACCCTGAGGTTAAGCGGAGGGCTGTCATTCCTGCTGTGCTGTGATGCATTAGGATGCATGCTAAGGAGGACATGTTTCCCACTAGCATGCAATTCTAATATCCTGCATTTGCGCTTCTGGTCTGCTTACATAATCCACCCCCTGCCTCCCTAGAGGGTGAGAGCCCCCCCCATGCATCAAAAGGCCAGTCTAAACAGGCAGCCTGTGATGTCACCCGCCACCCAGTGGTGATTCAGTCGGCGCAGCATCACCCATGGAGTGAAAATTCCTGCGACGCTTCACTACTGTGTGATTGGCTTACAGTATTGAAATGAAGATTGCACCCCCCTCCCCCAAATGCCTGCTACACTCTGAAGGGATGTTCCCCTCATTTGCATCAGCACTGGGAGGAGGGGGTTAGTTGCTGTTTTAGGGCTTTAATTGTCATTTTTTTATAAAGAAAGGGGAAGCCACCCACCGAGGCGTGAAGTCACCTCAGCATCGCAGGACAGCGAGCGAGACTGCAATGCCCCTTTGCTGTGGTGTCACCTGGATGCCGTCCGCTGCTGGCACCCCATGCGGGGCCTGTAGCTGGTTGTAGAAATCAAAAGTGACAACATGGAATCGCAGAGTTTAGGCCAAGCAGAAATGTGGATAGACCACCGTGCATAGACCACTGTGCCAGGAGCCTGGGGGGGGGGCATTGATCAAAAAGGGCTGGGGAAGGTCACCTTGGCTCCACCTGTCTGTCATGCATGCGTAGAAGAATTCTCTGGATCATGTGCCAGTTCTTATCTGCAGCTTGGTTTGGTTTTCCGGGGTGTTTTTTTCCCAAAGCCCCCCTCCCCCCACCGCCGTGTACAGGCTCTTTCGGTTTTGGGGTTTTGGAGATTCTGCTGCTTTAGCAGAAATAACCAGCTGTTTGCTAGAAAACCACGTTGGTTCAGAATAAGGAGTCTTTATCCACGAAAGCAATTCATGTTTATTTTCAGATTTAATTTGGTCATATTGTTTGGCTTCTAACAAACTCCGGGGATGATCTCCATGTCTCTGTGATGACAGATATCATGAAAGGGCTTTGTGCATTTCATTTTATGCCTTTCTTTGAAGGCATTTCTGCTCTGCCCTTACTGTGTCAAAGTTGCCAGCAGTCTGTTCTGTTTGTTTATCAAGCCAGGAGCTCAGGTCCTGTCTTTAAAATATAAGCAATGAGATGTTTCAGATCATTACAAGGTAGCCATCATATGGAGGAAACTACAGCCTTTTTTTGCATTCTTTTTTTGGGTTTTGCGGTCTAACATCGTTTATCAGGCACTTAATTAGAATTGCGCTCGCTTTAGCATTACCAGGAAAGGCCTTCCAAGTAAGGGCTGGCCCAGCCAGCCAATCAGAGCGGCTAATGGGTCTTGCGGAGCACACCACGTGGTCCGGACGGGGGGAGCAGAAGCGATTCACAAGTCTTCAGTGCTATTTCGGAAGAAATCGCGCCATGCGTTGGTGTCACTGACTTTAAGAATGACAAAACGCGCACACACACGCTCGCATGCACGCACACACGGAGCACCAGGCACCTGAAAA
Organism: Hippopotamyrus pictus; assembly: GCA_026781145.1. Classification (NCBI taxonomy): domain Eukaryota; kingdom Metazoa; phylum Chordata; class Actinopteri; order Osteoglossiformes; family Mormyridae; genus Hippopotamyrus; species Hippopotamyrus pictus. Next base: position 18,553,083 of record JAODLC010000001.1, read on the forward strand.
GAGAGCGAGAACGTGTCGAATGGAGTTACCACCATGTCCTTTCAGGCTCCCTTCTCTGTCGCAGATACACTAAAGGCATAGGGTGGGTGGTGGTGAGGGAGCAGAGTATGTCTATTTTTGTGTAATCGATTCACAAATGTGCGGTTAAGGAAAAAAAAGCACTGACCGGCTACTGGCCTCTATTTTCATCCTCTCATGGTGTACTCTAGTCAGGAGCGGAGAGTGAAGAAATGCACTTTTTATGTTTAAAATATGAATTCAGCCGCCGAATTCTGTCCAAAAGTCCGGGTTCCTCTCGGCAAGCCTTGGACGAGTTTGTTAAACCCTGGAGTGTTTTTCTCCAAAGGTGCCACTGTTTTTTTTTTTTTTTTTTTGCCAGTGTCAGTTCTGGTCATCACTTCACGGTGGTCACACTTTCTCATCCCAAATCATGCAGTCATTCCTGAGTCAGGGCCGCGATGTGTGATCTCGGTCAGGATGGCTCAGGAGTGACCTCTCTGTCGGGGGTTTGCCCCATTCGGGATTTTCAGCCAGCTTTTCCAACATTACCGTGTTTCTGGAAGCCTCCTGTGGATCTCTGCACTGCTGTTTGTCTGGCTGGATGGTGGACAGTCTGCCGGACCTTTCGGAGTTGCATTGGACATAAAGCAGGATGGTGTGGTCACAGGTTTGAGGCTGGAGTACCGGGATGTTCGGTGTAAGGATGGTCTGCCGCTCTCCCCGGTCATGAACAACACCTGGAATGGCTAGCTGGGATGGGACGGTCTTATGGGAAAAGCTGGGCCAAGCTGAGGACAGACATCTACCCTTCTTCACCCAGAATCCTCCCCTTCCACAGGTGTAGCAGTGTGCCTCACACACACGACACACCAAATCTCGAGGAGAGAGAGGGTGTAGCGTAAGGGGTGGTGGGAGGAACAGGCTCTTTTGAAGCATTATAACACGGCAACCACGTCCTGGGCTTGTGTGCAACAGCAAAGGTGCCAGATCTCCACCAGAAGATGTGACGGGGCTCACCACGTCCGTTACCCTCGAACTCTTCTGGAAGTGTGGCCAGTGTGTTTACCGACCTGCTGGCATGGCGCAAAGTGTTTCATGGGCACCAGTCACCCTTGACTCAACCACCAAGTCAAGTGGACTGCTGGAAACGATTCGTTTGACAATCGATTCTGACTGCAATAAAGAGGGGGTGGGGTGGTTTTCCTTGGGGGTTCCACGTGCCCATTCGAGTGCCCCTTAATCCCTGCAATTTAGCACTTCGGTCCCCTGTTCTGATGGCATATAAACGGAAACTAAATGAACATGAATGCGAGGCCTCGAACGAACATTGAGAAATGTCACTATATTTAGCCAGGGCTAATCGAGGATCCAAGCGAGCCCTGACTCTAAGAATACCGGTTGTGGTGAATACTTACATTCTAAGAACTGGGCTGAGGTTTCCAGAAAATAAAAGAAGTCTGACATTTAAGAAGATAAAAAAAGACGAGTGCAGACATGGCGCGGGATGGGACCGGCTGCTGCGCCACATCCGCGCCCCCGCTCCGGAGAGAAACCTGGGGGTTACGGGCGCGGCGACATGCTTGGTTCTGGGAGCTGTGGAAACGCATTGTTGCGGTGAGGTGTGCTCGCATTCTCGCGTTCCCTGTGGTGCTTTTTTTTTCACATGCTTTTTTTTTTTTTTTTGTGCATTTTTGGCTTTTCAGCGAGATGTTGAGGAGGGGAACCCAGTCCGCATTCAGACGGAAGAGGATTTGAGGGTTTCTGAGTGTGTCTGTGACTGTTGTCCTCTATTCCAGTGCGTTCCTGAGCCGTTTCATCATCGCACCATGTTTCTCCGATGTGCAGGCTAACACGCCCTTAAATGAAAGTCTGTGACATCTCACTTGTGGTTTTTAAAGTGAACTGAACGAAGACTTTTTTCTCGAAAAATGCCCCCAAGCTGATTTGTGCAAGCAAATGCCTGAGTGTGTGTGTCTGTGTGTGGGTGTGCGTGTGTATCCGTGGGCGTGTGGCTTTCTGTTTCCTCGGGTCGCCTTACTTTCCTTTTTTTTGTCAGGCGTACTAGACATTTCTTTTTAGCGTTGCAGTGGCATGTGATCACAGGCGCCACCAGAGGGCCTCTGGGGCCCACACAAGACTGGATGGCCAGGGGACACTGTCCCCCTGAGCTCTACTCCAGCTTCCTAACCATTTAAGGAGCCAGCTAGGGGCACATACAGGGATGGGATCACAGGGGCACCGATCCTAGTTGAAAGCTGATTGACCTTTGGTGTGCCTCTCCTCTGTCTCTCACCGATTTAAAACTTTGTCTAATGATACAATTGGCCCCTCTGTATGAATTATGGCCCCTTTTCCACAGAATCACTCCTGGAGCTGGTGTGTGTCAAGTCAGTGCATATCAATGGGGTATTCAGTGGAGACAGATTCTGAGAGGGGCAGCAGAGGGTGAAGCAGGGAAGAGGCTGAAGCAGGGATTTGTTCTGCTTCCTTAGACAGGAATCGGAAGCTCTGAGGTGACACGTGACCCTGTCACCTAATATTTTCCAAACAGATCATCTCTAAACAGTGGCTAATTTCAGGAAAAAAAAAAAACGTTAATTTATAAATTAGCTTACGTGTTGAGATGAAATAATCATTATTATTTTAAAATTATACATACTATTTGAATATGCTAATATATCTCCTTCCTGTGATATCAGCTGACACTCACAGACGTTGGGCGTTGTTGCCCAAATCTGACACATTTTCATTCCTGTTGTTTATTTCATGGAAGCAAAATTGTGGGCTATTTGGGGGACCCAGAGGACCATACTGAGAAACATGGGTTAATTTATTTTTTAATTCTGTAGTTTACTTCATTTGGTGAGCAGCTTATTTTCAGTATTCTCCTCCATTGTTTCTACTGAGATCAAGGTTAGTTAAGGTACTTGTAGACCCTCACTTAGCAGTCACCCCCTGCAGGGGGCGCCGTGGGCGGCCAGGACGATGGCTGCCAGGGTCTCGCCAAAACAAGCGATAAGGTTGTGAGTGAGTATAGCCATTGTCATCATAAGGAGTGTATTCACGTTCATATATTGCAATATCTCCATATTGTTTGCTTCCAAACTTCACGTTGTTATGCAAATTGTCAATCAAGGGTGTTAGTGTTCTTAAGTAGAATTAAGCCTAATTCTTTTTATAATCATTGTTATTTTTATCATTTAGATAAAACAGGCAGTGCAGTTGTTCCTATGGGAACACGCAGCATATTGTTTCTAGCCGAAAGGCAGCGTGCAGATCCCAGAACACGCGTAGATCCACTCACTTTGCTGTAAATGGGTCCAGGCCCAAATCCCAGCACTGCTATGAGTCTTGTTCCCGCCTCCCATTTCCAGGGTAGTGGTGTGCGCTGAGTGAAAATAAACAGGGTGGTTTGCAGGTGTGGTAGGCCCTGTGCCCACCCTGGACCCTGCCCACCCTGGGGCCTGTGCCCTGCCCAGACCCATCCCGAGAGCCTGAAAAACTAATGGGGCTATACGAATATTCAAAGCCTACCCCCAGTTGCACCCTCCACTGGACTGTAAGTAGGAAGTAATCATCCGAACAAGGTATAAGCTCTGCTATGAAGGCGGCCATCTTTCCGTCAGCATGTTTGAGCTGTTCTTCCCCCCTCGTCCCTGGGGGGCCCATGAGATGGCATGCTAATAAGGAGGCTAAGAAGCTACATCAGCTCAGTTTCCGAAGGACTGACCCAAAATCAGCCAGGCCAACAAAATTCAGATGTTCCTCCAGGGGCGGCCTGGTGACTGCGTCTGTTTATCGTGGTAATGATAGCACAAAGGCTCATGGTTAACATCATGGGGGAAGGAGCCGTGTTTGTTTTGGATGTTCACGTCTTGTTCCTTTGTCTTTTCTTTACAGTTGGAAGTTTATTTTTTTTCCTACATGGATTTCGGACAGGCTAAGTATGTAGTTGAAAATCATTAAGCCGCAGCTGTGGTTAGCGGCACTACACTACACTAACCAACAGACAGAATGACGGTTTAAAATGAAAGGCGCCGGTGTGTCGGTCACCTTCCTGTCAGCAAGCAGAGAGGTCACGTCAGGAAGGAGACCTGATTCTCCAGATGGAGAAGCTCTACCGACAAGCAGGGAAACTGAAGATCGCAGCACCCCTGCTGTATCACCATGGCAACTGCGATGTCGCATATTGGGGTGGTGGGGGGGGGACTTCACTAGGTGTGTCGAAACCCCTGAGGACTCCGTGCCGCCATTTTCCTGCTGAGACGATAGTTTTCACAGCAGAACCCACAACGCGGCTGGTGCAGTCTGATGACGCTGAGGGAGTTCTCAGTGCGCACTTAGGACGTAAATTCCTGCCTGACACACACAGAGCGAGAGATCGATACTTTTGGCATTCCTGATATTGAGTCACTGAGAGAGACGCAGACTTGTGATATGATTAATGAGGCTGGTGAGTCACTGCTTGACCAATGCTGAGTAAGATCATAAATGTCAGTCCTGGCATTCTGTGGCAATCTGTTCTTGACTTTGTCCCAGGTAAGTGACTGCAGTCTTGGGTCTTACCAAGCTTTCTCACCTAATGGGCCACAGTCATTGGTCTTTTCCATGGTTTTCTCACTAATGGGCTGGAGTCGTAGGTCTTTTTCAAGGCTTGCTCACTAATGGGCCGCAGTCGTAGGTCTTACCATGCTATCTCACCTGTTGGATCTCAGTTGTAGGTCTTAGCAAGCTTTCTGTCTGCTCTGGTGCAGGGTGTTCTCACACCATCTTGGGTCGTGGGTAGCGCACCACGTCCCCGATCGCTCTTGCTTGCTCATCGTTGGTTTCTTGGAAGCCCGCGCCGCTGAGTCTTCGCGGCTGCTTTTCAAGGTCAGGTCTGCTGCGGGAAATACCGGGAGCCCCCCTGTTACCTTGCTGACTGAAATAGAAAGGACCAGCAATCAGGGATGAGCCAGTCCTTTTCAGGGGACAGTTATCAGATGATGCAGGAAACGCCAAATGGCTTTTTCAGTTCCCTGAACTTCTCCTGACCCTCGGATTCACAGCCTTGCCTGCAACTGCGGCACTAATGGCTCTGCAACTGAACCCCACACCCACCCGCGAGCGACATCACAGTTACCAGTGTGGGCCTGGGGCTTGAGCCAGAAGCTGCTCCGTGAACCTTTTTGGCAAAGCAAGGGGCACCATGGGCAGAAATGCTCGCTGCCTCTCATTGGCCGGATATCAGCGCTATCGCCTTTAAAGGACACCCCCCCCAGCCCGACATACAAATGGCCTGCTTTTATTAATAGCAAAGGGTGGCTTGGAGAGCTCTCTCCCAAGGCCGCTGCGGGGGACGAGCGGCAGTAGTGGGTGGGTCACGGAACAAATTAAAATTTGCTGCTGACCTTTTATACAGTTGCGTGTCAGGAGGATGTGGATGACATGGAGGGGAGTACATGTAGCGGACAGGTGTCAGGACCAGAAGAAGGCTGTGCTTTGCTCCCCAAGAGAAAACCTCAAGGAGTGGCTGCTGTGCATTGTGGCTAAAATCACCAGATAAATGCTCTTGACTCCCATAGTCAGTCTGTGCATTCGGCTGCTTAACCACCAGTCAGTCGGACATGCCTCTGGCCCAGTGGAAAATGACCCCTCCTGACCATGTCAGGTGTGTCGTGAGCAGCACCTTCTTAACTGTGTGTCAAATGAATATTTCATTCCCTTGTAGCTACTGAATTATGGAGAGCCTTGGCTAACAGGCAGTCTGTAAGGGCCCATGGATGGATATCTAAGGGGGGCAGGGCTACAGAAGGGGGAACACTCATGAGTGAGTCCTCCAAATTGTGTGGCTCTGTTGCCGAGAGGATTTGCGACTTCATGATGGCAAAAATCTCGTTCTTGCCAGATTTTGACTTTTTTTTTTTGGCTCAGTCTTGGGCTCGATGTCAGAAAGGGAAAAAAATTGTGCTGTCAAACCTATGGGGGGTGGATTTCTGTCTTGCCAACAGCACCCCCTGTCCCACCTCTTTCCAGGATCATGCTGTTCTAAGACTTTGGTCTGTTGCTGTCCATTTGAAATAGATTAAAAAACTAACATCAGCTACCCCCCCCAACAAAGACCTTCTTCTGCATTGTTGTGGGACAATAGGTGTCAACTAGATGAGCTCCGTGACAGCCGTATGATCCTGAAAAACCCTGATGGGTTATTAGTCATCAAAGTCCACATGGACTGGACCTTCAACAAGGTGGGGCGGGGCAGGCAGTGGGTGGACCTCATGGGAGGCTCTGCAAGGCATGGTCACCCCACCCCCCCCCCCCCCCCCCCCCCCCCCCCCTTTTGGGCTGCCCTCCCATGGGTCTTGCCAGTTAATAAACCTCTTTTTGTTTGTAATGGGATGACGGAAGCTGGGAGAGAAATCAATACACAAAGCAGGATATTAAATAATTCAATCACAGAGTCCAGTCATAAAAGCAGCCCATTTATATGGTTGAGATGGAGGGGGGATATGTTTCATATGTCTTCACCCCAAACAGCCCTGGATGGAGGTTTCCGTGCCACTGTCTCTATGTGTCCATAATAAACCCAGCAAATGACAAATGGGGTGAGTTACCAAAGAGGAGCAGCCTGACTACAGTGAGTGTTCTGTGCTGGGGTAATTAAATATCTTTGAAATGTTTCAGGAAGAGTAGTTACAGCATTTAAGGATAATGGTGGCTTTTGGAAAGGGGGGGTTGTGGTTGTATGGTTCTGACAGACGTTTCCAGAACTGGAGGGTGATCCAGAATGGTAATCTGAGAAGAACGTCTGTCATGAGGTGATTGTTATGGCCTGAGATGATTAAACCCAGGGTCTATCCCAGATGTTCACACAAGAACCAAGGATCATTTGTTAGAGCTTCAGGACTGATCAAAATATGCACTTATCTTCATGTACAAACCAGTAAATATTACAGTTTGTGATAGGTATGGGAGCTGTCCAGGCAGGAGAGAGGAATAATCCGACAGAAGAAGAGGCTAGATCTTCAAATACAAATTCTGTTTGAACCATAAAACTGCAAACCCAAACCCCCTGTGTACAGCACGCTCCACACCAGGAGCAAGTCTTACGCTCCCCAAAGAACCAGGAACTCCCCAGCTGATGCTGTTTACACCCCAACAGGGCTGTAGCCTAATCAACACCAGCTGAGCTTCGGTGCTGGAGGCTGGCAGTTAATTGCCATGGAGACCCGATTGATCGTTTTCACCCAGCTCTCTGCCATTGATCTCTCTCCACTCGGCTTATATATAGCAGAATATATAACACAAATAGCCCCAGTGGAGACGTACTGGATCGTATTTCAAGGACATCCCATCTTGTGTTGTGATTTAATAATAGAAAAACAATACAATTCCTGCAACACTTTTCATCCAAGGATTTCACAGAACCAGAGCTGGTTTCCTCTGTGATCTCAGGTCAGAAGGTTCATCGCGGGTGGCTCAGATTTCCCAGACTGCCTTATTTCGTCGGCTCACCTGAATGGCATTGGGGCCCCCAGCGAGTGCTTTGAGCCCTTTGAGTGTCAGTAGCGTGTCTGGGGGGCACGGGCTGCACTGGGGGAAGGCAGATCAGTAAAGGGGCAACAGGAGGTTTGCCCCCCATTAGAAAAGAGAGAGAAGCAGACATCCTGGTAATTGCTGTTCTTCGGATTCATTTTGGAAGGCTTTGGAGGGTAATGATGAACTAGATGAGGCTGAGGTGTGGGCCACTGTCTGTAGGGGCTGATACTGAGGTGTCAGATTGTGGGTAGGCACATGGTGTGATGGAAGCTGACACAGATGGCAGTAGGGGTGTTTTAGGGGGCTTTCTGGGGAGGTAGGTCCAAAGTTCAGACTTCAAATGACATCAGCACTCTCTTGCCCACTGATTTGCTGGCTGTCACTGTGTGTTGCTCCCCATCTGAAAACTGTGTATAGGAGTAGGAACAGAGGCAAAGAGAGAGGGAGCCTGAGCAAGAGGGCTGGAATTGGCATTGTTTTAGCGTGGCCCATCAAAAACAGTTGATGTGGCTTTCAGAACTCAACCAAGAGGTGAAGTCTCTTTCGATTTCCCTCAGCGTGGTCTGAAGCGCCAGCGCTTTTGGGGGCCTAAGGGCCGCTGCCTCGCTTGCCATCGGAGTTCCCAGGTGCTGCGGAGGAGGTGCAACTGTTTAGCCTCGTATATGTGCTGTGCCGGGATTTCACCCCATGCAAATGAGCAGAGTTACACCAGGGTGACTCATAGTCTCCAACTTCCCATCACAGCGGCCCCCTCCCCTACCCCTACCCATCCTGCATGTGTGACTCCCTGCAGTGATTGACCCAGCCATCTCTTTCTCACTGGACACCCATTCCGTCTCCATGTCAGCTCTTGTCCCATCCGCTTGCATGCCCCCCGCCTTCTCCCTCAAGCTGGCGAGAAAAGCGAAAAAATGTCACACATTAGGCTTTTACAGGTGCCCTGAGCCGTCCTCGCAGCCGTGCCTGGATGAACTTGGCGCTTTTTTCCGCCATGTATATTGTCTTCTAGCCTCTTCTCCACCTGACAGCCCCGACAGCCCCTCTTGGGGGCCCGTTGGGGATTTTTTTTTTTTGTTTCGCTCTGAATTGTCACGGTCCCCCAAACTGTGAAAGGACAGTCCCTCAGTCCTTGACAAGACAGCCTGACTCCCCACCACACTCTGAGAGGGCTGTCAGGCCGGGCCCTTCCATTCATTTCACCCTCCGAGATGCTATGCACATGTCTGATCATCATGATCTGCAGGACGGTTTGACACGCCGCTTCAGGAGCGCTCAGAAAACTTGGCTGAAGTTGGCTGGTCTGTTTTGTTCTGTTCCACGACCGAACCCAGTCCCTGAACTTTTGGTCTGTTCCCATCAGCAAAAGCATGAAAAAACTGCCTCGACTCCATGTCCATCCTTCATGAGGCGATTGTGCCAGGAAGATTAAAAGAGCAAAGCAGCGTCAGACTGATTTGCATGTGATGGCAATGAGTGACTGAGCTTGATGGGGAGGTAGCACCCAGGGGAGGTCCTCACTTCAGATACAAGTCAGCAGGGTTAAACCCTAGCCCCACCCAATGCTCCCTACTGTCATGTGGGGGGGTGGGGGGGGGGCTTTAATTTAAAACCTCCTGGGTCCTTATTTAAAATCTCTTGTAAGAAGTTTAATCTCTTCAGAGAAGCAAAGCATATCCCAGCAGTGGACATCTCTGTCTTTTTGAGGGTGGGGCCACCCCAGTTAGAACAATGAGAAAGGCACCCAACCAAGCAAGGTGACGCCCCTCCCACCCTCCGTGTCATAGCCTCGTGCTTTTATGACTTCACAGCAGACATTCTGATCTGGTCCAGAGCTACTAATGGCAGGTTTGGGGCCCTAAAGAAGAGATATGAATAACAGTATTGCTTGCCCCCCACCTTTAAAGATCTCACCAGAAAAACCCGAGACAACAGCGAGGGGCACGAGTTCTTGCCCTGGTTGTAAGCACAGGAATGTCTCGCTTCAGCAAGTGACGCCATCGTTGTAACCTTTAAATAATGTATGAACATAACCGGTTTGACCCAGCAGGTGAAGGTTCAGCTTTCAGTGAGATCTTGGAGGATTGGTCTGGTTTCATTGAGAAGTACTTGGGGTAAACTAAGCTGACAGTGTCTCTCAGTGGTGGTCAGATTTCCTGTCTCCACCTCCCCCTTCAATGACTGAATCAGAGAAGACCATTCAGGAAATTTTAGAATGGACTGTCGCAACCGAAAAAAAAAGTGAAATGAAACTCAGGACACAGTGACATCAGATCCTTAGGCTGCCTGTGGTGAGAGCTGACCTCATCGATATTTTAGACAGAAAAGCACACAGACTGCAGTTTCTGTCACCTTTTTTGTGAATCTTATAGAACTGGCCTTTGTAGTATAACATATTTCATAACCTTTGATGTGCCATCTTGTAAAAAAATCTCCTCCCATCATTTTCTGGAACAATGGCAAAAAAAATATATTCCTCAGTGGAGAAACAGAATCTCGTTATTTAGAAGTCTCGGTTGAGCCTCAGGTTCTTCCTAGGGAAGCACACCCATATATGGGTAAATAAAAACCAGCTCGAATGGGATTGGCTGGGGTGTGACATGTGCGGTGACCCTATCGTCTGTCTGCCTGTTATTCCTTGTGCTCCACTGATGTCTGCCCCACTCGGATTGAGTGATTCATGGAGGGCCCAGGTATAGTGGGAGCACGTGTGGCTTCCTCCATGCTTGGCCGAGCTCCACCCCCCCATCATTGGCATCAGAGGGGATGTGGCCTCATTAAGGTGCCCGGCTCCCTTCACACGCTCGAACCTCTGACAGGAGAACAATGCAAGGACGTTCCTCTCTTACTGGCTGTCCTGGATGGCATCCTCTGAGGGCCGGGAGGATCGACGCCCTTTTCCGTCCCCACACGCGCCCATACTGCGGACACACACACACACACACACACACAAAGCCCTCACGGTAGCGTGAAATAAAGGGAAATGACGGCTAGTTTCTAGACATTTCTAGCTGCCTAACGGCAGCCTCATTTTACATCCTTCTTTATAGTTCTCCCGGCAGATAAGCTAGTCATTAGGCAATGCAAATGCATCATGGGAAAGATGGGCGCTGTCAGCTTTCAAGAAGCGGTCGGGTGTTTTAAGTGGAACCCGATCCACTCAGAATGAGACACCCCGGCGGCCTGCTCTCCTGTCTTAGGACGAGCTGAGGGCAGCCTGAGATGCGGATGGGGTATCCGGCTTCCCTCCCATGTGGGCACAGTGCCTGCCGTCTGGGCGGGCATTGCAGCGTGACTCTGTGCTGCTAATTAGCGGTTTAACGGGCAGTGTGCTGGAGGAGTTCGTTCTTTGGGGAGTTCAGGCGGCGGCAACGCGGCCTGCTCGGGGCACAAGCCTGACCTACATCACGCATGAGCGGGCGGTGGGGGGGGGGTTGTCAGGCTGCGCTGGGTCCAGTCATTGCCCCCGCGGCCTTTCCGAAGCTGTACCCACCAAACGGTATCGATGACACGGTATCGTGCCTGCATCTCCTGCTTTGATGTTGGTACCGCATGGTCCAAGACTCTCGCTGCCGTGGCCCCAGGCTCTGGAAGAAGGCGGTGTGTGTGTGTGTGTGGGGGGGGGGTGAATCTGTCTCACTGAAGTAATTTGGACTGGAGCAAAATCTCCATACCGTGCATTTGTGTGTTTGGGGCCCAGAAAACATTCCGCTGAAAAAGTCCTTTTCTTGCCTCAACTCATTGACCTAGTTTCACCTTCGATATAAAACTTTAGGGTACTTAAGCAGGCTGCTGTCGATAGTTTTGTTGGTTCAGCTACCTGGGGCCAAACTGCCAGTCAACCACCATAGAATCACTGCTACCATCTCAACCTTGAAGGTACTCGATCAAAAGCCAGATATCATTCTTATCTTCTGCCGCCTGGCTTGATGGTTCAGTCACATTCCTATTCTCTTCCAGAGGTCCCGTGGCCGGTTCACTCAAGACCCATGCCGAGGGATTTCTCCATGGCTGTGTTGTCGATCCACTATCTAGCAGAGTCCATCTGACTTAAGGTCCTCCTATACTCAGCCCAAATTGATGTGATGGGACGGCTCTCAGCACTCGGTTTTAAGCACATCTTTGGTCATGGTCCTCGATCCATGGCCGTTTCGTGACCCCGTCACATGCGGAAAAGTGGCACACATCATCCCTGAAATATGAGAGGCGGGGGCCCCCGCACAGAAAGGTCAGGATTTTACTGGATAGATCTGACAAAAACCATCTATCAAAGGCGGCGATTCACACACTAAGGTCACTTACTCCAGGGGCTCTCCCAGACGCCCAGCGATTTAAATATCTGTGGGATGTGATGGAGACTGCCCCAGCATCTCATGCCAGCATCCATCTGCCCAGGCGCAGCGTGGCTGGCAGATTTCCACTAGAGATTTCCCTCAGCTTACAGATCTGGGAGCATCAGAGCGCCTGCTTGGAGGTGGGACACATCTGAGCCAGTGCAATGAACCAATCGTCTAAGCTTCAGGGGCAGTGCATTCTGGGAAGTTTGTGTAGGTGGGGCAGGATTCAGTTGGGGGGCATTCTATATCCACCCATGCTTTTTTTTCATTCAGCACTTTAGCAGAGGATATCCTTCTCAGCTTAGCAACTGGTGGGGCGGGGGTAACCTACTTCCTGTCCGGTTACCCCCCCACCGCGCACACTCACACATATACACACACACCCACCTCTTTGTCTCCTTTCTTTAAGCCTAGAACTGAACGTTTTAACACAAAATAAAATGCTTTAATTTGGTATAAAACATGCTTTTTGCTATTCTAAGAACTGAAAACTTAGATGCAAGTGGCCTAATGGCTAATTATCACTCAGTCGGACCCATCAGGGTTACTATCAAGAGTGGAGACTCTCCAGCAACCTGTGCGGCAGGGATGGACATGTTGGTGCCCTCAGTGTCCCGATGACGACAATTTTTTTTGTTTTAATTCAAACACACAAACGCATACAGGAAGGATGTAATAAGAGATGATTAAAAATAATACATTTTCAGGAATGAGTCATTCATGTAGCTTAGAGCGACGGAGCAATGAGATAATTGAAGCAGACCCTGTTACTTCCTTGCCTGGAATCACACTCCCCGATGCTCCAAAACTACCTCACAATGTCTAATAATAAAAAAAGGAGATGCTTCCTCACGCACCTACCAGCTTCAACACTGCCAAGCCGCCTACCCCAGGTCTTCTGCTTCGGTCTTGATGTTTGGGTTGCTCTGGTCATGTGACTGGGAGCCCAGGAAGTCGTTGAACCATGGATGGGGTTTGCCAGTAGGCCAGGGATGTTGTCCTTTGTTTGTACTTTGGCCCATTTTTCTCACACCAAAAGGGGTGTGCAGAGCAGCGCTTTGTCAGCGTCACATTCCAGTTGCCCATTCAACCGTCAACGAGACGGTTTTCTTGTTTTGAGGGGCTGGCTGCCCCAAGGTCGTCTGCCCGATGCCACGAGTCACCGCCATGATGAAGGTTGTTCAGCTTGACACAAGTGCACTAAAAGCCCTTTGTGTCCTGGTCAGGGCTGCTGTAGGTGCCCCCCTCCCCACACACACACAGGCCATGACTTTCCAAACTGGGGCAGCAAGGTCGTTGAGAACATGACCATTTAGAGTTTCCGGTTCAAATCCCAAGATGGGTCATGTTAAACTACTTAGCAGGAGCTGTAAAAACGCTCAGCTGTTTGAGTGAGTAAAATTTCAACTCGCTGTGAGTGAAACCAGGAGCTAGGCATTGATAAAATAATAGTAAAAGTACTGGGGCACCTCGGAGAGCCATCTGTATGAAACACAGGAGTGTGTTAAAGCAGCGGCTGATACTGAGTATGAAGGCTTTTCCCGCTGGCTCAGTGTTTCGACAGCACACTCACACCAGCCTGTCGAGCGATGCAAACACGGCCGTGTGGACGGCGAGTGGCTAGCATTTGCGAGCCCCCCCCTCGGGACCGAACTAAGGAAACAGGCCAGTGGCAGTTTAAATGTCGTGAAAGCAACGGTAATGAGGATGTTTGTGGATTTGGGGGGGGGGTTGCAGTGTCTGTCCGCTGCCTCTTCTCATACACTCATCCTGTCATCTCCGCCTAGGTGCTGGGGGGTGCATGCATGAGTGTGGAGCTCTTAGATAAGGTCAGTGAAAGCAATACGGGACCAGCAGGCGATGTTGACGGTGCAAACAGATGGTCACGGCTCTCCTGTGTCATATTTAAATACACACAGCGTCCTGCGACTCCCCCCACCTGCCCGCTACCTGCTCTTCACAATCAGCCAATAGCAAAACTAACCATGACATCAGTCGAGTGATATTTAGGAAAATGGACAGGTGCTTATGCAGGTTTTCCTGTGGACCCTCCCTCCACCCCCCCCCCTACAGGCGAGGGGTTGGTGACAGAGCTTTGAGAGGTGGTGGGGGTGGGGGGGGTAGCCGCAGCATGGTTAAACCCTCCAGCTCCACTCGCCAGGTGCTGACTGCTGATTGGCTCGCACACGAACCAATAGCTGAAGCTTACCACAGCACCTCTCAGCTTCCCTGGTGTTTAGAAATTCTTAAATGTCACGCATTCCAGAGGGTTGGCTGCCAGACTGACTCTGAGAATGAAAAACCAGTGCAGAGAACAGGAAACTTAAGGCTTCGGAGAGGGAAAGTAGTCAATGTCGGAAGAGCGGGGGGATTATTTTTGACACTACGAGACATATCGTCCTTCCAGCGTCTCAGACGGACGGCAAACGAGAATTAGGCCCTGTCAGTCTCATCCTCTACTCCCCAGCTGTTGTTTTCCTCTGCCGAGCGTCACGTCTGGGACCGGGGGAGGGATGAGGGATGTGACACCCTGAGCTGTAGCTTATTCGGGTGGGGGAGGGAGAAGGGCTCGTTAACACATCCGAAGACGCACCTTTTGTCTCAACGTGTACGTCTCCCTGGCGCTGGAATCCGTGACCACGTGGGGATGTCGTTTCTGTAATTGTCAGCCCCAGGGCACAACAAAGAGGAGCGTTTAATTACATCTCGCGTGATATGATTGCTTGCTGTACTAGGGAGGGAACTTCGGGGGGGGGGGATGCGTCTGAACGTCGGCGTCACTCTCACACTCAATCGGCTCGATTAACGAGGCCTCGTTAGGATTCTCAGCGTGGTGCCTGCAAAATGAGATTTCGGGAGGTCTCTCTCTCCCGCAGCATGTGATAGGGCGACTCGAATCAAAGGGAAAACCACCCCCCACTTCCCTTGATTCTCAGGCTTGCATCTGGAGAGGAATGTGGAATCCCATCCTGGTAATTCGGGTGGGGGGCTATCCTAAAAGATCAGCAGCAAGCTCTCAAGGCCAGGGGTTGTTACCGGTCCAGCCTTGCGGACTTGATGCTTGGGGGGGGGGCGGCTGGACTTATAGCAAATAAACGTGGGGTTTTGAGGGGAGCAGCCAAAAATGACCAGAGCCTGATATTTTCTCAACCATTAAGGCAGCCGGATGCATTAGCGAGGCCGTTCGGAGCTGATGATTTTCCGCTGTGTGGTAATTAGTGTGCACACTGGGGGGGGGGGGGGGTCCTTACCACGGCAAGCCCCCCCCTCTCAGAGGG
>JAODLC010000001.1:18568312-18581569 GCA_026781145.1 Hippopotamyrus pictus
GGAGACGGCTCCTTACCACGGCAAGCTCTCCCCTCTCAGAGAGGCTCTCGAGACGCTAGTTAACCCTTTGCTGGGTCTCACGATTAAACAGCCAGGGATGTGTAATTCTTAAATTTGCACTTTTAAAATATTTATACCACTGCTCTTTAAATTGAAACCTTTTAATATCCCACTTAATATTTCACTGGTTTCAAAGTAAAGCATGCAACACGCTCGCACTGTTGCGGGAATTCTCCCATGTCTTGTTCAGCTACCTTGGTAATTAGCGTGTCTAACTGTGATTTTATTTGTCTCTTTCCCCCCCCAGGACGCGTTTGTGGAGATTTACGGGCAACAGCGGGGTTCGGGGCTGACCTGCTTCTGGCCGTACCTGAAGACAGTGTTTGGCTTGGCTGCTCTGGGGGCCGTCGGGGTCACCATCGGCGCCTATTTCACCAAGAAGTGATGCGGGGGCTCCGCTTTGCTGCCTTGTCGAGGCCCCTGTTGGGCAGAGCCTTGTCCCCCAATGCCTGGCATCTTCAAAGCCTCCCTAAGCATCCGTGTTCTCCATGGTTCCTCTGAGGCATATCCTCAAAACACCTTCCCACTCACATCAAACACACACATCCCTCCGTAAAGGATTCACACAAACGAAATTAAAAGCATAAAAAAACAACACTGACCCATGAACACAGATGGAATGCAAACATGACAGCTGGAGAGGATTCTGGGAAAATGTGCTGTTATCCTCATTTTCATGTCTGTGTTTAGCCCTCATGTAACAACAGCACATATTAAACAGATCCCTGCAGGGGTGTCAAGTTCATATTCAGGTTTGTGGGGTGGGGGGGGGGTTGTTCCCTTTCTGTGCCCCCCCACTCTTCTGATGATCCACACCAATCATTTCTGAAACACGGAGCGCTCCTTACATTGTTCTTAACCATAGGTCTTCGACTGACGCTTGTCCCACAGGATTCTGGGAAAACGCTTCTCTAGGCCTCCCTTATTTATTTATCTATTTCTCCCAGTTAGTGGTCATCTTAGAAGGCAGCAAAGCCGCGACCATGTGAATGCCTTCGCCTCTCCGTGAAGCAGATTGAAACTGGAGTGAATCCATCCTGTTTATCATTCTACATGGACCTCACTGTACAAAACATATGTAGCATCAATTGCAAGACTCCAGGAGTGTGCGAGCAGTGGCAGGGGCCCCAGTGGAGACTCCCTTCATTCCCATTTCATTATGAGCAGGGGCCCCCCCTTCCCCTGCTAGCAGTATCGGGGAGATCATGCGGACATTAATAAACAGGTCACATGTTTCCAGTTAATAAGAGGACGACTGCCTTCCTGCTAATAAGGACCAGAGCTTTTCTTAGACGTGGCTGTCATCAAGGGGGGGGGCTGCAAGAGCAGGTGCTGCTACAATGTCACATCATAACCCCGGGGGTCAGTGAGGCGGGGGCCGGTTACGATCTCACAGGTGTACTGCCCTGTCCTTTGTTTATGGCCTGGGCCTTGTTCAGGGCCAAGCCCATGCTGCTTTGACCTTTGACCTGCTCGGACCTCTCCCACTGCCACCCAGCTCACGCAGGACATACTTGCCGCCTGCTGTCCCCCCGTCCCGTTCCTTCCGTCTATGGTCGTGGCTGTGTTTGTTGGCTCAGTTTTTTTTGTAGTGGAACTTTTTTCAGAAACAGTATTATGGGAGGGGGCACCCCCACCTGCCTGAGCCCCCACACAACACGCCTCCCTCCGGATTGAGCCAGATGAGACTGGTGCCCGACCTACAGCGTGCATCGATTGCCCCCCCTGGGGCAGCGGTACCAAAAAACCTGATTCCCTGCTTCCGTTCAGGGAAGTACTTCATCGATGGCCTGGGGCTCCGTCCAGCTGTGTGGGTGGGGGTGTTTTCCATCCCTTAGGGCACTGCCAGAAGTTCCTAGTATGTCCTCAGTACAGTCTGCACGTCTTATGGACACCATCCAGCATTTCACACACCCAGCCCATCACTGCCAGATTCATAGCTTATTTATGACATTGTTTTTTATTCATTTATTATTTAACAGGATTTCTAGAGTTTCTACTATAAAGTTTTCTTGTATTTTTCAGGCCAAACAGATATCGGTTAGTCGTTGTATAGCTCAGGGGTTCAGTATGCATCAGGAGCAACGCACCCCCCACCCTGTGATACAACACATTGTTGGGACTAAGGATCCAGGGGGTATTTGAAAAGGTCACAAGAAGAGCCCTACTATATCCCTGAATGAGGCACCTAGTCTGGATTTCATCGGTCAGTATCTAGTTTTAGATACATGCTCAGCTTTAGATAAATGCACAAATTTGAAATGTTAAATATGTATGCAATTTGTATATAATCATCACAGTGTAATGTTTAAATAAGGTGACCATACACCCTCTTTTCCCAGGACTTTGTTTAGGCACCTAAAAATATCAGAATTTTGTCTTATGTGTTATGACATTTGTTTTCTACAGTCAGCATACTTTCTGTTTGCATAATTGCATTGCATTGATGCCTCTCTTTGATCCCCCCTCCCCCCCATGCCCTCTTCTTCGCAAAGCAAAATATGGTCACTCTAGGTTAAAGCATACATGATGTAGCTTTCCAGTCATGGTGGTCACTCTGCTCTGAAAGTAAAGATCAGCTTCCGTGATCTTTATGCTATAATGGACGACTATAGGGTGGCGGTCCCCATGCGACTGAGCGCGGACGAGACTGGAAACAGTGTTCACAGCTTTTAATACGCTACAGCTACCGGACTTTTACAGCTATCATATGTTTACATCCAACAGCAACATCAAATGTAGTGCTCTGTTAAAAAAAAAAAATAAAAAGAACAGTCTAGTTTTTATTAAGGAGTCATCTACTTAGCTACTTACCGTACTAATTTTATGGTTTAATTTATTACAAGGTACCAAAATGTTAATTTACACATCCATATCTACCAGCTACTGAATGGAAGCACTCACAGCAATACACTTGGGGGTCTGTTACTCATGCCTACACCAATTTGCATGTGTGTTTTTTTTAGCAAAATATGTAATTAAATTACATTACAGCTACCATTTTAGAAAAGCATTGGGGGAGGGGAAAAAGGCTACTTTGGCTTTTTTGTTTCTCTTAAAGTAAAATAAACTGATGCAAATTTTGCAGATGCAAAGGTGTTTGAGGAAAGCCCCCCCCCAACCAACCCCCACCCCGCTGGGGGCTGAGGTACTGTGCACATTTTTTTTTTTTTTGAGTTGCGTAACGTGTAACTTGCAGCTGCTAATGGACGATAAATGAGTAACGAAAAGATTTGCGCTTGGCGATGTAACACGGAGGCCGACTGTGCACTATTTCAAGCTGCTTACGATGAGGTTTCAGCGAATACTGCCCAGCCACAGGTGATTCTCCACAGACGACACATGCACTTGAATCTCTTGTGATTAATGAAAGGACATCAATGCTTAACCAATTCCAGAAAGGATCTTTTAACCATTTGCGTATTCAATTGTAGTGAAGAGAGGACAAAAAGAACTGTACAGCCTTCTGAGGAATCCGTGTCCATCCTGAAGAACATTGGCGGGATCCCTGCAACTAGCTTGTGATCTCTTCAAGGCAACTTGGCACCTTAATGACATAATGGACCATTCTGATATTATTCTCGAGCTTTCGTCCTTTTCGCTGAGATCTTCTGGCTGTGTGGAGATGGCGCTGCGTGGAAGACGTTGAACTGGGACGGAGTGAATGTCCGCGGAATTGGGGGAAATGGCAGGGGCTGACCAGCTGCAGGCACCATGGTGAAGATGAGCCAGCGCGTAAGGAAGAATGGAGTTGAGAGTTTGAGGAGGGTGACAAGTGAGACCCAGGACAGGAAACCATGAATGTGTCCCTTGTAGGTCAAGCAGGATGAAGTTCTGCTTTTGAAGTATAGGAGCAATTCTGATGTTTCTCTTATTTGATCGTTTCTGCCTGGCTCCTCCCTTTTTTGCTCAAAACTAAGCTGTGTGGTCTTTTGTTGAGTGCAGTGATATTCCATTGTGGGGTCTATCTACCAATGGGGTGGCCGGTTCAAGGGAAGGCAGTGGAGATTTAAATGTGCCGAGGAGAGGATGTGCAGCCTGGTAATGATCCCACAGCTCTGCCTCGATGATACCAAAACCTCCTGATTGGTCACCGTTTGGGTCCGAGAGGGGGTGGTCCTTCCCTTCAGCCAAGCTCAAGCTCCAGGCCTCTGATTCAACTTGGAGTGTTCTGCCCTCTCCTGCGTACATTAATGCATGTTCTACACGTTTGTAGGATTCGGTTCTCTTCATTTAGTATTCATGTAAAAAAAGAAAACCTTTGTCACTTTTTTTTTGAAAAGGAAACCATCGCCCAGACCGACTTCTAGCTTGTGTCAGATGGACCTTCTTATATACAATGCTGAGCCTTTCTTTCTATGGCCACTCTCAGTGCCTAACTGTACATATGTCTATAATCATCCACTGCCTTTCCATCATGTTATTTACTTTGTGTCAATGAATGTTTCAGCTGTTTGATAGCCACCTCCATTTTAACGTCAATGTTCTCTTTCCGCGTGCTCTTTCAGATGTCAAAATGCTCGTGCAAGCAATCCTGCACCGAAATCGTTGCACGTTATTCTAATTACAAGGACGGCAAATGATCCGCGGCCACGCCGGGTGGGAGGTTAACGCCTTTTCACCATCAAGCGTGGCATGGTCAAGTGGAGGCAGCTAAAACGGGCAAATTAAGTTTCAAGCGGGTCATCAATACAGTAGGAGAAGCCATTTATAAAATACAGAAGATGATACTTTACATTAATTGGCGTGTAAAGAGCATTACAGGAATCCCCGGAACAGCACATTTGGGTTTTATAAATGGGGTTCCATTATATCCAAGCTTGACGAGCAAGTGATTATTATTAAATATAATGAGAGCTGATCTTTCATCCCCAGCTTCTGCTATTTTACTGCCTGACATTTCATTATAGAATCTCTGAGTTTATCTAAAACATAAATATAGCTAAAACTCACTGTTTAGTCAGCGCAACTTAAACATTCTATGCTTCTGAATGCTGTTTGGTTCTGTTGTCTTCTGATTATAGCACTTATGAAATGAAATGCGTTATCATTGTTCATTTTTTTATGTACCAATAAGCTATTTGATATAACATGTTTTAATTAAACTCACCTTTTAATTCTTGGATCTTTTGTAACATGTAACAATTTGTAAAACAAACCAAATGCAGATAGATCAATTCACTTCCTTTTTAGCGATAGCTATGGAGATGCCATGGCACTGTTAATTAATAAGCATTGCTAATTATGAAAATAATGACTAGGTTTACATCTCATTACACATGCAAAGTTATTAAACTGCTTCAAAAACACATCAGAAGGTGTGAAGGTCAGTGAATGTTGGGTTCAGGCTCCGCCGGTGTTCGGCCTGTGTTACACCAACCCAAAAATAATAAAAAGCTGGCAGCTTGTGGACCAGGACCCGCCGGAGTGAAGGACGACGTGGGATTTGTGCTGTCAGCTCTTCCCTGGTGCCAAAATATGAAGCAGGAAATACCTTTGCATTTGACATATAAAAGGGTAACTCTGTGTGTGCTGAGTAACGAAAATAGAACTCTCTTTACCAGCTGGCTGCTGTTAGGGAATTTTCTTTCACATCAGGGAATACTGGGATATTTTATTTACTTTCCCCATGCATGTGGGCCAAAGATTTCAGCTAGAAATTTTCTGCGGGTGCCCCATAATTTATTGCACGTCATGTGACAGACACTCTGAAGGTGCAGTAGGTTGTCTTTTACTGTCCCTGCAGACATCATTGACTTTGAGACGGCAGGTTTTGAGAAAAGCACAAAATGATATTCTCTTCTGTTTCTGAGGCATTTTGGGATTCACTGGTCCAAAATCTCGGAAACCTGCAGGTCAGATTGGCAGCATATAGCGACCCATTCGCCAAGGTTCTGAGGTCCGAAAAAATCAAGAAACTTTCATCAGAACCAAAAGGGTAATTATAGAAAACAAGGACCAGAACTGAGCTGAATGACAAGATCATGAAAAGACTAGAACTTAACCAATTCAATGCTCACTGAGCTTCACCACAAAACATCAAGACTGATCACTAAGCTCAGCAGCTGGGCTCGTTAATTGGCAGCACTTCCAGGTTGGGTCATAGGTCACAAAGGGCATCCAAAGTGACATCAACCATGGCTCCCCCAGCAGGACTGGTATAATTAATTATAGGAAAATGGGAGTTTATGGTAGTCCATACAAATATAGTAATATAAATATGTGTACGTGTATGTGGTACAATAGAAAATACTAATCTTTTGGCATTTTTTTGTAATTACCATCGAACTATAAACTAAATAGACTAAAATATAACAGTTTATTATAAATTTCAACTGATTTTGTTCTGTTATGGTGTTGTGAGGAATCAGAAATTGCGTAAAATGTGAGTTAATTGGAGGTGCCCTTTAAACGGCTGAGTGTGACTGCACAACTGAAGCACAAACATGAAGCACAAACCAGGATGAAGCGGCATCACACTCCCCAATTCTGGGTCAAAGGAGCAGCAAGTCCAGCTGGTAGATGAAAGGATGACCCGAGTCTGTCATTTAGGGCTGGGGATTCTGCTTGATGTGGGTATTGGGTCAGCGGAGGTGTTCAATCTCATAGGGCAATTTGTGTTTGGACAGATAGGTGGTGACATAGCATGAGTGAATCCAAAATGACATACTTACATAGCATATATTAGAACATAAGAAATTTACAAAGAAGAGGAAGCCGTTCTGCCCATCAAGCTCATTCGGGGAGAATTCAACTAAGAGTTTAAAGTTATTAAAATCTTACCTAGCTCTGATTTAAGGGAACACAAGGTTTTAGCTTGAACTACACTAACAGGAAGACTATTCCATACTCTACACGCTGTGTAAAGAAGTGGTTCTCAAATCCAATTTAAAATGCTCTCCCGCTAATTTCCATCTATGACCATGAGTTCATAAGAACATAAGAAAAATACATAAGAAGAAGAAGCTTACTACTGAACTGTTAAAGATGCAATAGAATAAAAATCTGACTTTACCTCGGCATAGTTGAAAAAGGAGAGTTTGGTACATGGAAGTTATACACAGTGAATCTCAAACACTGCTGTTCCCTCTTTCAAATATAATTCCTAAATATGTAAAAAGGAAGTGAAACAGGCTGTTTAGAAATTCCTAGACTGTTGTGTAAGTCTCAACCATGCTCCCAAACTTAACATATGCCAGCTTCCCTTCCAGCTCAATGCACATGTGCATTCATACTTCAACAGTTTTGCACGTTGAGAAGAACAAAGCGATGGACAACAGTGAAAATGGCAGACTGTGTGCATGAGTGTGTCGTTGGAGGCTGTGATGGGGATGTCAACACTTTTCATAACCAAACTGTTAGCAGGCACGGCTGATGTTCATCTTTAGCAGGTACGTCAGGGTTACGTTTCCCTAAGGCACCCCTTAGCTACTTAGCTAGTTGGATCCGCTCAGTTGATGGGTTCTAACTATGCAAGTTGCTAGCATTGCTTGCAACTCTGCTTTTGGGAAAATAAATCCCATATTAGCAGGTGACTCGTAAACAACATTATGAAGTCTGGGATACTGACAGATGCTTCTGTACTTCCCGTAGCCTACTTTTGGTTAGCTATACAAATATCTACTCAATACTGCGGTAAAAAAAAGAAAGTGTAAGTCTAAATTCATTACAAACAACACATTTACAATCTACCCATCATGCTATTTGGAGTTCTTGATAAAACTTGCATGACGAAGCTGGCATCATAAAACCTTGCATGAGATAAAGAATAATGTGTATACAATGCTGAAAACAAAGTTACGATTATGCTAATGTTGTGCCTAGGCTACAGTGGGATTATTAGTTACATGCAGCAAATTGTTCCTGGAAACATTAAACGACAAAACTTACCACTCAGACGAGTTCATTTGCAACCTCCAAGCAACTGACTGTTCCTCAACATTCGATTCTTCCTCTATACAGGCTGACATAAATGGTAAACACCTCATGTCTATCCCCTGGATCTAGAGCTCTACCTCTGCACAGTGATGTTACAGGCACGTGTCCTATTCTGGTACTCAATAACTCAACCAGATCCATCCTTGGACTCTTAGGTTCCACCTGGAAGGAGATATGTTGGTGATATACAAGTCATTATATATGTAAAGGTGCTTTTCCACCTCACCAGGTTATCATAGTTTTGGTACTTCAAGGTGAAGTTGCAAAAACTGGTACCGGCATTGAATGACATCACAACGTGAGGCCGGGTATTTTGTACTGAAATTGAAAAATGGCTACAGTATATTATAGGGCTGGATGATGTGCGTTATTAATATCAGCATCACCTGTTATGTACATGCAATTTTTACATCGCTAGTCAGCTAGATTAAAATCAGGCTTTTTCTTACCTTCATACTGTATACCTCAGGGGGCTAAAGTTTCGCTAAAATATTTTAACTCTGTCCTAGGAAAAAAACTTAGCAAGTTTTGCAATTTTTATGATTATTCCTTTTCATGATTATTTAGTATGTTTAAAAATCAGTTTAAAGTGTACCTCAGCTGCTTTTGCATGAGAATGCATTCTCCAACACAATCATAATCAATTTTATTCTTGCCGTTCAAATCACTCCTAGACAAGTTTATAAGAAATTTATGTTGGACTGCTTTTATGCTTTATAAGTCCCACCCCAAAGTACTGACGTATCGAAGAAGTACCACAGTCGGTTTGGCACTGTAGGTACTGGAACTTCTGGCACTGGTGCTTGACTGAAAATCAGTACCGAAAGTACCATGTCAAAAGTACAGTACCTGGTGTTGGGGAAATGAGCCCTAAGACTACTTACTTAAAACAGGCAAAGTTACTCAGTTACATTATATCTGGTGCTATGAATTTTATTTTATTTTAAGTCCTTTATTTTTATAACAGGAGACACATGTAAAGGCTGCAGCACCTTGCTGACTGATGGGCCACAGTAATCGTTTAAGGTTGCTCCTCTCTTCTTCTGACCCTCTATTTCCACTGCTTCCTCTCGTAGTCCCAATGAGTGGCAAAGCCCTGCACCGGGTTGATTCTCATGTCCAGCATCCGTTTGGTCTGCTTCTCCACCCACTCGTCTGACAGCGTGTGCGGCACCTCTCCCATGACTGTGAGATGGGGGGGGGGGGGAGTGGTGGGGGGGGTTCCATTATTCTGGTGCAGTACAACAAAGTCACAACGCTACTCTCGTTTTATGAAACCTAACTTATTGCAACACAGGAAGTCCCCAGTAACTATAATCCGAGTGAAGTGTTGGTAAACCTCTGTGACTTTATCACTGTTACTGTGATCTGAGTGTGAGCGCAAGGACAACCATTTAGGGTCCTAAAACAGCAGCTAGGTGTTGCTGCAAAACACAAGGCGACTGGATATCTCAGAAAAGCAACCGCAGGGGCAGGGCCCCCCAAGCAGATCTGCCACATGACCCTCCTCCCCTCCGTTCGCCCACGTTTATTTTTGCATTCTAGACACTCAGTGCAAGCTGGGAAAGGCCGATAAAACGAACAAAAAAAAAAAGATGACCACAGAAACGGCTACCTCGCAGTGCATTGTGGGGACTGAAATGGACCTTGGGCTTTATGAACAGGTGAAAGGAAAGCACTCGACGTTTGAAGTGCGCGCCTTTCAAAGCGCGGGGCGTCCGCAGCCACCGCATGTGTAGTGACAGTTAACGGTCAATCAACATCCTCTACAGATGCCTCGTTGTGCAATCCAACCCACACACCCGCCTCTAAAACCAACTTCTGTTATCCGAACTGCCAGCAAGTCAGACGAAAGGGGAGAGGAACGAGCCGCGACCTTTCCTTATCCGCCGGGTGTGCAAAAGTGGCGGCTTGATGGACGGCACCCGCTCACCCCGTCAGAGAACCGGAGCCTCCCTCGGGGGAACCGTGGGTAGAGCAGGAGAGCAGTGCCTCCCCGATTAGGCCTGTCGGGTTTGCCGTTTTCAAAGCCGGTTCCGCTACGCTGGGTTACCGGGGTGCTAGCTGACGGACGGCACACCAGCGTATTCAGCGTACTCCTAAATGTTTATCTTTCTCTCAGACATCCTGCGGATGTTTTCTGATGCTTATATTTCTGTGAACATTTCCGACACGTTTTCCTGACTTTGACGCTCCCCAGAGAAGGCTGGTCATTTTTATAAGATACACCTCATCGTGTTCGCTTTGGTACCCCCCCCCCCACCCCCGAGCGTTTGCATGCTCTGTGTCGGCTTTGCGAGCTTCTCTGTCTGGGCCAGTGCTTCTCTCTCCTTTCCGGTTAGACATCGATCCAGGGAAGCATCGCACCTAAAGGCAAGTCTAAATAAAGGAGAAACATGTTTATGTCTGAAATGTTCCCACTTTTCTGAAACCACTCTGTGGAGCATCAAACAGGCAGAGAAAATAATGCTGAATGTAGAGATCGACTTAAAAACTGGAAAGGCGGCTTTCAGCATTCCGTGGAGGGGTGGGCGGCAGTTAACATTAATTAACAACAGTTAGCGGCATTTAACCACCTGCCCCTCCCCCGGTCCCCAAGTACTGGATTCTTGTGGAAGAAGCTGACACTATGTGCTCAGTGATGGTAGGCAGGACCTTCCACGACAATCTGGACAGCAGTCCGTCACCCCAGGAGATCCTGCCATTGCACGCCTCACCTCCCCTCTCCCCTGGCCACTTGCTTTCTGCTCTCCCGCAATAAGAGGCACTGGGTCAGAATGATAGAACAGATATTTTAGCCTGTCTCGCCCCCGTCTCGCCCCACTGCCCCCTCCGTGCCCCGCCTCCTCCCCTCAGTGGGGTCTTGCTGCATTGCAGCAGAGAGGAATCAGAGTCTGTGCAGTGTCAGACGTGGATGCCGGGGGAGTCGAGGGAGATGAAACCCCCGGCAGCTAATTCTTTTATCTCTACCGGCAAACGTAGGGATTGTTTCAGCGAACGCAAGAGAGGCGTCATCATCAGAGAGGAGACATGGCTGTGAGCATCCCAATGTCAAAGAAACGCAACGAATCACCATCATCAGTGTATGTCTGCCTGCATGAAAGGAGTAGAGAGGAGGATGAAGGCGGCTTACAGGGAGGGGCCTTTGGGAGGGTCTGGGGGCGGGGCCTTTAGGGGGGCATGCAAATGATATTAATGTCCGTCTATATTGACGGGTGATCTGGGCATATGCGACCAAGCACAGAAGGTGGGGAGGGTTTTGGGCAGCGGGGGGGAGCCTGTACCAACCGTAGACACGCTGCCACCACACCAGCAGCCCGGTGAAGCCCAGGAAGAAGAAGACTCCACCCAGTACAGTTTTCCACTCGTCGGAGCCCTTCCTCATCTCGGCGTAGGTGAGCTCGTGGGTCATCCGGTACACTGTGAGCAGGGGAGGGGGGTGTCACCATAAAATCAGCAGCTGATCTGCCGCAGATCCACTGGCATCGGCACCTCTTTGCATTCATATCGTATGTCTGCGGAATCTGGGTCAGACTGCAGCTCAGGCCTGGGAAAAAAAATTGAATCTACTCCTGCACATTGCAAACCAGGCTGCAGACATACAGTCCTATGCTGCAGATTTACTGCCGCAATTATACAGCTGGGAACGAGCAGCCTTATCATTCAACCCATACGGCCTCATATCGATTCCATTTACAATTCTGCCGATGAAGATCATTTCAGTTTGTGGCAAAATGTATTAACGGGTTTGAAATGCATCAGATTTTCTATGTGTATGCTGCGATTTGTGTTATACAGCCATCTACTGGGGAAAACTCAAACTCACATGTTAAATAACCTGACATTTAATCATTAGTTCACTGACTGGCAACTTGGAACTGGTCTTGTGGGACATTTTCTGGAACATTTTTTCCACTATCTAGTATTGTAATGAGGCCAAACTACATTACCCATAATCCCTCAATTTACAGCTAAATGATTTTCAGGTCATAGTAGAATAAATCATATTCTAGAATAATCAATAAAATATAGCAAGAAATTATATAACTATACTCTATTTGTGACTGTAATGTTGATCAGTATTACTAATGTACTTTACGTATCATTTTGTTTTCAGAGCCAAGGAGGATGAAAGCTTTTGCTCTGCTATTTCACTCAGTCTCTCATCAGTTACAGAAGGAGCAGCTGGGGGCTGGGTTTGGGACACACATAATTCCTGACAGCTCTTCTTTCCCAGAGCAGTGCCTTGCAATCAGTTTGAGAAGCCTGAGTTCCTACTTGTCAAAATATGGTTTTGCTAAAAGATGCAGCTGTGTGCCTTTAATGAGCCAAAAATCCTGGCAGCTGACAGTGAGAGTATTTTCCCGACTTAAATCGCAGTTTGGCCTGGGAAGGATTTTATCTGCTGGACCGCAATGTAAAAATCTTGGCTTATGTATTCGCATCAGCGTATCGCTGACATGACAACGGCATACGATGCTCATTGAGCTGGCGACGGGCAACTTTACATGCCAGCTTCTCCTCCATGCTAAGGCTGGTCCAGGGGGCCTTCTCCTTCTCCTTCAGCTTCCTCTGTTCAGGGCTCAGGCTCCGTACAAAGGGCACGTCAGGCAGCGGGGTGTCCAGACGGTTGTTATACTGCGGCTGGGAGCAGTCAGTCACATCCGCAGTCACACCTAGGACAGCAGATGGGGGCAAACACAAGGCAGACTGTTTAAGGAGATCCTCCTCCCCAGCTCAGGAAACCTCCATCGCGGTGGGGGGTTGAGGGACAAGCCGTACAAGGATACTGCGATCATCACGGATCTGTAGAGCAGAAATGATGAAATATGAGACTGAAACATTTACATTTTAAATCCTAGTAAGGAAGCGTATACTTCAGTGACCTGAATTCATCTCCAAGTTTAAACTGGTCAATATTTTAAAATGGAATCTTTTTGACAATCGCTTTAAATAAATACATCTGACACTATTTGCAGTAGGTAGGATTTGGGAAATGTTTTTATGAGATCAGTCAGACTTAAGCGTCATTATCACCCAGGTGCAAAATAAAACTGAGAAAATTATAGACTTCCTGCAGAGAAAATTGGCGATGCATTAATAGAATAATGAAACAGAATGAATATTTCATCTATTTTGCCTGCCCCATCTTGGTCTCCGTGAGACACACAGATAGGTGTGAAGAAGCCTGGGGGGGGGGGGGGGGGGCGCAGGGTAGGGGGAGGGAACATTCAGCCCCCCAGGAGAAAATGGGGTGCA
>JAODLC010000001.1:18594273-18605822 GCA_026781145.1 Hippopotamyrus pictus
CGCACGCCGGCCCCAGATGAAGATCGCAGACACGGTACCCTAACCGCTGGGCCGCACGCCGGCCCCAGATGAAGATCGCAGACACGGTACCCTAACCGCTGGGCCGCACGCCGGCCCCAGATGAAGATCGCAGACACGGTACCCTAACCGCTGGGCCGCACGCCGGCCCCAGATGAAGATCACAGCTGCCTATTGGACATGTTTCCATCTACCCTGGCATTACGATACTGGGGCTCCTCCTGACACAGGATGATTAGGGGTACTGCCCCCTCTACCCCGACCAGTTGCCACGACCCATTTCTGAAATAATCCCGCGCTAAACAACAAATCCTTAAATCCCCCATCCACAGAGGAGCTTACGTTAGGTCTGTAAGGGGCCATCTGAGGAAGAGCTCAAGATCCCCATTGGCCATCAAATCCTAAAATGCGACACTCACTGCAAGCTTTTGCTAACCAATAGGAGTCTTTGGCACACTGTGCGTTAAACTCACCCCTGATAAATCATTGCAGAGGCCCCTCCCACTAGTTGCAGAATACAGGTGCCCCTTGTAAAAGATGCAATCATTGCTCTTCAGCATGACTGTTTAATAGGGCAGCACACGGAGTTAAGCCATGCCCCATCATTAAAGCGACAGCTTTAATCATAAACGAACAATAGAGTTTACAAGGTTAAAAATTGACCTGGTGAACACAAACCGACGCGCAGGCTCTATGCTTGAGAACCCATTTTATGTAATAATGTTTCTAAGAAGCCCATATAAGCTCAGGTGAATACCAGTTATCAGAAGCCTTTCTGAGCGAGATAAGAGGTCTCAGAAGAGCATGCCTTTATCCAGCACTGGCTGGATTGCAGCTCTGTGCATCCAAACAGTTAAAGAATATTCCTGGACAGTTTAGAAAGGATGATGAATTGCTGCTTGTCTGAGATGGATGAGAGAAGGATGACTGATGAGATCGTATCCAACCTTCCAGCCTTCATCACGACGTCCAGACTCAACATAAGCCCCGCCCCCACCCGTCACGCCGAGCTTCCCGGGTGGAAATCGCGGCCAGCCGTCGGTCCGCTCACTCGCCGGGGCCAAGCATGCGAGGTCCATCACCACCCTCCTCGGAGAGTATCTATTTTCGGAAGGCCTGCCGCCGCCCCGACATGGCAACAGGCAGCATCCTCCCAGAGATGTGGCCACCTGCTCAGTGCCTGGGAGCTCGAGGGCGTCTCAGGTGCACAGTCCAATTGTCACTGTGACCAAGGGACCCGGCCAGAGCTACACACTCCCTCAGGTTAGCGAACATCTGACCTAAAATTAAACGCTAAACAAATGCAGAATGCAGATCTGTATAATGGGCCGCAGATTTTTAAATACAAATGTAACGCTAAATATAATTAACACTCCTATAAAAAAAGCCCCTCGTGCTGCAAAGGCTGACGACACTGTGCTAAGTTATTCCCCTAGGAAGCAGCAGAATCCATACGTGTCTATGCTAAAAGAACAAGTTACTAGTTTTAAACAAGTTTTTACAGCAGCGATTAAAATTAGAAAACAAGTGACATTTTCAAATCACGAATTGAAGAGATGTATTTTTAACGTATTTCTTCAGTGAAAAATCTCACATCACAAAACGAGAGGTTGAAGCTCCTCAGTCAGCGTAAACAAAACCCAGACATGCGCTCGTTCGTGGGAGTCAAATCAAGCATTTTCACGTGTTTTCTTGACCCAGTATCAACCGCGGGAAACATATCGTTATCATACGAATAGCGCTATTCGCAAATGGGCGGGCGATCAGCGCTGCTTTGAGATTGGAGTCAGATACTTATTCTCCTTACAAAGCTCTAAAAATATATTTAGCTTCTACCCATTTTTTTTTTCTTTTAAAGCAGACCGTTCAAAGTTCCAGGGAGGTGTTTTTTTTATTTCTACCAAGTTTTTCTTAAACGGCCTGGCGAGATTTCCATTTTATTCAGCGGGTGGCCCTGATGATTCCAGGGCGTTATCCACCACCTTCATCTACACACAGGTCACCAGGCAGTGGCTCGTGTCTGATAACGGCCAAGCATCTGCAAAAATGGGGCATCAAGCAGACATCCGGACGAGCAGGCCGCTTGATACTCACCTACGAAACTCTGCTTCTTCGTCTCCCAGAGCGGAGCGGCGCGGACGCCATTGGCCACCAGGGCGAAGAAGGCCTTCTTGACCTGTGCAAGACGAGGAGGCGTTGAAGGCACCTGCTGCCAGATCTTAGAGCTCGCCTCACACATCTCTGTCCCATAACCCAACAGGAACATCTGGCAAACGAACAGCATGCGGAGTGAAGTCCAGGTTTCGGTTTGTCAGCGGAAAACCTAGTTGTGTTCCGCATTCCTGAGCCTGATCGGGACCACCAAGTAGAAAGCAGGGGAAACCCTGACCACAACCAGGCCACCAGAGTTTCCAAACATCTGTCCGACTAAACTGAGGAAACTCTTACCATACTGTAAGACGAGCTTCCACATTACCGTCGGCCATAAACCAGAAATAGGGGGAGTTCGACCGGGTACCAAATCAAGAGACTCATCGACTCTAACCGGTCAGGGACGCTTCGGTCATCTTACCTAATCGAAGAGCAGCCTAAGGAGGTTTAGTGAGGCGTTTTGCGATCTCATGCTTACTGACGGGCAGGAAAATCAGTTTCCAGGGCAAACGGCACCCAAAATTCCCTAGCAACGGAGAACACATATTCCAAGTGCTGAATCACCGGGGCCCTGGGCCGCTGCTGCAGTGACATACACGGTGTCACATGAAAGTCCCCGGACCAATGCAACTCTTCAAAGGCCATTTGACAAGTTTATGAAGGTCCATCCACGGTCTAGACGCAACTGGGAGAACACGATGACTGAGTGCTGCCTCACAGCCCATCATTAACTGGTTTGGGACTGGTCCATGCTGCTGTAGAGAATGCATGCTACGCGTTGCTGTGTGCCAGTAAGGAAACGATCAGGAATTTTGGCTGCAGCTACCCGCAGGCATTGCAGCACGCAACAACATTGGCTGAGATGCTTCCTCCTGCGTGACAACATCCACCCCCCCCCCCATTCTGTACCAGAAAACACCAGCTTTGTTTCCTTTAATCAGGCCTCATCCAACTGACCTCTCTCAGAGATGAGCATGTCGGATTAAAAGCACGCCCGCACACGGATCGGCTGACATCATCCTTCGCGTACACGTCTCTCAGATGAAAGTAGACCTCTCTTTGGCCTACCGAGGGGAAGGCTCAGCACGAACATTTCTGATACGCGGATCCCTTAGATGATCGGGGAAACAAAAAACAATGAAGCCCGCGAGGAGGCAGAACATTCAAGACCAAAAAGAATGCTGGGAATCTTCGGGCCAAGAAACAACACTGCCAAAAGGACGGACACACGCGCGCGCACACACACACACACACACACACACACACTCTCTGAACTGGACTGTATAAAAACAGTTTCATGGTTTTAGAAAAGACAAAGTTGGAGGAGAAAAACAACAACTAAAAGTGTTTTACAGGTCTATAAATTTATAGTATGGCCTTTATCCCATTAAAATATGAATCTCAAAACCTTTTAAAAGTTAATGAAATATTAACCAGGCCCTTGAGAGGGTCATCTAAAGAGGGTCATTTTGCGCAACGTACACACTAAAAACATTACTTTGATTCCAGTCAAGTTTGCCGTTGGTGTCATTGTAGTGAAGCTACATGTTTAAACTTATATTCTGAAATATATTCCTTAGACAACCATTGGTGTTTGATGAAAATGATCTTGCCCTAAACCCCAAACCTTGAGGGGGTCGACGGGGCCGACACCCTTGGAGAAAATGCCCCCTTCATATTAATGTCCCGAGCGGTTTAACCACTGACGCCAGTCAGGTCACATGGTGCCCATCAGTCACACGTTTTACAGATAAGACCTTCCAGACGGAGTGAGAATCACAGGCAGTCAGATCACAGGGGGCTTTCGGCCTGAATGACCCTATATGCGTTACGAGACGGCTGGTCACGCCCAGTACTCACCTGCAGTGTGGTGTCGAACACCACCAGCTTGGAGCTGGTAGGTACGATGTCATAGCACTTGTGGGACTTCATGAAGCGCATGTAAATATCGCTATCTGACTCTTCCACAGCTATGAGAGAACAGATGGGCCAAGTGTTAGAAAACGTGTGCTCTTTACAGACCTGGGGAGGAGGGGGGTCAATAAAGCTTCCTGGGATTTAATTTAGACGTTATTTAAAGACCGATGACCACTGGCTGCGCTAATGGCGCTTTTCCACTGCCACCAACGGATCCATACTGTGGACTGACGGTTTTCCACTGTAACTTATCTGACCCGTACCCGACCCGTACCTGCGCTGTCTTTACCGACCCGACCCTTCTGCAGTGGAAAACCGAAGCAAGTGGGAACTGCCCTGTAACTAGTCTCTCTTTGCAGTATGGCTCGGATACAGGTCAGTTCCTGTATACCAGTGGCAAAGCGCCATAAGAGACTAAGCTATAGCACTGATGACTGGGTACAGAAGGCATAACAGAACCTTCTGTCTTAGTAAAAGATGCATTTTAATTACTTTTTGAGCGTTAAATGAGGAGCCGGTTTCCTAAGAGGCCCTTCGACGGATGAGGCCCTGTAGGCTTTTGTATAATTCAGTTTAATTTGTACAGCACCCGTCCCAACATGGACACCCCAAGGCAGGGAGGCTGCGCCAGGCCGGGAAATCACGGTCTAGGGCTGTGGTTTGGCGAAGCCGTCAAAATGAGACCTGTAAGAGTATGCAGCTAATTAAAATGCCTAATTAAAAACTGACTGATTTGTGTTCTTGTTACATACCAGCCACACAAGACGAACAAGAGAACATTCCTGCAGCTTCTTGGGGGGAGGGTAACATCTACATGGCGACTGTATTGCCGGTCACCACAAAGTGGGAGAAGCGAGGGGGAATTTCTGGTCATACAGGAACGGTCGCATTCGTGGTCAGGAGCGAGAGAGCCAGTGCCTCTTG
The DNA here is from genome assembly GCA_026781145.1 of Hippopotamyrus pictus. NCBI lineage: Eukaryota > Metazoa > Chordata > Actinopteri > Osteoglossiformes > Mormyridae > Hippopotamyrus > Hippopotamyrus pictus. The sequence goes on from JAODLC010000001.1 coordinate 18,599,284, forward strand.
TTTGTGACTCAGAAGGTGTTATGGGAGGCCTAGGGGGCAACCAGGGCACTGAGACGACCAGAAGAACGACTTGGACCATTTACAGACCCGGTTACATGGTCAGCAAGGTCCCAGGTGGTGGTGACTAGCATTATGAGTTCCTGGTATTAAGTTCCAGACTCTAATAGTATTTAAATAGAGGCAATGGCAGATCAGGATGAGGGCCCCCCCCAGGCGCAGATCAGGAGCGGGGGTGGGCTCCCTTGGATGCAGACCAGACCTGCGGGGCCAGCCCCATGGACAGAGGCAAAATTTGCATACAGGCACAAAAATGAAGCACCCAAGACAGTGTGACCCAATCAGAACATACTCTGCCCTAACCTGGCTTTCGCCACCAATCTCTGCCGGCCTCCCATTGGTTACCATGGCGATTCATAGAGTACGCTCCCAGAAATGGGTACGGCAACAGAGAGGGGGTTAGCCTGTGAGGAGGGGCGAGTTCTCCGTTTCACAACACCCCTGCCATAGCTAAAAATCTCACACAGCCTGCCCCCCAGGCCTCAGGCCTAGGAGGAAAAAAAAAAAACCCTGCTAAAATACCCCCCCCCCACCCAAGTGTCAATCTGGTGAACTCCCAGCAGGAAAACAACTGCCCCATATAAACATCATTAAAAATAAGCCTCAGAGAATTTTCCCTGTGGAAAATATGCGCCGTTGTTCAGAGCTGGCACCAGAGAACCCGGTGCCCAAAGATACTGAGTCATTAGCACCGGGCCGAAGGGGCCAAACAGGCAAACCAGGGCAGAACTCCGGCCAGGAGCACCGTGTGAAATTCTCAGCTGCATCAGAGACTCGCGAGCTTTGAGGAACAAGATTCATCTCGGCCCAGCGAGTCTCTAAATTCCCTGACTGTCTGCCTGCCGGTAATCACTTTCTGCCATCGGGAAGCCTTCCTAAAGCTGCCGCAGTCTTTTTTTTGATTGGTGGGGGAGCCAAGAGATTTTAAATAATCCGGCCAATAGCATGGTGAGCTTTAATAAAACACCGAACAGACTTAGCTGCAGACACCAGGAGGGGGCAAATGTACCCCACTGAATCTGGCAAGCATGACTTTTAGTTCCTTAATTAGATTACGATAATTAGCTTGCAGCTCAAATCAGGCGATGAAAGGCTCACAACAGAGGATAACGAAAAGGAAGACATCCAATCAAAATGTAGCATCTCCAAGCGACATCTGTAGGCTGGCAGCTTGGACCCAAGGGGGCACTTCTCTCTGACCATCACCAAGTCTAATGCGACAGGACAGTCTATCTGGTACTCTTGATATCCGGTGACCCTTCAAGGCTGGGTTAGCTAGCACTTTAGCAATTTCGAAAACTAAATTAATTCCTAGGAGGTAAAGTTAGAAGATCGTAGCTAGCTAGCTGGTTAGCATAACTAGCTACATCAGCATCTCCTAAATAAGAAACACGTTTAATATTTAGTGTAGTGACTACAGGGGGCCCCCAAACCTCCACGACCTCAAGCAAACATGTGGTTTGAGGGGTAAACAGCACTGCAGGATACAGTATATGGTGGGGCATGCCATTTCATGCTGATGTATTTAAACCAGAAGGTCAGCTTCGAGTGACCACGGCCCCAGGTTCGACTGGACTTAAACAGGCTCTCAAGTTTTGTTCATTTCCTCCACAAATGGGGATCTTCAGCTTGTTATACTTATCTTCCCCTGGCTTTCATCTCATCCACCTTCTGAGCTCTGGGTAAGCACACAGGGTGTCACTGTCTGTCCTCCACTGCCCTTTGGGGGGGGGGGGGGGGGGCAGCTGAGACCCCACCAAGGATCAAAAGGACCCCGCCGTGACCACTGAAAACCACTCCGAACATCTGCCGACTGGTGGGTTGGTGAGGACAGGGACACAGGCATCAGACATGACCCGGTTCTCTCATGACGTTCAACTAGGGAGCAGCAGCCAGCTGAAAGCGTGACCATCGGCGAAACCTCGGCGACTGGAGGCATGAGTCGGCCTTCTGGACTGAAAATCACAGATGGGTACTATCGCTTCAAAGCCGCCATCTTTAAGACTCTTGAAACATCAAACAATACGTGTGCACAGCCTGTTTAATCAGCTGCAAAATCGGTCTTTCATTACATGTTTTTTAGCAGAAACATTTATCCAGTGACATAGATTACTGAGAAAGCAGCAGTCAGTCGGTCCCTGGAGAAATTCAGGGTTAAGGGCCTTGCTCAAAGGCCCATCCATGACATCACTCTGCCAACCCTGAGACTTGAAATTATGACTGTCTGATCACAGCGACCTTAACTCACTGAGCCACCCAACTCCCCCCCCCCATGGGAATGGTGTGGCACAGTGGCTTGGTGGGTAACCCTAACCCTCCAGAGTTTGGGGTTCATATCCAGGCTGCCCTTGGTGTGTGTAGACTTTGCATTTTGTTCCCATGTCACATGGGTTTCCCCCTGCAGTCCAAACACTTACCCGAACCCTTGTGCGCTGTGCTACCTGCAATAGGCTACAGCACCCCCCTCCCCCAAAACACACCACTACCCTAATCAGAATAAACGCATAGGAAGGCGGGTGCAATGCTGAGAATAAACATCATTATTATAATCACTGGAAAACAAGTAAGTAGCAACTTCTACATTGACTGACTGGATATTTGTTGCACAAATAACATTACCACAGTATAAACATTCATGCTGAAATAGATTATTTAAAAAAAAAAAAAAAAAGTCACACAACATAAATAAGTCTGGAAGTCATTAAGCCTGGAATCCACCACTGGTGGGTAATAGCTTAGTGCCCCTGTTTGTCCTCACGTAAATAACGAGTATATACGGGAGGCAGAAAGCGGTAAGGGATGCCAGCCTCCACCTCCCACCCCGCCGCTGTATGGCGCATGCGTGCAAACACCCTGGCCGCACGTCTAGGTATTAAAAATGAACAGTAACTCCCACAAATTGGTACTTCACTGAAATCATGGCAATGTGAAAGTAAAAATAAAGCGCTCCTTAATTAGTGCACGCCGCTTTCTGAACAGTCCATCACAAGGAGAAGATGAGTACATACGACTACAGTTTACAGTTTCATTTATGTTTGAATTTTAAACTTTGACTAAACAAGATTCCTGCGATTTTTTTGTGTCATATTTGCAGCTCTTGAGAACAACGTGGGGCCAGATGGTTTGTTTTCATCCATTCGCATGTTGCGCGCAACACCGCCACGGAGACATGGATAATCGGTTTTCAGAAACTGTCGATTAACAACTTAAAGATTTAGAAAAAACAATACTTATTCAGTACCGAAATTTTGCCAGCATTACTGCGCCGTCAGCAAGTTAAGCAAACTGTGATTCGGCTTTTGGTGTTAGGAGTAGAAATAAATCAGTGAATAATCCCATAAACCTTATCAACTATACACATACTCATGGCTGTCTGATCACCAGGCACCTCCAAAACTACAGCGCCTCGCCGTCAAAAAATACCGGTAAATCGTAAACCCTTGGTGGGTCGAGTCAACAGAGCAGAATTCACTTTGAGAACAGCAAAACATAAAATGCAAAAATCGGCGACACAAAACAAGCCGTTGAAGTCAACAGGTGATGGTGGACGGGATAAGAGGAATCCCTCCATCGGTTACATCCACAAGACACTACAGCGTATCTATGATTTAACCTGCACTAAAACCTCAGCTACACATCAATTCAAGTAACAATGACAACCCGGAATAATACAAGACAAATGTATTAAATAATATTTGCAGGTTGACACGTGCACGCATCATTTACATCATAAACTATTTCCAGTATGCCACATATAAGGAATATATAGAAAGGCTGTAAGAGGCATGCAAAAGTGATTCTAAACTTAGTTAGCAAATAGATTTAGAATACCCAGGAAGCTTAACTATGTAACCCTAGCCGCAGCTCAGCGGTCAATGGTGTCATACCACACATTATCTGTCATGGTAAGGCGTAAAAGATGCCAGTCCACGCCGGAGATGGGCAGCTTTTCCGGGCAGAATTCCGGCTCCAGATCGCTCGTTTTACAGCGAGCTAACGATCACCAGTTTGAAGGCATGCTATTGCCCACCGGCTACTGATCGGAGCAAGCAAAAAGAGGGTCTCACCTTCATCTTCCAGTTCAAGCTTTTCCAGCATGCCTTCAGCCGATCCGTGGACCTGTGGGCGAAAGGCAGCACGATGGAGTCAGACACAGACTTTCTGCAGTTCCGATTGCCCACCACCGCCGCTGCGCCCACCCGGCGTTCTCGCTCCACACCACGGTGGTCAGCGCCGTCTGGAACTGGCAACCCTGGAGCAGCCTGGCGGAGCGAGAATACGAGCACAGGAGCGGCGGGATGCAGCTGAGCAGCCGCTTCCGTCAGAATGAAATAACGTAACACGAAGTAGGCTAACACAAACTAATGGTCCAGGAGCCGCTGAGCTCTATATGGCGTGGAAACTTGCTCTGCGGACGGGAGACTTCACAGCCCACACCCCCTTGCAGTACAATACCAAAGCCGAGGTAGAACCTTCAACCTGCACCGCTTCTGGATCAAAATTGGTCAGCTTATGTCAATTTAATCATTCTTGGTGGTTTTAGATGCAAAGAGTGCAAATTCTCTTTCAGCTTCTCTGCTCTTTTAACCATTAATTATTAACCGGAGCAACCCGCTCAGGACTCCCCTATCCCCCCGATTCAGGTGTAAGTGGAACATTCCGGTTTGCTGCAGCCGTAGTGAACAATGCCGAAGTTTGACTGAAATGCTCAGCATTGCCGGCAAAGCGGGATATGTGCTTATCTAGACCACTTCGCTTTTCCCATTTTAAATACACAAGTGATCCGTGCCCGTCCCCCCAAAAAGCAGCATCTTCTATGCGATTGTTACCCTGAGTTACAACTACACTACACTATGCCGAGCGCCCCCTATCGGCAAATCTTCTCTTAACCATATTAGGAAATGCCCCGTACCTCCGTGTTGCTTAGCTGCGTTAATCTATGAACCACCACCCCCTACGCCGATTATTATCTCTGAAATTACATTATGTTCCCCCTTCGTTTGGGTGCGAGAAGTCAGGTGGGGAACGTGCATGCAACGTTAACGTGCGCTGAGTTTTAAAATGATATAACGCAGCGAGCGCACCCGCAGCTCCGAGATGCCGTGCAAAGGGTGCCGTGATCAGTGCAGTTACCAGGCTGGGACACCATTCCTGCCCATCTCAGAATAGCAGGCTTGGTGCTACGCCCCACTCATTCCATTTGAACGGTTAATAAAAGAAATTGGATTAATGCAGCAATGTGCCACAGCGTAAAAATACACGGGGCAAAACTTAGCACTGAAACACTAATCGCACGTGAAGTTGCCAGTCATCCCCGGTAAAAGGTTTTATTCTGAGGCACTTATTTTTTCCATTCCGGTGACTGAGCAGATAATTTTAAAATGTGCAAAGTAACGTGTCAGTACGACCAAAGTGAGGAGATGCAAATTGAGATGATCGTGGTGACGAGACTTAGACGGTGGAGCCGCAGGTAAGGTGAGATGTAACTGCAGGTGTGTAATTCCTGTGAGATTTATGGAAACTTGTGAACAATATAAGATCCATAAACCAGATTAGAGTGGATCAAAACGGTAGCAAAGAGTCTGCCCATTTTACACCATCAGAAAAGGTAATTGTTTTAAAGCAATACGTGCATTGGTCGTGCTCGTTTCACTTGGAGGCGCTGTATTTATTTACTCTTTCCTGTGATCTGAGGTGTACCACCAGATACACGAGCAGGATGATTGGTTAGCACTGGTTTTTGGACTTTAAGTACTCTCAGACTTGAACAGGATGAGTAATTAGGTGTGGCGGGCAAGCAAATGACTCCCCAGAGCGCTGCCGTCCGACTGCCGGTTGTTAGGGAGACGCCCCTTCAGACTACGGCGAGACTTTCCCGGCTTGGGTTTCTTGGGCGTCACCATCACATGCCTTCAGAAGATGTTTCACGCCCGTGCACAATGTTTTCACGTGGATGTATGTTGACTGGACGTCTTCTGGTACATTAAACACAGATGAGCGCCTTAGCGCTATGGTTTTTTTTTTTTTTTGTGACAGGGAAGAGCAACATTGAAGATAAAATCAACACAGCAAAAAGACTCAAAACTCTAAAAGAAACGTCTGATTAACAGGATTTCCATATTAGTACATTAAACTTGGATTAAAACATCTTTATCTTCATGGTACAATAATAAAGTCCTTTTACGTGTACTGTTATGCACTTGTGCCAGACTTTGACTGGCCCATAACTTGTCACAGCCTGGCTAGCATTACACACAACATAACAATCACACTATTTTTTGTTCCTTTTAATTTTAATTAGTAATGGAAAGGGGTTTATCATGAAATCCACTGTGGTCAGAGGTGACACAGAAGGGGCAGAAATGTATGAACCAGAATCTCCAGTGGCAAAGTGTGAAGAGCTTTGGAATAAATCCACTTAAAGATTTCAATTTGGGGGGGGGGGGGGGGCAAACTGGGCAAAAAATTTGGGAAACAAAAAA
>JAODLC010000001.1:18638949-18667805 GCA_026781145.1 Hippopotamyrus pictus
CTCCCCCCCCCCCCCCCCCCCCAGTTAGCCACAGCTCCCCGTGCTGGGCGGGGGGCCAGCCTTGCTGCCACTTACCGTGGGATTTACACAGAGTAGCACCCGTTATCAATCCATTATTACGGCGGGGGGGGGGGGAACCCATGTGGCGTCTCTCTGATGACAATTACCCAACAGCACAGTTTGAACAACAGGGAGCGGTAGGACTCCTGAGGGGGGGGGGGAGGCTTTTAAACTGAGAGGTGAAAAGACTGCTTCACTCTAGAAACAAATAAGGCAAAAAAAAAAAAAAACCCAAGCCCTGATGTTGCCATGGAAACTAACAAATGGCACAACCTTTGAACTTCTATAAAAATGAGTGTTTAATTTTTTTTTTCCCCCCAGAAATGAAATGTGTCTGTACAGAACTTAATGCATGAAAGAGACAGGAAGGGACTTCTTTTTTTTTTTTTTTAAATAAAACAAAAAAGCCACTTAACAGGAATAATACTTTAACAGCTGTCTTCTAGTCCTTGTTAACCAGGATGATGTGATAAGCCCTACAGGAATCTCTCGCTCTCGCTCTACCATGAAGGCCCTCCATCTGAGAACCACATGACGAGACCAACCATGTCGGCAGTAAAAGCCCGGCTAAGGAGCGGACGTGAGGCATCACTGCCTCCAGGGCCCCAGAACGCAAGCAAAGCCTCCAGGGCAAAATCACCCTGTGGATGACACACCAGCACCCTCCAAAACCTCATGCTCACGCACTTGTCGGGGTACAACCAAGCAAAGGAACAGTCACGTGAATAAAACAGCAGGTCTGTGCTGTGGGCTAAACAGATGGCCTTTGCCGTCATGCAAGTGCAGATGAACGACGTGCATATTCAGAACAGAGCGATATATGAACAGAAAAACACCATAAAGTACAGTGAAAACCCAGGGGAAGCATTATTTTGTGGCACTGTGTATACGGTATCTATAGACGGTATGACCATTAAGCCTACTTGACTCGGCACAGACACCATATAAACATCAATTAACACAAACGCGTGTGCATACACAGACAGTCACTCAGAGGACCACAAAAACGGCAGATGGATGGTACAGGCTGTTTTAAAGGCTTAAAGATCGCGGCTTGGAAGTGTTAGGAGATGAGGCGCTATGGTGACATATGGCTGCACCTGGTCACATGACACTTTCTTTCAAAGTGCTGTTGCTGATGTCACATGCTCACGGTGGCGTGTGCTCCTGCATCAACATACACAGAATCAACCTGCAGAACCAACCCAGCGCCCTCATTCGCACAGGCCTTCAAACACCCACCTGTGCTCTCTCCACCATCTTGGCTTCCATCTCCCAACAGCACCTAGCTGCACACAGAGAACCGCTCCAGGGACCTTCATTAAAAGCGTTGGACTCCACAAGCGTCACACTGAATGAAACAGCTGTGCTTAATTGGAGCAGTTTAGCGAGGCAGGTGTGCGGGACAGAAACCGGGAATTAGCAAACGAGGCAACCTGGTATGTTAACCATGGTCATTTTTATCACAAATCACCTGAGGCAGAATTTAAAAAAGAATTAGCAATGTAGATCTTGAATGAGGCAGTTGTATCAGTACATGCCATGGTAAATACTGTAACATCTGTCTCAGATCTGTCAAAAGGCCTCTCTGGAGAGCTACCACCAAATTATCATGGGAAACAACCCAATGACCAATTAAGAAAGTCAGATGATCAACCAATCGGACACAGGTGTGGCGGATTATGGCCATTTTGGATATGGGAAGGAGAAAGCGGGGGGGGGGGCAGCTTGCCAGGTTGGGAGAGGAGCTAATATAGTCATGTGATGAACATAGCGTCACAAGTCACAGAATGTTTTAAAATGTTGTTAAATCGGATACTTATAATCAGTTATAAATCATTTTCTTAATGAGGAGACTCTCTACAGCAACCATTTAGTGGTGAAAAGGGAATTTAACTGCAGAACTACAGAGTCAGCAGTGAGAGGCTTCACTGCCCTGTCAGGTTTGTCATGGAAGAGGCAGGCGATATTAAGGGCGCGTCTGGGGATGTTCAGATTTGTCACCATGGTGACTGGTGACATTGCCCCAGACAAGTGTCAATCTGTGATATGACAGAGGTGTGTGAGGTCAGGAAGACCGGCACCTGTCTGGTCACACAGCCAATGTTCCATGTCGATAATAATAATAATAATAATAATAATAATAATAATAATTTTCTTTCGTTTCACTATGATTTATATTACTTTTTCATTCTTTTATTAATATGACTACTGTTATTTTGGGGGTGCTGAGTTGACTACAGTTCATTTCACTGCAGGTTACAGTGTGACTGCACACCCTGTATGTGAAACAAAAAAAAAAAAAAACACGAAACCTTGAATAATAATAATCGTAAGGCTCACGACCCTGTTCAGGATAAGCAGAAGGAAGGACAGACGGACAGATGGATAACAGCCCTGCGAGGACGCATACAGGAGTGACATCCCGCCTTACTCAGCAGGTGACCATGACAGCTAAACGATCACAATGAGCACATTTCACAGGAATCGGCCCAATAAATCTCCTGGCTGTGAACAGATAAAACACAGAAAAAGGCACCATTCGAGAGAACAATCCAGCTGTGTTACATAAGCCTCCAAAAGCTCATCATTCCCCCTTTCACACACGCTCGCATCACCTGATCCCGCACGATCTCAGAGTGGATCCCAAACAGCCCGGTTCCTGCTTCTCCGGCACCCTGAGGGATTGTGGGAACGGCCATCAGCCCGGACCCCGGCCGAGGGCCGGCTGTCTGCCCTGGGGTGGCGCACGGCGCCGGATGCCTCACCTTGTGCGGGCCGTCCTTGTCCTTGTCATCGGTGTCCCCCTCCAGGAACGGCATGGTGAGGGAGCTCAGGTCCTGTGCGGGGACAGAAGGGTTAGCGCCGTTAGCGTGACCCGGTGTGGAAAGCGAACCGCAGAACCGGGGAGCCATAGCACCCGAATGGCAGGCGGCCACCGTCTGCCGACATCCTCGTCACCGAGCGACCGGAGGACTCTGGCTTCAACGCCACGTGTCGGGACTCGCCAGAACTCCCTGCTGCTGAGAAAACACCCTGCACGTTCATGATAACTCATTAGCGCCACCCCAGCTGTCGGAGACCCTCACGCCTCCGGGGACAGAGGCACGGCCATTGGTGTGACTGTATTCCCTTTACACCCATGGAAAAATTTATAATATTATATTTTAATTTATTGATCTGACGTGTTTATCTAAAGTAACATTCATTTTTGAGAACGCAGGTTCAGACAGTCCTGGGAATAACTGGAGGCTAAGGGCCATATGCTCAAAAGCCCAACAGTGAAATCACTCTGCTTCCCCCGAGATTCAAACCCATGCCCTTCTGATCACAAACATCAGGTCCTAGCCTGCTGAGCCGCACCTCCTTCTGCCACATCAAATCCCAATGTCAGATGACCGCAGGCCTCACACCTGTTCGTGAGTCTTTGGAGTCTCGTTCCTTTAGCTAGAGGACTCGATATTTCTCTGGAAGCTTACACACAAGCCAAAGCCAACGGGGAAACACCCTTGTGGGGTTTGGCTACAGTCCCGCTGTGGTACGGCGCACCAGCTGGCACCGAGGACCACATACAGATTGTGCCGTAATTCTAGGTGTTTCTGCCTGGGCTACCTATGAGCTGCGACGGTTTCTTTTGGAAAAGCTTGACGAGAATCACGGCAGTGTTACTGTGTGTTCTGTCAAATGCATCCTACGAGGTCACTTCATTGACAGACAGCCCGATAAGGCCTGATAACAAATGACAGTGACAAACCACCAACTTTAACCTCAACCATAAAGAACTTACCAGCTGGTTTATATGGTTTAACACCAGCATCCAGGCGCCTGGAAGGTTCTCAGGGTCAAACGGTTTTAGAACAGAAACAACCTTTGTGTGTGTATAATCGCTAAGAGTTACGTTCCACGCGGCCATTCCAGCATCTGTGAGCCTAGCTGAATAATGCAGGTCGACAGGCACGAACAGGGCAGGACCCAGGCTGGACGAATCCATGTATGAAACACAGCGGGGGGGGGGGGGGGGTAGAGAGCTTGGATTCGGTCCTTTGGTAGCTGCCTGCTAGACAGTCGATTGCCACTCCCTTCCTCACAAGTAATAATAAATCAGTGATTAATTTTCATTTCATCCATTTAACGATCTGGCTACCAGGGGCTTCTTCTTATTGGCTGGGCCCTACCTAGGAAACTGATCCACAATAATAACCAAGACAATTATAATGATAAAAAGAGAGTAGTCGTACTTTGCTTTAAGCTGCAACTTTTACCCACACTTATTTTACAATTCATACACCCATTAGCATGGCCTGTAATGATAGTAAGCAGGCCCCCTTTTCACTGGGCACCGATATGCCCCTGGCCTGCACTTGGTGGTAAAGCGGTTCAGCACCAAGCCAAGACCCTTCCTGGAAACCCCCATAACGAGCTCAAATGCACCCCCACTAGCGTGCTGATATGGTCAGGAAAGAGGGACGGAGACCCCCCCCCATGACCAGGAAAGAGGGACGGAGACCCCCCCCCATGACCAGGAAAGAGGGACGGAGATCCCCCCCATGACCAGGAAAGAGGGGTAGAGAAACGCCCCTCCCCCCAACACACACACACACACACACCTGCACTCATATCTTTGTGAGGTCCGTCTATTTATTGCTATGTGCGAATTCCCAATCTCAACATGACAACCATAACCCCCACCCAGCCCCAATCTCAACATGACAACCATAACCCCCACCCAGCACCAATCTCAACATGACAACCATAACCCCCACCCAGCCCCAATCTTAACCATAAGTAACCAAACAAAATTCAAGTCTTTTGCCATTTTTCCCCCACAGATTCTAAAAAAATTGAATTTCCCCTTGTGGGGACTGAAAATATGGTTCCCACAACATCAAAATGACATGTTTTTATGATGATAGTGGGGACATTTGGTCCCCACAATGTGATGCATACTTGGACCCCCCCCACACACACACACACTGGGAGGCAGGGCTATCTAGCCAGCTGGTTGGACTGCATATCTACTCACCCACAGACACAAAAGCCATTGCAAACGTATATAAACAGAAATGGGCTCTAATTGGTTTGATCACATTCTGCTTGTTTGTAACGATGCTCTATATAGATAAAGACACCTAAACAATAACTCCTGTGTGCTAACTGCAACAAAACAAGATCCATCACACATCCAGACAATAGCAGACAAAAAAAATATAGGATTGTGAAAGACTGTGGCTTTCAGACATCAGTCAAACAGACAAGTTAACAAGCAGCAAGCCAGCCCTGCTTCAGGGTGGATGATCCGTCAATGACCTGGATATATTTTAGCTGTAAAGCAGAAAAGGGTTCCAGAACTGCACCACCACCTCAGGGGAAAAGTCCGGAACACGACGGCAGCGTGGAGGTGAGGAGAGAGGAGAGATGCACGATGAAGAGAGGAAAATGTGGATTCTCTGAGCTGTGGTGTCACAACCTGACACCACATCCAGGTTTCCATGCACAAAACATCCATAATATTTAGACTGTGAGCTTAGTTTAGTCCAAAGGAGGAGTATCTGGAAAATGGGGGAGTCCGATTCGGCCCGAGGAGCCTTGGTTGTATTCTTTTAAAAAGGACATTTTTCTCCTCACAAATGCAGGACAGTTTGAGTCTTAAGAGCAAAGGTGGTTCAGCAGGTTAGGATGCAGTGACTGTGACCAGAAGGTGCTGGCTCAAATCCCAGCAGCAGGAGTATTTTCACTGTGGAGCCCCCAGTTGCCCCAGGGACCGATGAAACCAGCTTTTTCAAACATGCTTTAAATAAAAGTGCCCAATAAATTTAAATGTTGTGGTGGTTTCATAACTGTGTTTAGGCACATTTTCCAGACGAGCCTGACACTCAGTCATCCGTGATTACCACCAGGCCAAAAGGGGCGTTGGCTACCTCGTCACCAGGGGGCATGGTGGACAGGCTGAGGAACACAGGACATTTCTGAGGTTCAGTAACATACTGCAACGATTAATAATATTTTATACATCTTGCCTTCTCTATACTTATCCCACACACGGCACGCATACAAGCCTCATGCAGATGACAAGGCGATAGTTTGAAGATACTTACCGCTTGTTAAAGTATTGTCTGCGAGTCATTCTCTCTCTCTCTTTCTCTCTCTCTCTCCCTCTCGCTCTATATATATATATATATATATATATATATATATATATATATATATATATAAAAACCCAAAATCCATTGCAATAGGGATAAAAATCTGCATAAAAATAATGATGAGTCAGCTACAGAGATGAACGTACAGGACATGGAATCTGAGTGCTGACTAGGAGCTTTTTCACAAACATGAGCGTTTCACCTGCACGTGCGGGTGCAGACTGCATTTCACAGACCACATGATGCACACTCTTCCTTATGCTGTCTGAGGCTTCAAGAAACGGGAGGTATTTTTCCACAACAAAATGTGCATACAGTACCACATTTGGTGGGATGCTAACCAATATCCCTGAGATAATCACCGTTACATGAGACAGAAACTCCATTTCAATGCCGGCAGTTCAAAACTCTTTGCTGTGCAAGGTCACTAGACACAGAAATCACTGTAATTATTGCAGTGATTTGATAATTAAATAGATACAGGCTGACGGAGTTGAGCGAGACTCGCTCTCTGGCTGATGGGTTCTACTCCGCAGATATTTTTCATTATAATGTGACAGCAGTGAAACACATCCAGCGCTGAGCAGACACGACAATGAGGGCAACTCCAACAGAGCAGTTTCAAGCAGTAAATTGTCAGTAAACTTCTCTAAGGATTTTTATTTTCCATCACCAGTTGAGACGCAGTGTGGGTGAAGAGTGCAGTCACTGGGATGCCAACATTCTTCACAACCTTTAGTTCCCACCACAGACTTAGCCTGTGGTTTTGTGTCGGAGGTTATTGGGCAAACAGAGAAGCAGTTATTCTTACAGTATATAACAAAACCTTATTTTAAATTAATATTATCTGGGGGGTGCTGAGAAGCTTAGTGGGTTTGATTGCCTACGATCTGAAAGTTGTTGGTTCAAATCCCATGGTCGGCGGAGTGATGCACCACTGGGTCTCTGAGCAGGACCCTTAATTCCACAATTGCTCATCTTGTTAAGTCTCATCCTGCTTTCTCTGAAATGAACGTCGCTTTGGATAAAAGTGTCGATAACACGGTTATACAATTCATGCTCGTACCACCACGCTCTGCTCCTGGCACTCAGACAGACTTTTACATGCTCATAATAAGACAATAAGCCTGGCGAATCTGCTGCCTGCAGCACTTTCAAATCCTATTTTGGCAGGACGGGCGGGCTGAAGGGGCTCCGGAGACAGAGGGCGGTGGTTAAGGGGGTAGGGTGGCGGGGGTTGGGGGTGGCTGAGAGTGCCGCATGTGGTGAGGTCAATACAGTGACTGCCCTATGGCAGTCTGTCTGCTGCGCCGGCGTCGAATTGGAAGTCGCGCTGGACGACAGTAACCAGACTGACAGAGACACAATCGCCCTCTATGTGAAACTCCAAACCCAATCACGAGCTGCTGAGCGAGGGTAGGAAGACTGGATCAAAGCAGGCACAGGGTGTTTCTGCCAGGCTGACAGATGCCAGGCCCATGCAGAGGGAGAAGGATCCAGGAGGATTAGGATGCTTATTCCAGAACCTTCTATCCCTTCCTCCTGACCCTGGGCTGCCCAGGTGGAGGCTGTCTACCAGTCTGATCGCTGGTTCATACCATACTGTAAAAGCCTGGTCAGACTGGTCATAGACTGCATTGCTCTGTGTGTGTGTGTGTGTTTGGGTGGGGGGGTAACTGTGGAGGAAAATGTGTATATATATATATATATATATATATATCCTGTCCTTTTGCTAGGATAAAAGCAGTGTGAAATAGCAACAAGCAAGTTCTTCCTGCTCAGTAGGGGGCGCTGATGCAGGACGTAACTGTTTCTTTTCCCCAAAGCTACTTCAACAGCGTCGGATGCCTTCAGCACAGGTGGGTGTGTTGAGTCTACTGTCCTGGTGTTTTTTCACCGAGACGTGTACTAAGACCAGACATGTGACACACAAACACCACCCCATCCTGACGTTTAAGGTATGGGCCAACAACGCAGCAATATTGGATTAATATCTTTATTTTGTTCAACGAGGGGTAAATTACTGAAAACAAAGACAGTGTTATAAGAGAGGTATTCTCTACCTGGAGCTTCATGCTAATTATCCTCAGTGGCTTCAAGCTTTATGACTGCAAAAAGAGTTTCCAAAAATCAGAAGAATGTGACTGCAGGAGGGCTCATTTGGTACATTCCCATGGGAGAATTTCACCATTATCTACAGTAGAATGCCTCTTTATCCTTTCATAACATTGTTAGGTGGAAATTCAGGACCAAATCAGGGGATATCAATGGTAAAACGGATTATAAAATTTTATTGACAGTTTCTGGAAGTCTGGAGGAAAATTAACCTCCTAAAAATGTTTGCAAAATAAGGTATCCAAACTCAATGGGCATTCATTGTTGTTAAGTATTTCTTCACTGTACTATCAAACTTTGTGATTATGTATATATTTTTTTTTTTTTGTAAGAGAGGGGGGTTGTTCATGGGGGAAAAGTAAAAAATAAGTGGAGTTTTGTCAAATCCTTGTAAATGCAATGTTGCCCTGTTCTTCCTCCAATAAAAACAATAATAATAATAAAAAAAAATGCTTGCAAAAAAAAAAAATAAAAAAGGCATTTCTGATAAGTTTATCAAGACGTGCCTTGGCAAGACTAAACAATATCACGGGGGTGAGTGTTCCTCTTTAAAGAAAACAATAGCCATGAATATTTATAGCAAAAGAGAAAACAGCTTGATTAAAATATGAGTTCTTACTAGAACGTACATTTTGGGGCCTTTACAGACATGCAGAACCATAAATAAAACCCCAAAGAGAGAGAATAAAGGATCACAGAAGCTTCCAGAGTGAAACTGAAGTCAGCCTGAAAAAGCACATCCCCGTCAAAACACAAAGAATGTTTTGTTAGATGAACAAACACATGGTAACAAGCGAAAACCTTGGGCTCAGAGATGTACCTGGCCTCCAAGAAAAACATCTGCTTGCTAGCACGGCCGACACGACACGCCGGGCACAGCAGGAACGGGAAAACGCGGCTTGTTCGGCCAAATGTCTGCCCACCCCCTGACCAAACCCTCATACCTGTCCACCGATCACAAGCAAGCTTTCCAGAGGAAGGAGGTTCCACGCAACGTTCCTGTCTGAATAGATTTCCATCGGGTCTGTACATGTTTCTTTAAAAAGAGTCTCCCATAAGAAAAAACAGAGCAGCAAATCAATGCAATCACTCACAAAACTACAACAAAAACAATTCTAATTCGCTAACAATACAAAGAAAAATAAACTGATAGTTACATTTCAAAGCAAAACAACAAAAGCTGACAGGTGTGTCATTCTTTAGTCTTCCATAAACTTTGGAAACAAATTCCTTTTGGGGGACAAAGATTCACCCTCAAGATGACCCAAGTAGCGTGTTTACCCTGAAATAACAGCTATCTGTGAGCTAGATCATTCACACGGCACACCGCTCTCTGATTGGCCTTCGTTAACCTCACACAATACAGTCATACTGCATGTCATTCGGTGGGGAAACACACTTAACAGGGCTCAATGTGAACCGTCATTGCACAACAACAACAACAAAAAAATGTGTCCTCTGCATTTAACCCATGTGCGACATTGTGATGTAGCGGAGGGCAGCTACTTTAGCGTTGGGGGGGGGGGAGACACCTTGCACAGAGTACGATGGTGGTACCTTGTCCCTTTGGATTTCAACCAGCAACCTTTCAATGACAAGTGTGCATTCCTAACCATTAGGGCACCTGTTCACCAGGGCGTAACAAACACCTGCGTTTGACTGGTCAGTCCGCGGATCACCTGACCCATCTGCACATGGTAAAAGGTCTGGTCGTTTGGGTCACAGGTGCCCGATTTCATGCCCTGTTCCATGAGAGTTGAGGGCCCAACTTAGCAATCATTTCTCAAGTTTGCTGAAGAGCATAAGGACAACCATATTCAAATCGTTTAAATGTATCTTGCATTCATCTCGCGTGCATGATCACTGGTGAGGAGCTGTCTTTCCAGGTAAACAAGGTAGAAAAACACTTGCCCTTTTATGGTGGATCTTTCAGGATGACGCTTCACCAAGATCCAGTGGGAATGTGTCTGTGCCAGTGGAGGGGGCGGACTCTGGGATGACATGCAGCTACTCACTTGTGAGCATGTTCCGGAACGGCACTTGTCCAGTGGTGATGGGCAAGGTGGCATGATCAGAGGTGGGTTCCTCAGCCAGACGCGAAAACAAGAACAAAACTGCTACACAAAGAGGCGAATGTTTGAACCAGAGCATCTGAACAGCACTGAAAATGAATGTAAAGCGTGTCGGACTTCACAATTAGAAAAACTCTACACCTATCCTTTCCATTCCTATAAGGAGAACTTCATTAGGACTTTACAGAAGGGTGTGACATGCCTTTTGTTGAGCTCAGTACAGACTCCATCATATACTGGGTTATATTAAGCTGTTATCCAGCTTCATAAATGATTTAACCGAATCACTTATCCCGCAGAACCTGTATGAACGCAGTTTGTAAATAAATAATTAGTGTGGAGCCTTTTTAAAACTGCACCGTGCATCTTGGCAGCAGGTATAGTGGCGATATGTTTGCAATGCGAAATTCCAAAAGGTCTAGACTCCCTGCTGTAGAGTGTAAAGCCCTCAGTCCCAACTGGGTGCCAATTCTGAGCCAAATCAGACTATTTGGAAACTGGGGGAGGGGGTCTGGTAACTAACAGAGTAAATGTCAACAAGGTCCCGCATCAGCGCCCCCTACAGAGCAGTTAGGCAAATGCAACTGACTCATGCTGCTGTCAAAATCTCTCGATAACAAGGCTCTGCCTCTGGCTAAGTTGGGCCCCAAGTCTCCTCCAAGCCGCAGAAAGGGGGAGATTCTCATCGTTTTCCTTGAAAAACGCTGGATTAAAACTCCCACAAAATGATACAACTTACGGTCCAACTCTGAGCATCACAGTTTCTCAGAATCTGGATCTCAGAAGCAGCACAAAGTGCTGTAACCAGAACCATGTGTGGGCGTCCAGCCCGCTCCTAAAAACTACATTTCTAAAGATAGTAAAATCAGGGATCCTGGAGCATTTAAGGACAGCGCACAGTGCCAAGCTTAGCATACCACATGGATCCAAGCATGTAGTAGTTTTACCATAAATGCCAGCATTGGTTTTATGTGATATTTTTCTTTATGGTTCTAATCTCTTCATTTTGGTAATGATGTCACTGAAGTCATGCCAATGGAGTGACTGTAAAATAACCTAATGGAAGTACTATAACAAGCACTAAAATGAACCTTTATTTGCCTTTGGTACAAGTATATAGGAGCGTGTTAGTTTTCACATACTCCACCTTGCTCTTCATTTTTAAAACACACACACACACACACACACACACACAAAGTGGATGTGGGGGTGGTTAGCAGTATTCTTTGCCCAAAGACCCAACAGTGAAATCTCTCTGCTGACCCCGGTACTGGAACTGGTGACCATCTGATCACAGGCACAGAGGCCTAACCCATTGAACCGCACAAAAATCTCCCCTTCAGTTAACTAAATGGTAAATGGACTGCATTTATATAGTGCTTTTCTACTCTTTTACTACTCTTACTCAAAGCGCTTTACAAGTTATGCCTCACATTCCCCCATCAGCGTCCACGCACATTCATACACCGGGGGCGGAGTCAGTCTCAGCGAACTACCCATGGATCAATCAAACACCAGATTAATCTGTGCTTGCTCCCCCAACGCAGGACATCACCAGAAAGCAGTGAACCTTTGAGGAAAATCAGGGCTCCCATCAGATAACATGGCAGCAAGGGCCTTAAATTCCTGTCAGTGGGGTGTTAAAGTTTCAAGGAACTGCAAAAAACACCAGAGTGCAGGGAGGGCAAACTGGAAACTAAGAAGCTCATATTCTGTTCCTTCGACAGCTTCAATCTAACATATACTGTAATAAAAATAATGCCCCCCCCCACCACATGTACACACAGTGCTGGGTCACTCCTCTCCGCTGAAACACTGCACTCAGCATAAAATCGATAGGCCAAAAGTCACCTGAACTGTAAAGCGCTCTCGAATTACCAAGGTCTCATCCTGACGGGAAATATATTTTTATACATCTCCCCGTTTATCTTTTAATTGAAAACCTTGTTATGAAACCTAGGCAACAGCACCTCAAATCCACAATCTGGTCACATGCCAAGGACCTTGGGTTACGGAACGAGTCCTGGACACGTCACACCAGACCCGCGGTGCGTCATTTAACGTTGACTCGTGACGCTACATGGCTCTTGTGAACACTGATGGCAAAGGACACCTCAATCCCCCCCCATCCACGATATGCATGAAGTTCCTTTATTTCTTCTCAAATGTGAATAAAAATAACAAAGCAATATTTAGAAAAACTTCAAGTGGATAAACAGCAAAGAATCCATAGCTGCAGTAACAACTTCTAAAAATTCTGGAGCCAGAGGTCTTTTCTGTAAGATAGGAATTTGTGCAAAGGATTGTTTAACTGCATCAAGCAGACTTTTTGGGTCCACCTGCAACATCCTCCCATAACATGAAAGGATCCCCCTCTTCAAGAAGGTCACAGGTCTCTGCTTCTCTACTGATAAACACTGACCAACCCATTAACACCGAGTGCAGCAAGGGGACAGAGATTACCAAAAGGTCACCAGAGGGTCGTACCTTTGGCAAATGCACTTCAAGAAAGGTCTGTGAATGTCTGTGAGAAAGATTTATATGATAATACTGTAATATGTTAATCAAAACATGGTTTGATTATCTATGGAAACAAATGTGGAAATAACTTTTGGACTGTCCATCCATCCATTTTCTGTAACTGCTTGTCTCAGGGTCACAGGGGGTCTGGAGCAAATCCCAGAGGCTATGGGCACAAGGCAGGGAACAACCCAGGATGGGGCACCAACCCATCGCAGGGCACACTCACACACCATTCACTCACCACTTCTGGACTGGATTCATAAATTAAAATGTTTAAAATGCTTTCTTTTCATTGAAGTCCAAACATCTAAGATGTACAGATCATCCGGGTTGTGGTCATGTTCTGTTTGTGGTTTGGCCTGCTGTGATGTTTCCATGCACAATTTTAGTTGGCAGCTGAGCAACTCGGAACACGACCAAAAAACAAATCTGAACCGGCACTCAAAGGATGGCAATGAAATTCTGATGTTATGGCTGATTTATCTAAGAGACCATAAACACAAAAAAAAAAAAAAAAAAAGCGTAACGGGTGAAGATTTCAGGCGATGATTATATCCGGTCAGATTATCAAATAGGGCTGACACACTATGGATGACTGATGATAATAAATCCACAGGGGACAGAGGTAAAGAAACCTTTGACCATTTACACCAGGGGTGGGCAATCTTACCCAGAAAGGACTGCTATGTATGCAGGGTTTCACAGCAACTCCCTAATTAGATTATTAATCAGAGGACTGATTAATGAAGAGTCCTCACACCTGGGTTTGAACAGCTGACCGAAAGGTTTTCCCAAAAACCTGCATATACACTGGTCCCTTGCGGATAAGATTGGCCTGGTTTAAACAATAACAGGTGGAATTATCCGTGAGAATTTCACACAGTATTTATTCAGCGGATTCCTTTAAGCAATGTGATGAACACTTTTCAGAAAGCAGTTCAGCCCATTCTTGGAGCTTTTGGGCATTAAGGGCCTCACTCAAAGGTCCAACAGTGATTTATGCCAACCCTGGGATCTGAACTGTCAACCTTCTGATTTCAGACAGGCACAGCCTCCTAAACCACTAAGCCAGACACCACCAATAATGTCATGCAACGCTGCAATCCTGTCAATCCTGGTTTCGACTCGCGTCGGGAACATACGGAAAGTAAAAATGGGAGAACAGAAAAATTACTGTGCACATAAAACAGAACCTAAGCAGGTACACAAGGGCATACGCATGTCGGCATAGTAAAATAGAGATGGATTTAGTACAGAACACCATCTTCTGTGCATTTTGATATTCTGCCTCCAATAAACCTTCAAGAGGGGTAAGACCTCATGTACGTCACTATGTCAACCCCGACTCCACTGTCGTGTTGACAGGATGAATGGTTTACAAACCAAAAATGAATGGCTTTCAGTATTCTCAGTGCCGAAGATGATAGATGATTTAAATCGACATGTACCCCAGGGCTACCCAAGGCCTAAATCCTGAAGGACACAAGGGGTTAAGGCTGTGGATGTTAAAATGAAGAAACAGGCGGACTTCTGGCAGCCTCAGTGCGGCACTGCGACCGTGACTCAATAGCTTAGAGCAACTTTCGCCATTACAGATGTTTCCTCGACTTCCCGCTTTTCTCCCAGCGCCCCTGCTCTATTCGACGGCCCCCGAAGCGACAAAATGCAAAAAACATATATTTAACGGAGATGGACAGACTCTCGGGAGGTACAGGAAGGGAAAGGGAGCGAGAAAGATGGCCAGCTTGATGCTCCTGGGATCTCCCTTTCGGCTACAGTCACTATAATGGGGGAGCCCCAGAGAGACTTTTTCACTGGGCCTCGGGAACAACAAACCTGCCCATGCTTCACCGTGTATCACAGGCCACTAGAAACGCACGCTGGACTTCAGCCAAGGATCCATCCCGACCCCATAAATCAGCTGCATTACCATCACCGGGTGCATTCCAGCTTGCTGCAGTAGGACTAGTCAAAAGGAGCGCACTGTACCCGAATATCGAGGGCAGCGAGTTATAGGCTACAGCTTATCTGTGTAGCCATATCGCTACAGTTCTTCTATTACATCGCACTTGTGTTCACACCGGTCCCCGGATTACTGCAATATCTGTTTACATCACCTTTTTCCCCCTGTTTTTTTTTCCTTTTTACCAGTTTGCACTGCCTTATCTAGTACCACTATTACCTAGTTGGCTCATTGACAGCTCCTTGCTCGCGATATAGTGCGCCGCTTTCGACAAAAGCGTCTAGTAAATAAATTATTGCAAATGAGAATCTTGAGACATTTTTAAAAAATAAGCGTAATTTTTAAAAATGATATAAAATATGTATCCATTACGTTAGCGATTAAAACATTAATACTTAACTAATTTAAGCAAACACTTAATGAGAGTCAGTCGTTTTCTGCATTGAGACAAATGCCCTCTTAATTAGTCTCTTACTTATTGTTTTAGGGGGAAGCCTAAAATTTTCTTGGCGTAACAAGTCCGTTAATTACAGCCGGCCTGGAGCTTCCCGTGGCTTTACCCACTAAGCATAATGGTAAGATCCCTGATGTAGATCCTCGGTCTTACTTGAACCGGGCCGAACCAGAACCGCGGTGATCCCAGGTTAACACCATCTGCTGAGCGGAGTTAGGTCTGCGGTGCTTAATGTTATGCAAAAAACACTTTACATTACAGGCATTAAAGCGCGACCCACGGCGCCGTTCAAAGTGCACCGCACGCTCAGCGATAAGCGCACACCCGCCACCTCTGTCTAAGGCTTATCGCATCACACGTGGGACACATCATTTACCGGAGGACATGCATAGTGAATATGTGGCAACAGTGCATCGTGAATATGTGGCAACAGAGATCGGCAGACATCCTTGAACTGTTTTCGTGTAGTTATTACGGTCTTTCTAATGCTGGCACCTACAGCAACTATCTCCTATCAGTTAGATTAAGCAGGCCTATTGGTTTGTCACATGAACATGGGCGATTCTAGGATGTGACACTTGGGGAGACCCCAAGAAATACGGGACGAAATCGCTAAATTGATTTAGAATAATATTTTCCAGGGCGGCTTATAAGGTCTAGAATCGCTTATCCCACGAATGAAAGCTAATGTCCCCTACCCGTATGCATCCCAGCCCTACATATTTAGCGTAACTCTTTAATACTGTCTATAGGCTACTATGAATACCAAAATAAGTTCACATGGAATATTAAATTTTGTTCACTAAATGACAATAATCAATCTTACAATCACATAATAACCATTAAAGGGAAAAATACCATATAGTATTACTAATTTGTCAAAAAAAAAAAAAATCTTTAAATTTCATACGTCGATTTATATTCTACATTCATATTTTACACAAGAAGAAACTCGCGTCTGCTTGTCTCAAAAACAGGAATTAACAGGGAGCAGGGTGTCATTACCCGTAACGCTGCGTCGCAGATTATATACACAGTAGCGATTTACCCAGGGAGTTAAGTGCAGATGATAATAACGTGTTGTGATGGCAAATCCGTCTCCTGGCCATAACCATCACTTAGGACGCCCCCGCCTCCGGACCCCCGGCCAGGGGGTATCAACACGGGCTCCCCAAAAAGTGAAGGACTCACGGGCATGTTCAGCCGGAGCGACCTCCTCTTCTTAGGAACCTTTTTCTTCATGTCTGTTTTCTTACTGTCCATCACGGTGCTTCCCATTTTCTACGAAAAGAAACGAAATAAAGAAATAAAAATGCGGCTGTTCTCTGCTCGAAGAGGTGAAGTTCGGTTATTCCCCAGGGCTTTATCTGTAGGATAAAAACGCAGCCCCCAAACACGTCGACCTTCCTTATCCCGAGCGCAGCCGCATGCAGGGGTGCCTCTTTCTCACACGCCTCCAGCTAATCTGCGGACCTCCGGAAAGAGTAAGAACACGGTGAAGGCAGAGTCCCTTTTCTCAACGCACAGCCTAGAGTGATGCATGTCGTGGCTCGTTGTTTGGAAAAAGGGAAAAAAGAAAAAGGCAGAGAGACACACTGGAGAGTTTACAACCACACCTACTCCATGTGCTGCGCAAATAACCCGCGGTCTGATCAGGGGGTGTTAACTACGCAGTGAGCTGTTTCACTGCCCTCGTGGGAGAAAGGCAGATGGATCGTGATGGAGGGAGCTGTGGGCATCAGTATATTATACGGCAGATCCCACCTTAAGTACTGCGCTAAAAGTACGAACTGCAATAGACAGGCCAGCGACTGGGATCCAGGCTCGCTACGGCGCAGCTGAGTCACATGGCTGTGTTTACGTCGCGACTGCATGCAACAGACACGGGTTTATGCATCTCCTGTATGCACGTACCTCGTCTGCAGTTAAAATTCTCAAACATAAAAAGATCCGGTCCAGTGAAGCACCGATGCGTCCAATTCTGGTTGGAAATTAAGCTGCTTTACGGTACCTTCACTTTTGCGGAAGTAAGCGTATCCTGTTTGTAAGTACGACTTCCAAATTGGAAAAGGAGGAAGAGGAACGCTAAAGCACCAAGATTACAGAAATAGAGAATAAGCGTGAACATCTGGGTACTGACACAGCTTAATTTCCAGTGTCTTGAAGAATATGATTGGTTGTCTTTCATATGTAGCATAAAGTTAAATATGAATGTAAATTAATGAATTCAAAGGGTGAGGAGGTTTTTGGCCATGTAGTAATTTTGAGGATAAAAATATAAAACAATATATCGCATTTTCAACTATGTCAAAGACAAATGAAACCGCATGAAGGAGACACCACAGTGGGTTCCTTTTGCCACCTGGTGGTTATACTGCGGTGCTGCATATTAACTTAAATGCGTTTCCAAGTGCGCTTTCCCTGTTAACCGCAGCTTGGTTTAGTGGGACATGAAGCCGCACACACACATAAACAGGTTTGGACGTAACTGCTACGCAAGTACGCATTCATCTTTAAAAGTGGTACGCGCGGCAATCGATTGTTGCAACAGCGCAAATACGTACGTATTTTATGTGCATTTGCGCCGATATGACAGGAAATGATCGTGCATTTTAACCTCTATACCGCAAATGAAGTACGAATTAGCATACAAGTTAAAATGCACGATAATTTCTTGTCATATCGGCGCAAATGCACATAAAATACGTACGTATTTGCGCTGTTGCAACAATCGATTGCTGCATGTATCGCTTTTAAAGGTGAATGCGTAATTGCGTAGAAAGTTGTGTCAATCCCTGCACATAAATATCGAATCCGTTTTAGGTTTAATTTTTATCTGTTTTGGTCAGTTAATCAGTACCATGTAAGATACATAATCCAAGTGAAGAAACAGTAGACCATAACAACCAGTATGAAAGGAAAAAAAGTTCCATATTTCAACCACTTATTTAGTACAGTGACGCGGGGCACCTGACCCCTGTCCCAGGCAGTAATGAGCATGGGAACAGCCTGGACAGGAAGCCAGGGCTACAGAATGCGCATACAATCACACGTTATGGGTCAATTCGGGATTGCAGTCTATCGAACTCTGCGTCTTTGGTCTCCACAAACAGCACAGGCAGGACTCAAACTCCCACATAACCGCTGCATCCGAATTCAGGGGCTGCGTCACTCTGGGGGAACTGGGAGAGAGCAAAAACGTGGACCGACTGGGGGGTCCCCGAGTACTGGTTGAGAAACACTGATCTACTAAATCGGGGGGGGGGCTTACACAATTCACTTGAAAACCGTAGAAACACATTCGTATTGATATATTTCCCTATAAGAATAAGGGTCTTTTTAGTTAGGCACACGTTTAATGGCTGTCAGCCTTCTGATGTTATAGCCATTTGCCAGATACGTTTTAGATTTAGTTTTTTTTTTGTCCATAAAACATTAACTTTTGAGAGTAATGCCATAAACTGGACATAGTGAAGTCGTGAAACCTTGAGTCATGTTCAAAAGAGATTGTATTGTTTATGTAGTATAACCAAATTAAAATGTTTATATTAACAGAGGAGAGGGAGGGGTAAGGAGCATATGCTGATTCAGCGTGTCGCCGCACTCACCACGTGTCAAACCAGCTCGGGAATGAGAACCCGAGTGCGACCATGGCGGGCGATACCACTAGTTCAAATGGAGTCTTTTCCAGTGGCTGGGGTCCCAATTCTGCCACCATCCCCCACACTTTCCCTGTAAGTTGGAGGACTACCCTGCAGGGCTGGATGTAGGTTAACATCTTACCCAGGATGAAGCAATTGCAGGTTAAGGACTTTGCTCAAGGGTCCAACAGAGGAACCATTCCTGAAACGTTCATAGAATTCAAACCAGCAGCCTTCCGATTGCTGGCACAGATCCGTAGCCTCAGAGCCACCACACCATCGAGATCCACCAATAGCAATTATTGTTATTGTAGAACGTACACAAGAGACGTGATCTCATGGCTTGTGCAGGGGTGCCCAAATCATGTTTTCCTGTACACAGGGTAAATTGGATCCAAAAAGGTAGCGAACCACTGATCTAGCACCCTTCGGGATATGAATATTCTGGGATTTGAACCTGTAACCTACTTTACTGGGGCATAGCCTTAACCAGCTGTGCTGCTCACCAAACCAAAAATATATAGCCTAACAGGCAAGTAATACTTGGGGCAAACCGATTTCATTTATTCAATGGCATTCCCAATATTAATTATTCAAATATACAATGGTAGGATATGCCTTATAACTGCCAGCACCCTGCTACAGGGATTACTGTGTTAAATGTTAACATTTTTTGTCATGTTAAAAAAAAAAACACACACACACACACACACACAACCATAAATCATTTCAAAACTTTTCCCACCTTTAATGTGACCTATGCCCTGTACAATTCTATTGAGAAAAAAAAAAAAAAAAACAAAAAAACAAATTGATACTTTATTGATCTCCATGGGGAAATTTACACCTTCCTGAACTTGTTCTCTGTATAGTAAGCTGTCCATGAAGGGCAGGCACCTGCTGGGGTGCCCAGGGAGCTGTTGAAGCACCTTTTGATTCAATTACCTATTGATAATACCCTCCACCTTGACTAAAGCCCCAGTACCAGCTGCAGAAAAACAGCCCCAAAGCATCATGCTACTCAACCATGGGCATGGTTCCTTTGGTGACACACGGTGTTGTTCTTGCAGCAAACACACCTTTTGGAACTGTGGCCAAAAAGTTCAATCTTGGTTTCAGACCATAACACATTGTCCCACTTGCTTTTGGGAGACTTTTTTTGCAAAATGTAGCTGGGCCTGGATGTTTTTCCTTTGTACGAAAAGGCTTCCATCTTGTGGCCCAACCCCACAGTCTAGACATACGAAGAATACGGGAGATTGTTGTCACATGCAGTACACAACCAGTACTTGCCAGAAATTCCTGCTGCTCCTTCAGAGTGGCTGTAGGCCTCTTGGCAGCCCCCTGACCAGTTTTCCTCTTGTCTTTTCAACAATTTTGGAGGGACGTCCAGTTCTCGATAATGTCACTGTTGTGCCATATTTTTTCCACTTTTTGATGTCTGTCTTCACTGTGTTCCATGGTATATCTAATGCAGTGGAACTTTTTTGCATCCTTTTGATACCTTTCAACAATGAGATCCTTTTGATGCTTTGTATGGTCTCTGCCAACTATGGCTTTTGCTGTAAGATGCAACTGAGTAAACGTCAGATAAAACCCACTAGGACAGCTGAACTTTATTTGGGGTTAATCAGAGTCACTTTAATTGATGGTAGCTGTGTACCCAAAAAGACTGAACGCTGTAATTAAATCAAAAGGCACTTCAACAAAGTACTAGTTTAAGGGTGTGCACACTTATGCAATCAGCTAATTGTACATTTTTTATTTTTGTATTCCACCCCCACCACCCCCTCAACAGATTTGTTTGTTTTTCACTTGAATTGTAGAATCTGAATCAGAAAAACTTTATTGATCCCCAGAGGGAAATTATTTTTGCTGCAGTTGCTGAACAACCAGTTAAGGGAGAAAAGGAGAGAGCGAAGAAAGTAGAAAGCAAGTACAAGAAGCAGCACAAAAACATTTCAGTAAACAATAAAAAAGCAGTAAAAAAAAAAACAATAAGTGTAGTAAATTACCCAATGTGCCGTGGTGTAGCTAAGATACATTAAAACTAAAACAGGTATGTGTCCTTAAAAAAAAAACAAAAAAAAAACTGGAGATGGTATTGATGCTATACCACCTGTGCAGGTCATAGGTCACATTAAAGTGGGGAAAAATTTTGAAATTATTTATCATGGTCTCATTTTTTACATCATAAAAACCTGGCATTTTAACAGGGGTGTGCACACCCATCCACTGTATCCACTGTAAATTACCTGTTAACAATAAAGCAATATGTCTATTCTTCTCTGTTTTCTGTGGTACCTAATTAGGCAAAATCAAGGATTTTTGTGGGAAAACTGATCACACTCATATGTGTATGAGGACCTTGTGCTGAGTGTATATACATCGTTTGTAATGCATTTTCATTTATCCGGTTAACAAACAAAAAAATCCTTACAGCTGGACATCTTTGTAGTAGGTCACCGCAGCAGCAATACATTCATACCCATATTCATTAAAAGACTTGAAAGTTTTCAGTAAATAAACTGAAATGAAACTGTCACAAGGACATGCCAAATATTCCCTTGTGTTTTTAATGGTTTGATGGTTGCACAAGAACTGGGCCTGAGATCAAGGTTAAAATGCTGGCAGTGTTGTTGGGGTAGAATGTTTCGTAACCATTGGGTTGTGATTTATTTAATGAGAAATCTGGAACGTGCTGTACTGTGATTGAAGCATCACACTGCTTTTCTTCTGCACTCAATAGGAATGCTATTCAGTGGCGGTCCTAATAGCAGTCAGAACAGTACTCAGAAAAACTTAGCATTACTAAACCAAACATAAACAAATCTCAGCTTTAAATGAGCTTGTTACAATGGCAGTACTACAATACTTAATTTAGTCTTCTCTTTGTTCTGGCCAAGAAATTCATAGGCACGAATCACAGACAGCACCTCCGACTTCACCCTAACGCCATCATTACTTTTATCAACAAACGCTACTTTGTTACTCAAGGAGTCTCAGTGTTGGAGCTGTTCATATAAATATATCAATCGTAAAATAAACTTTACAAAAAGAATAACGTGGCAGCTTCGGTTTAAATAAGTCTGCAGGGTCAGGTGGTGATCTACTGGTAACAATTTTAATTAACAATTTATAGAAAGATTATATATTAAAACACCCAGGCTAATAACGATTAATTACAGCTTATAGCTAATAGCTTGTGGGTATAAAACCATTGCCTCGGGAAATCTGTGTACTGTTTACTTGCGTGAATAATCGTAACAAGTTAACCCATCCATCTATCCGTTTTTTGTATCTCCCTTTCCTATTCAGCGTCGCGGGGGGTCCGGAGCCGAAAGCTACGGACGCAAGGCAGGGAACTACCCGGGACGGAGCGCCTACCCATACCCATAGACAAATAAACCTTCAATTGTTTTCCTTCTCAAGCACATTGCCAGCGTGTGACAGTGTTGGTAAAAACGCAGTAGGACTCCGCATAAATAGCTTTGATTTTTGCTTTCTGATTGGTCTGGGAAGCAGAGTATCCCATCGCTGATTGGGCGTCGCTGAGAAGGGCCAGCTATGACCGCTTCCGGAGTTGGCAGCGAGACTAGCAGATGGGGATGTGGTTGCGCTCTGGTGGTTGGTCACGGGATCCACGGACTGCGTTTTATAGTACAACTGCCGTGCCGATCGGAAAGTGCTCCGTGGTGTCCCTTCTCATCATTCCTTACTGACCCAGGTGTCGCGTTATAAACCGCTAGATCGGTGCCGATGTGCGTCTTCAGGTGAGCAGAAACGCCGTGTTGTTTGATGATGAAGGTGCCGAAGCGCGTCCTATCATATCCAAGCAGCTGCTCGTTAGCTAGCTGGCTAAAATGAATCACCCTTCAGCCTTTTCTTCGCAGCCCCATCGTTCTATTTTTTATTTTTCTTTTTATTTTCCATCTGAGATCACTCTGTTATTTTTTTAACAGCTGACTTGCTTGTAACTTTTGGGAACGTGGCTCCGTTTGTCAGATGTAGTGGTCTTTATTTAGTTGTCTTATACCCCATTGGACAGTACCAGTCTGCTCTGATCCTGCAGCTTTTTTACACACTGCTGTTGTTCTGGTAGTTAGACTAGTTAAAATGATAATATATATGCATATAGCGCAGTTTATTTTAATTTATGTGTGTTATGACAGAAAAAGTGCCATCTGTTGCCAAGTACATGACTTATGTGGTTGGGATTATATAATAAAAATTTCGCCTACGTAAATACGCACAGATCAGGAAAGGGTATACATAAAAGTGTCAGTAGTGGCTGCTTTGGGTTTTGGTCCCATTTCTATGCTCAGGCTCTCGATCGTGCAAATTCTTTACATATCTGCTTACGATATACCTCCTTTTGCAATAAAACAGATTTGTGCCGTTTACTCGTATTAAGTCAGCTGCCAGGTCAAACAGATTAAAGGAGTACAGGTCTGTATGTGGAGCAAAGTGGTGTTAATTTATTCTTAGCTTTGCCTTTAGAGAACCTCAAAGTCTGTGTCCCAGTTCTTTAAATCTCCATCTGCAGTTTGAGACCTGTTTCCCCCCTTTCAGCCTTTCCTTTAACTGCTTTCACATGTTGTACTTTAATCGCCAAAGTCTGTACCGCGTCTTTTAAGACAGAAACCATTCAAATCTGACAGCTGCAGAGATGAAACTGAAATTGATTCCGTAGGAATTTCTGAAGTTTTCTGCACGTTTTTTAGGAAATGGGCTGAAGTTGCTTCTGATTTATAGCTGTAGGTATACTGTGTATTGCTGTTTTTAGTCTCTTTATACATACTGGGATTATACGGTGTCAGACAGTGCAAAGGTTGAGGATCGCCCGACGGCTAGTTAAATAGGAGTATCCCCCGTGTTACTGAACAACAGGCTTTCGGCTTTAACGAGTCTTAATTTATATAGCGGTGGCCCGGTCTGTCGTCTTCTCATCTGCCTTTGAGCCTCTAATAACCTCAGTTAATCCCTGAGGAATTTGAGCTCGCCTTGATTTTAGAACTGATTTTCTGTTTTTGTGATGGTATCTTATGGTCTGGCTGTTACCAAACTACAGAAGATAAGTCACCTTATGCCTCCCCACTCAGAAGACTTCACCTGAGGGCACTCTGAAGAAGGAGGAGGACAGATGAAGGGTGAGTAGCCTGTTTAGGTCTACCCCCCCCACCCCAACAGGACACCCCCCTGTCTCTGGCCTCCTTTCCAGTTGGTAAATCAATTCCTAGTAGTTGTTTTTTCTGCTGTTAATGGAAGCACCTGTCTGGGGCCAGGGGGCACGGCGGGGTTTGGACTGCGAAACCCTCTGCATGTGTTTCGGTGTGACGTACCATTTTGTCCGTGAACCGCCGACCCCGCAATCCGGAATCTCCATGGTGATGGTACACGGAGGTGCTGGGCAGTGGGAATCTGGTAGTTCTGCAGATTTGTTGGAAGGTTAAAATGTCCTTATTAGTTCTGCGTTCCTGTTTTCCACACTGTGAATCCTCACCATGGCTGGTAGTTCCTGTCAGTCTGGGGCCAGCAGGCTGTGTCTGTCTCAATTTGTCCCGCCTCAAGGACATCTCCGTCTACCAGTCGGGCCACTGCCCAGACAGCTGGGGGCAGCACACTGGGACGTCTGCTGTCCTGGTGTCGCAGTAACCTCTAACTGTGACCATCCCCATGGTGGATTCAGGGTTCTATATTGTTACCCCCCCCCTCAGCCAGGTTCTGACAACTCCCCTGCTTATTGGCACAGTGAAAGCGTCCCTGCCACGCCACAAAGCTTTCTGTCAGCTGGGGAGGGGGAAGGGGGGGTTATCTATTTATTGACTGACGAGGGGCTAATTTTACTTTTTTCTTTTTTGTTAGGGGGTCTGTGTGTATGATGGTCTCTTTTTTTAAAAACTGGTCATTAAGGAAGTATAGCGCTCCAGTTCAAGGGTGCCATAAGGGGGGGGGGGGTTAGGATTATTCCAAGGGCCCCAGAGGGACAGGGGCCCTAAAAAACTTGGAACATATGAGAGAGGGAAGCCTGGGGAGAGAAGCAGGATGTGAAACCAGCCCCACAGGGTCAGTATGAACATGGTGTTTACAGCCTCGCTAAAGCGGAACCCCCCCCCCCCAAGTAGCACGCTGGGTCTTAATGCTCCAGAGCACATTTCCGGAGTTCCATGTGATATCTACCATCGATGCAATATCACATTTACATGCAAGCAGCAGAAGATGATGAAACTGAGCAGTGTGATGTAACGTCCACATGATGCAAGGTGCGGGACGCCATGAGGAAGCCCAGGGCTGACGGCCACTGCTGATTGGATTCTGCTTTAAAGTGACAAGGGATGATCAGCTGATGGGTGGTAATGTGATAGAAGTGATTAGAGGGGTCTGAAAGCAGAGCTTCTCCCTTGTTTGGTATCTGCAGGGTCCCACTAAACGGGTGTCAGCTCAGAAATGAAAATTTTAACATAATAATAAAATGATTATAGGTTACATTTATATAGCACATTTCATAATCCCAAGGTCGCTTTACAGGAGAGAAAAAAAAAAATAAAAAAAAATAATCAGTAATCAGGAAGACAGTAGAGAAATGTTCATGGAAGGGAAATGTCTTTAGTTCAGATTTGAAGGAAGAGAAGGAAGAGCAGTCCCAGAGAGATTGTGGAAGAGAGTTCCACAGTTTGGGGGCCATGGCACTGAAGGACCTGCCTCCCATGGTGGAAGTCTGGTGCATGAATCAGCGAGGAGATTAGGGGATCTCAGAGAGCGCGAGAGAGAGCGCGAGAGAGAGAGCGAGAGCGTTCACTGAGGGAGAGAGGAGCAAGGTTATGCAGAGCTTTTAAAAGTGAGAAGCAATATTTTGAATTTCATCCGAGACTGAACCGGTAGCCATGATGGGGGGTGGGGGGAAATGGTACTTGCACAAAGTTGAAGAGACAAGTGGGAGGTTGGCGATGCTAACGACGTTAGCTGTAGTCGTCGTCTGAGTCCTCCAGCTGACGAGGGCGTTTTGAAAGTGGGGCATGCTGGGAGGGGCGCTGCCACGATCACAGATGTGTCCATCGCTTACCGTCGCCCCCGGGGCGCCTCTGGTCCACCGCCCATGTTTTTGCTTCAGCACTGTGGACTGACTGACTGTGGTACCGTAGATCCATATGTGGGGTTTCCAGGCTGTAAAGCCCCCCCCTATTCCCCCTGCCAGCACTAACGGGGCCCCATCGCAGCACAAACGAGGCACTGTGCTGCGTGTCCCAGACCGACCTTCTCATAGCCGAGGGCCCCTCTGCTCCGTGGTGGGTAGCCCTGACCCTTTGGCTCCCCCCGCAGGGCCCTGAGCGTGCCTCTCCAGCGATGCCAGGGCGACCATGGGCAGTGTCACACTGCGTTATTTCTGCTACGGCTGCCTCTTCACGTCGGCCACCTGGTCCGTCCTTCTCTTCGTCTACTTCAACCTCAGCCATGATGGCCAGGCCCTTGGGAGCGCCCCTGCTCCGGGGGTCCGGCCCCGGGGCTCCCAGCACCGATTCCAGCCGCGCTTCACGCATTGGCCTGGGCACGAGCCTCGCCCCAGTGACCGCCGCAAGACTCCAGTGGGCAAGCAGAGGGCAGCTGAGCTCTCACCAGAGATGGGTAGGTGTCTGACTACATTTTTAAGGGTTTGGCACCTGCACTGACACCCCAAAGTCTGTTTCATCCATTACTGAAGTTTAAGGTGAGGGTTAAATCCTAGGGGGGCATTTCTGTTGTACCCTTTATCCGTGTGTGTGATCTGGAAACACTATCTGTATCAGTCTTAAATGATCCCAGCTGATGATGGTAATCCAATGTCTGCAGTGTGGGGACTTGGGATCAATTCCATCGATTTAGGATTAGAATCTGGCCCTTTGAATCTGAGCCTGGGGTGTTGGGGCTGGTTTCAGGCTTTAGCCTTAAGTAGAACCGCTGCTCTTCATTAAGGCTGCAGGTGTTTAATTAATTTTTTTTTAAGTAATCTAAAATTAAAACGCTGTTTATCAGGACCCCCCCCAGGTGGTCTGATACAGTCACATCCCGAAATACCATGGGAAGAAATCACTTTACTTAGGAGAGGTGAATGAGGGGGGTGCATGTGTTGGGCTTGTCACCAAGCGGTCACGTGACCACGTGTGTGGCGACCTGCTTTTCTCGCCGTCAGGCATGATCTTCAATGAGCGGGACCAGGAAGTCCGAGACGAGGGCTACCACAAGCACGCCTTCAACATGCTGATCAGCAATCGCCTGGGCTACCACCGAGACCTCCCCGACACCCGCAACGGGAAGTGAGTGGGGGGGATCACATTATTCTGGAAGGTCAATTGCTGAGTGCTTCAGTTAAAGAGTGATGTCTAAATTTACAATATTGTACTCATGGAATGGGATAGATACATACAAGAAATTATGTACATGTGGGAAAAAGCAGTAAAAGAAGAATGTTTACAAGGACTATAAACAGATGATACAGTAACGGACAATGACAGGAACAGTTTGATAAATGGTAATGGAGTCCAGTCTCGACTGATAAGGATAACTTGGTCTACGTGGATCTTAACAAGAGTGAATGTCCGGATGGAAGTGATGAGTGAGAATTCAGAGTCTTGGGCGATGAGAAAATGACCCAAATGACTAATGAGATCACACTCTAACAGACAAAAAGGACAATAAACAGCCCAGTCTCCTATTAAAGAACACCTCACAACTTTAGAACTCAGAACTTCAGGGTACTCAAGATACAGTATATGGACAAACAAATTGGGACACACCTCTTAATCATTGAATTCAGGTGTTTCATGGGAAATTTCTTCCCTGCTAAATATTCCATACTCAACTGTAAGTGGTATTATTGCAAATTGGAAGCGTTTAGGAACAACAGAAACTCAGGCATGTAGTGGCAGACCATGTAAAGTAACTGAGCAGGTCACCAAGTGTTGAGGTGCATAGTATGTGAAAGTCACCAATGTTCTGTTGACTCAATAACTGCAGAGTTCCAAACTTCCTCTGGCATTAACCCCAGCATAAAACTGTGCACCTGGAGCTTCATGGAATGAGCTTCCATGGCTGAGCAGCTGTATGCAAGCCTCACATCTCCAAGCACAATGCAAAGTGTCGGATGGAGTGGTGTAAAGCATGCTGCCACTGGGCTCTGAAGCAGTGGAAATGTGTTTTGTGAAGTGACAAATCACTGACTCTGGCAGTCTGATGGACGAGTCTGGGTTTGGCAGATTCCAGGAGAACGTTACCTGTGTAACTGCATTGTGCCAACTGTAAAGTTTTTTTAGCAGGAGGGATAATGGTATGGGGTTGTTTTTCAGATGTTGGGCTAGGCCCCTTAGTTCCAGTGAAAGGAACCCTTAATGATTCAGCAAACTAACACATTTTGGACAGTTCTATGCTTCCAACTTTGTGGCAACATTTTGGGGGAAAACCCTTTTCTGTTCAAGCATGACTGTGCCCCAGTGCACAAAATAAGGTCCATAAAGGCATGGTTGGGTGGGTTTGGTGTGGAAGAACTTGACTAGCCTGCATAGAGCCCTGACCTCAATTCTAACAAAAAGCATTGAGACACACTAGAATGGAGACTGGGAGCCAGGCCTTCAAGTCCAGCATCAGAGGTTGACCTCACAAGTGTTCTTCTAGATCAGTGGTTCCCAAACTGGGGGGTGTGCCCCGCAGAGGTATTGCAGAGGGGCGTGCCAATGGGACTGCCTCAGAGGCATGTGCCACCTTAAAAAAATCTCTTCACAGACTGAACGATTAAACAAATAAAGCAGCGCAACATTACAGTAACTAACAATAAATGAACCACTAACTTGCGTGTACTATTAGAGCATTTATGTCATTTATTTAAACTTTATTTTACCAGGTAAATTAACTGAA
>JAODLC010000001.1:18667905-18716118 GCA_026781145.1 Hippopotamyrus pictus
TTGCATAATTTCAAACTTATGCTGGACTTTTATTTTTAATTGATTGCTCTTTTTTCTCCCACAGTGGTGAAATTGCATTTGTTTCGCTCAATTAGAAAACGGAGTTGTATTTCAAATAAAGTTGGAATCTGAACCTGTGTAGTTTGAATGGGGGGGGGGGGATCAATAATGTTCACTAACTAGAAAAGGGGGGCCCTGCAGAGAAAGTTTGGGAACCACTGGACACTGACCTTTGACCCCTCCGCCGACAGGTGCAAAGAGGTGGTGTACCCCCCTTCACTGCCTAGTGCCAGTGTCGTGATCTGCTTCTTCAACGAGGCGCTCTCGGCCTTACTGCGCACCGTGCACAGCGTGCTGGACCGCACCCCCGCATACCTGCTGCACGAGATCATACTGGTGGATGACGACAGCGAGCTGGGCAAGTGTCCTTCCCGGCATGGCTAAGGACAGAAACGACGCTAGTCATGAAACGACTTTAGTAGGAGAAAGAGGAGGAGAGATTAGATTTCTCTGTCTGTCCCAGAAAGTGTTTGACCTTTTTATTTAATGCCCATGGGTAGCCCCAACGATGTTCACCCCTGGCCTGCCATCTTGTACTTTCACAGCCGACCTGAAGGGGGAGCTGGATGCCTACGTCGAGCAGAACCTGCAGGGGAAGGTCAAGCTGGTGCGTAACGAGAAGCGGGAGGGTCTGATCAGGGGGCGGATGGTCGGCGCCTCCCATGCCACAGGTGACTCTCCATCTGCCACGTTCAAACGGCTGGTGGTGGTCATAGGCCAGAATAAGCGCCATCTCTAGTTTTGATTGGACGGATTTGGCATTGTCCTGCAACAGGGGAAGTGCTGGTCTTCTTGGACAGTCACTGTGAGGTGAACGAAATGTGGCTGCAGCCGCTGCTGGAACCCATCAAGGAGGACCGGCGCACGGTCGTGTGCCCCGTCATCGACATCATTAGCGCCGACACGCTGGTTTACAGCCCCTCTCCCATTGTGAGGGGGGGCTTCAACTGGGGCCTACATTTCAAGTGGGACCCCGTACCTCCATCAGACCTAAACAGCCCAGAGGGGGCTGTTGCCCCCATCAGGTACAAGTGGTCCAGTTCGCCAGTATATAATGCCCGTTTTCTGACGTCGTCCGGTTCTGTGGCTGGAGCAGCTAACCGTCAGTTTGGAATTACTCCGGCAGGTCTCCAACAATGGCGGGAGGTCTGTTCGCGATGGACAGGAATTATTTCAACGAACTGGGCCAGTATGACAGCGGCATGGACATCTGGGGTGGAGAGAACCTGGAGATCTCCTTCAGGGTAAGGGGGACGCTGCCCTTCCTTCCCCAGCCAGCGTTCGCGTATAATGGGACCGGAGAGACACCACCAGCGGCAAATGCGGATTCCTTGGGTGGTGAATGTACACTTAGTCCAGTTTAGGTTTCCCGTGATAAACCCGGACCTGTCTGAGAATCCAGTCCAGACGTGAGTGCTTAGAATGGGGGCATCGGCTGTTCTGTGTCCTGACCTGGTTGCCGGCCTTCGCAGATCTGGATGTGTGGGGGTCAGCTGCTGATCATCCCCTGCTCGCGCGTGGGACACATTTTCCGCAAGAGGCGGCCCTATGGCTCCCCCGGTGGTCAGGACACCATGGCGCACAACTCGCTACGGCTGGCCCACGTGTGGATGGATGAGTACAAGGTACTGGTGGGTCGCTGATTGAACGGAGGATAGGAATAGATGCCAGGCGGAGGTTAAGCGCCGCCCTCAAGGTTTATGCCACATTAGATGGTGCAGGGGAGTGGAGCTTGGCATACACTGGGATTGTAGTTCTTAGCACATTGGGATTGGCTGAAACTTCACGTACCACATCTGCCCTTTATTTCATCAGAAAGGTGCTTATTTAATTTACTTTCCCAAGACCTAGAATAGCTAACCCACTTAATGTAGGAACGGACTGCTCTTGGTCTCTCTCCCTCTCTCTCTAATTTGGCCTGAGGGGGATTGTTCACCCCAAACCTTCTGTTCTTGTTTCATCAGCCTCCTTTCAGGAGGCAAAGGTCGGTAAAGCAGAAATAAAATATTAAGGACTGCTAATATAATACGGCATTTAACGGGTGAACTTGACTTCCAGTCGCAGGCTAACACGGCACCCACGAAGACACAAACCTGCCAGAGAGGTGACTAACTGCAGCTACCTGTGATGTAATTTTGCAGTCTAAGTTGACTGGGAAGAGGGATTAGCAGAATGGCTAAAAATATTAAGTGTAATACATTACTGCAGAGCCTTATGCTGCTTTCAGTGCTCCCCCCTTAAGGCCCTTAACCCCACTGACCATGTTGTCGGTTTGAAATGATCAAATGATCAAATGATGTCTGCTCATGGGAGTTATGGGAGTTGTAGTGCTGGGTCTATTAAATGTTGTTCAATAGACATGAATGAATCTGGGCTACCACGTGTTTAAGGAATCACTCCTTTGTTTGTCCCTTTGGCCAATCAGGAACAGTACTTTGCCCTGCGCCCAGAGCTGAGGACCCGTAGCTATGGCGACATCAGCGAGCGGCTGTCCGTGAGGCAGCGGCTGCGGTGCCACTCTTTCAAGTGGTACCTGGACCACGTGTACCCCGAGATGCAGGCGGCGGATGCACGCGGCAAGGCCCAGCAGCCCGTCTTTCTCAACAAGGGCCTGAGGAGGCCCAAGGTCCTGCAGCGGGGACGGGTAAGGCTGCCCCCTGCTGGGGTGGAAGAATGTCGACGCATCCGACCTCTGTCCATCCACAGGAACCTGCTGATGACATCATCATAGCTTCCCCCACAACGGTTCCTGCCATAAAACCTTTTGAACTGATTTACATTTAAATAAATACAAATGCCTCTGTCAATGCCCCCCCCCTCACCAATATTGTCTGTATGTTCATGACTTGGTATCGAAGTTTAGCCCATTGCTTACAAATCCAGATAGGGCTTTCATGACCAATCAGTAATGCGTCTGTGCAGAAACCTTGGGTCCCTGCATCCAATCATAAGACAACACCTATGATATGAAAACTGTTAAGTGACGCATCTAAAGAGTGTCCAGCAGAAGGTCAATAATGCTTTATCAATATGAACAGCAGGTGGCAGTGTGGCACACACCAACCAGGTTCAATAAATTTCAGCATTTATTTGGCATTAACTATTTAGGGGTCTTTTGTATGCATGCCAGGGTAATTACAAACCAGGAAGGATCAATAACTGAAATAGCCATATAAGCTAAATGGTCAGAAATGCGTAAAAAAAAGATTCAAGTACTTAAAAGAAGCCCCTTTGCTACAGATGCACGTACTGGCAGTAACTAGATTGCATTAATGTTCATCCTGCCTGTGGGATTCAAGGAATAGAGCCATTCAGTTGAGCAGCACAAATGAAATATAATTAATCATGAAATTATAACAATTCATTACAATTCAGTGTCACCAAGCCCTTAGAGTGTAACCCCTAGCGAGCAGCATGCAGATGTGCCTGGCCAGTGCCACATGCTGCAAAGACTGCAGTGATGTCACTGTGATGTCACTCAGTCATGAAAGGAGACAAGACCCAGTCGGCCAATCAGGAGGCATTTATACTATGATTAACAACTCTGGGTCCTCCCACTGACCTGCAGTATCAGGATAAAACATGCCTGAAGGCCAGCTGACCTGTTTAATGTGATCA
The DNA here is from genome assembly GCA_026781145.1 of Hippopotamyrus pictus. Taxonomy (NCBI): domain Eukaryota; kingdom Metazoa; phylum Chordata; class Actinopteri; order Osteoglossiformes; family Mormyridae; genus Hippopotamyrus; species Hippopotamyrus pictus. The sequence continues at coordinate 18,671,584 of JAODLC010000001.1, forward strand.
GTTCTCAGCATAGACGCTGACGCTGCTGTTCGTCTGACTTCCCTTCTTATTTGGAGTGTTGATCCCACCTCCCCCCACCCTCCTGTGCCCCAGCTCCGAAACTTGCAGGCCAATAAATGTCTGGTGGCCCAGGGCCGACCCAGTCAGAAGGGGGGAATCGTGGTCTTGAGGGACTGTCACCCCAGCGACCCTGAGCAGGTAGTGCCCTGCATCCCTATGGCCTTTTGTATGTGTTGCCATGGAAACCGTCCTGCCAACTTGTGACGCCACACCTCTGCTACCGGCCTCAGGAGTGGGCGTATGATGAGGAGCAGGAGCTGATCCTGGCAGGCCTCCTGTGCCTGGACGTGTCTGAGGTGCGCTCCTCGGACCCGCCACGGCTCATGAAGTGTCACGGCTCGGGCGGCTCGCAGCAGTGGACTCTGGGGGTAAGTGGCCGCGGGCACCGCCCAACTCCGGCCCTCCATCTACCGACTGTTGAAACGCGCACTACCCCTGTGCGTTTTCTTTTACCTTCCAGAAGAGCAACCGCCTGTACCAGGTTTCCGTCGGCCAGTGTCTCGCCGCGGTCGACCCCCTCAGCCATAAAGGCTACGTTGCCATGGCGATATGCAACGGCTCAGAGTCCCAGCAGTGGCAACTGGAAGACTGAGCTATGGCAGGAACAGGAACGGAGTGTGTGTGTGTGGGGTTGTAATTGATAGCTGCTCACTGGTGCAGCATTTTGTGCAGGCCTGGGGCCCTCTGTAGGGGGCCACTTGAGGAGGAGAGGCTCCTTCCAACAAGTCCGTAGACGTCAGCTGACCGTAAATCTCTCGTGTGCATCAGTGTGTGGGCCATCTTAATTTTGTAGTTTTAATTTTTAAAATCCTATAAAGCCTGAATTTTATAATTTAGCACATTAAGGTTTTCAGGTTTTTCTCCTCGACTGGAAAGGTCTTATCCTAAGGCATGGCTTTAAAAACGCGATAGATCACTCATTTGATGCCAAATAAACTCATCTTTTTTTTTTTTTTCCTTTTTTTATGGGCATTGGTTAATTTTTTATGAAGTGTCAAGTTTTAGAGGTTTTGGAAATTAATGCTTTTAATGTCGCCATTAATTAGAATGACACTGATGTCCATTAATGGTAGAGAACTGTTACTCTGTGTAATGAGTGTGTACCTTGGTGAGGGTTTGTGGGATTTCACATGCTAAGATTTTAACGAGACGTTTTGAGCGTGAAACATTTTTTTGTAACAAAGTGACATGCAGTATTAGTCTCCATAAGTGTGAATGTATCAGGTTTGTGCAGGTACATTCAGATCTTGTAAACCCAGAAAAATAAAGATTTTAACTGAACTGCCTGTGCATTTTGGCTGACAGAACACTCAATCCACATGTCTGTTACACAAAAGAAAGTGTAGCCAAAACAAGCCCACTGTTTAAAGCTGTACTGTGGCGTTTCTCCGCACAGTCCATACCCATTGCTCCACTCATAGCTACGAGCCAATCGAGAACAATGAATTCCTGGTACAGGTGTGCTGGGAACTAGGCGAGAGAAAAAATGTGGACTGGCTGGGGTCCCTGATTGCTGGGCTGAGTAACATGTGGTTGGCATTACCTATAGTAAGTTAACAGTATATCGCCTCTAAATGAAACTATGTAAATTAATATGGTGGTAAGACTGAAGATAGTTCTTCACTTGTACACCTGACACTTAAGTCATGGACAAACGGGGAGTAACACAGTTATGTAAAATATTTATTTTTTGTAAATGCTTCTAAATCTGGTTTCACAAACTCCAAACCCCAATACACACTCTTTATACTTCAAAAAAAGGCTTTTTTTTTTTTTTTTTTTTTAAACGGAACATTCGACTACTAAAGAGAACAGAGGACAAATACTGGTAAGAGGTTGGAATATCATACAAGAAGAAAAAATATATCCAAGAAACAATTACAGCTATCTCAGGAAAATATATATACACAATTGATTCTTCTGAAAGTTAAAAATACATCATGCGATATTTAGTTCAAGACTGTCTAAATATACCAACTGTTGTACAAGCCACTGAAGTTGTGCACAAACAAAAAGTTCTCTTCATGTCAAACTGGTTTATAAATTGTCAGTACCAGAATTTGCAAACAGACTGTTCTGCACTGTCTAGTCAAGAAGTTATGACAGACTGGTGTTTTCCTTAGATGTAAACAAAATAAAAGGGGAAAAAACACACACTGTTCTGCTTTTAAATCTTTAAATCAAACTTCAAAAACCTGTTAACTAAGCTTGCTTTCCAAAAGCACCCACTGAATGACACTTTGCTTTCATCTTTATGATCTGGATGTTAACAAAAAACTATTGATGACTACAAGTTAAAAAGATTTACCATCTGGGAGATTTCATTTAAAAAAAAAAATCATAATTCACAGTTATCACTAGTTCTAAACGCAAACCTGATTAACAGCAAGGATGTCACTGATTTCTTCCTGATTGGCCTGAATCAATTCATAATACAAAGGCCAAACAATCTTATTCGATCTTAAGGGCAAATCATTTAAGTGGTCAAAAAAAAAAAACTCTGATCACAACAATACTAAATTCTACATACAACAAAAATACTTCTGATTTTTTTTTTTACTTACATATTCTGTACATATTTATACAGTGTTTGTATATATACTCTCAAAGAAATTATGACATCCTTTAAATAATTTCTCAAAAAAAAAAAACACAAATACGTCATCCAAACAGCTGTGAAGTTAAGGTAGCATTTGGTCAATAATTTCTATATGTTCTTTAGACAGTTTTAGACTTTTCAAATATTTACACTTTGTACAGGAATCACAGGGTGTAAGGACCCTGCAGGCACACCAGTGGCAGATCGACTTCCTGCTCACGTTTACGTCGATTTTAAAAATAGCTTAATTCAATTACTCAACAATAAATACAAAAAAAGGCTTATTTTACAGAAACCAAAAAAAAAAGAAAAAATAAACTGACTCATGGAATCAAGTATTTTAAATGGATTTTTAGTGCAAGTACACGTTCCCTTAGTGCTGTCGTTATGGAAGCCAGCCCCATACATTCCTCATTCAGTGATGCCTACAACAATCACACGCATCTCGTACGTGTGTGTGTATATCGATCCGAAACGCAGAGGGCCTGCCCCTAAACAACGAAATAAGGCGATGGACAGCACAGTACCCCCCCTGAGCGCTGGTGAATTCAGTCCCCCCCACCCACCCCCAATCATACACACACTGCACATGCGAGCACCTCCATCTCCAAGAAAATAAATTAAAAATGTCATTAACTCATCACTCCTTCACTCCCCCCCACCATTGTGCCTGTTACACCTTCGGGCTCCACCCTCCCCTCACAGTTTTGTGTTTCCCCCTCCTCCCCCCTCCCCCCAGTGACAGTACTTTACTTTTTTCCACAGGACCACGCCTGTAAAGTTTAAGGAATGCTCTTCCTCCTCAATTCATCCACTTCCGGCAGTTGACCGCCCGGCAGTGACAGGGGATCTTGTGTTGGTCATCTTCCAGGTCGAACTTGTAGTCGTAGCAGAGCTGTTAAGACAGACAGATGCTGAATTAACGTGCTGGCCCTTGCGCTGGTTGGGGGTGGTGGGGGGGGGGGCACGCACCCACAGCAGCACTGCCATGGATGAGTGTTTCAGGGGTCTAATGTTTCCACAAGGGCTTGCGGTCACTGCGGGGAGTTGCAGATTGATGGGATTACAGGAACTAAAAGGCCCACAAAGGGCTCTCCTAAACCCTCCATACCATGCTGAGGTCTTACGGGAACAAAGACTTTAAAGGTTACAGGGGCAGCAAGCCCATTAAGGGCCGCCCAACATTAATAATGGGGGTGGATCGCCTCACCTCTTCTCCTCGCTGGATCTTCCGATTTGAGCTGATGATGATCTTATGTCCTCGCTCAAAGGTCACCACCTCAGCAACGCAATTCGGCGCACAGGAGTGGTTGATATACCTGTAGAAAAAAAGCTGGTGGCTTCAGTAAGGAGGGTCAGACAGAGGCTTCCGGAAAGGCTATACATCAGCATCTTATAAGTTGTATGAGTCCTGAACAGTGCGGCTCCCTGCCTTGTGTGCTGGGATGGGCTCCAAGCCCCCTACAGGGACCGTGACCAGGATATATGGTTGGAAGATGGATGGATAGATAGATGGAAAACTGCTTGTTAACTCTTGCAGTAAGTACGGGGAGTCAGTAAGTCTCTTCCTGTTCTTCTGTGGGAACAACTGAATGTAAAATGGGCCTTGGGCAGAACCATGAAGGACACCTACCTGGCAGGCCCCCCCGTTATCGTGGCATCAATGACGTGCTCGCTGTCAATTCGGAACATGTACACGCCTCGGTTCTGTGACATCAGAGAGCGCAATGGAAGACAGATGAGATGAACAGCATCAGGAGGAACCCGCATCAAACACAGCTGGTCTTCTGGCTCATACCTGCGACTCGTACATCTTCTCCCTCCTATTAGCCACCTCGTTGCGGATGATGGTGCCAATGTACTCGATCACCATGGTGTACTTCTCAATGTCCCTGGCAGCATACAGACCCAGGCCCTGGACAGACACGCACAGCTACAGTGAGATCCAGGAGAGGGAGCAGGCTAAGGACTGGATATGGTGGACGCCTCCTAACTTTATCCACACTACTCTACATCTCCCCTGGCTGCCATTTGAGGATTCATCATCCAGTGTCTTCTAAGTGGGAAAAGCTCCAACTTAAAATACTGGCTGCAATTTTACTAGGCCTGGTCTGTGACCTACCATCACAGCATAGCTGGAGACCCTAAATGACAATTTGTGTGTGTGTGTGTGTGTGTCTGGTGGCCTCCTGCTGGGCTGCTCCCAGCAGCCTTGGCACCCCAGGGTGGGTAACTCAAACAACGAGGCACATATAGATATGCCGCAGACACGCTGGCACGCCGCTAACAGCGCTGACCTGGATGCGTGACCGTGCCAGGTACACATTGCTCTTCCACTCGGCCTTCATTTTGCGGTACTGTGATGACTTTGAGTGCACGAACTGCTTGCTGTAGGGGGCGCTGATCTCCCCCGTGATGGTGCTCTGGAAGGACTTGGAAGTGCTGGTGCTGGTCAAGGTGTGAGGCCTGTAGTAAGTGGGTTGGGTGGGGGGAGAGGGACAAGATGAGTACTAAAGCATTTTAAAACCTGGGTGTGGAGGATGGAGAAGCAAGTCGAGCTGATGCAGGGGGTAAGGAAAATGGGGTAAAGCCAGTGAAACAGAAGAGCAACCTCATCTCATTCAACAAGAAGTTTCAATGACAGACCATGAAAATGACTCATCACAGAATCACCACAAGACCATGAGCAGGTAGATGGAAGAAGGATTGAGCATGTGGGGATAACAGAAAAACGTGAAAGCCATAGAAAATACCTTAACACGAACCTCTTGGCATGGGGACTGGCTCGGGGCTCAGAGCGGGCTGAGCCTGATGGGTTGATGGCCAGAGGCAGCTGCATCAGGGGGTTACGGCCGTAGCGGAAGGTATAGTTCTCGCAGGCCTCCACTCCCGGGAGCTGTGGGATGGAGGGGGGGCACATTAAGCACAGCCCGGATTCCACAGGTCTGAATGTCCATGGGATACTGATAAAGTGGTGACACTTCCTACCGATTCGATGATCCTGGTAACCGCAGAGACCGTGAGTCCAAAGAGGTCCTCTCCCTTCAAGTAGATGGGGAAGAGCTTCAGCATACCAGACTCTGCCCTCCGCTCAGCAACTGGCCCCAAGACCTTGTCCCAGACCCCTGCAAGGAATGTATGGAAATGTGAAGTTGACATTTTGGAACACACCTTCTGCTGACTGGTAATGAATAGCTGCTATCCTGCCCGGGTGCAAGAGTGCCATAGTGTTGGGTATGTATCATTGTGCAGCTTTCCAGTTGTTAGTAGAGTGCTGGAACATGATCAGGGTATCGAACTCTACAAAGAATGTGGGGGATATTGGACACAAAGAGCTCACAGGGTGGCGATGTCAAGACCAGGCCACAGTACCTTTGGCTGTGGTGTCTGTTAGCAGCAGATCCTCATAGCCCTGCTCCACTACACGGATACTGAACTCGGGCCGGCTGTCGCGCTCATCGATGGAGCACAGGTAGCGGCAGCGGCGGTTGCTATGACGCGTGCTCCAGTAGATACGGCTGGCCTCATAACCCATTGGAAAGATGCCGGTGGCCGAGTGGAAGGCGGGCATTTGCTGGGGCAGGAGCTGTCCCACGGCGTGAAAGACCAGGCTGCCCACGCGGAAGGTGTGGTCGCGCTCGGCACGCCGCACCATGCTGGCCAGCTGCCGTGCCTCGTCCCGCTGCACGTAGACGCGCCGGAATACAGCGAAGCAGCGCAGCTCGTGCTCCTGGACGCCACCACGTGGCCGGTGGGCGTGGCACAGCATGGTCTTGTCCTTAAAAAACATGCACTGAGCGCGCAGTGCACAGGTGAAGTGGTAGACGTTGGTGCAGCGCAGCCGCTGACAGCCACTTGTTGCGCCAGTGTGCTGGCAGTAGGCACAGCGCACCGACAGGCCACGTCGCAGTGCTAGCTCCACGTTGATGAGGGCGCCCGCCTGGGTCTCATACACCTCTGTGGACCACAGCGCGCAGTTCAGGTGCACCCACAGGTCTAGGTCCAGGTTGAGCAGCCGTGCTGCCCCATCTGTGAGCCCGTCGCCTTCCTCATGGCAGAAGCAGCAGCGCCGCTGGTCCCGGGGCAGCGGGTCGGGTCGCAGCGAGGCACCCAGCTTCTGTAGGAGCATGTCTACCTCGTCCTCGGAGGGCAGCTGGGGGTCGCCCCGGGGCACTGCGATCTGGACAGTCCACTTCCTCCAGCGCACACCCTTCCATCTCTTGCCAATGTGACGAGGGTCGTCTGTGCCATTGTGCATCGCCCGGGGGCGGGGCTTCAGCTTGACAGTGACCTTGAGGGCGTCGGGTTTGCCCTCGGCCTTGGTGGGGTCGAAGGTGGCTGCAGGGAAGGCAATGGGGGGTGTGGACGGGGGTGACTGGCTGGGCTGCAGCTGGGCTAGGCAGTGGACATCCAGAGTGGACATGTTGTTACTGTACGGGTGTGAGACCTTAGCCAGACTCTCCCTGATGTCTGTGTGTGGGGTCGCTGACATCGTCTGCTGCATTTTTAGGGAGGGAAAGAAAAAAACAGAACAATATGAGAGTCTTCGGAAATGTCTGCTTTTCGAATCCATCTGGTTTTAGCTAAGTGATATTTCTCCCTTTCAGACCAAGACCGATTTCAGTGATAGGCCCCTTAACTGAAAAACCCCTGCAGAAGCCCAATATCACCACGTGCCTTGGGCACTCTACGCTTTCTTTCATTGACGGGGAGTTAATTACAAAATCGACTGACATTTAAAGCACACGAGCTTCCCCTGAGGGAGTTCAGCGTTAACTTGTCACAATTTTTATTATATTTTTTCAAACTGACTTCCTGCTGTAAAAGAACTATTCTGAAATATTAGTGGAAACCAAGATCCAATAAGCTCTTGTGTTCCAAGACATACTTCAAGCCTCAAGTTTAATATTAAAAATGTAATGAAGTCCAATGAAATGCGGTACGCTATTAATTTTTTAAAAGGCGTGATGGACCAGCTGGTTGTCGGGTCTTATGAAGGACACCAGTCTGCCTCTTCTCTGGGTATGAGCCACACCCTAACCCTATGTTCAACACTTCTGTCCTGATGTGCCTCAGTTGTCTTGAGAATCAAGAGAATACCTTAACATCCGTGGCCTTGGACTGGGCAGCCGAATACAAAATGAAGCAATTCAGACTGCAGAAGACCAGAGTCCCCTCCGGACGGCCCCAGTTGTCCTGCTGGAGCACAAATGGAGGTGTAAGCACTGCACGGTGCGTGGAGGGAACGAGATTAAAGCTGCCCATTGTGTCAAACCTTTGTTGACAACAAGTTAAGTTGGAGTATTTACATACTGTGGGGAACAACCGGGGGGCACCACATTTAGATAACCCTGAGTCCCCAAGGCTTAGCTATCAGCAACACAGCTCTCATCCAGAGAAAGTCAGGACCTTACCACGCCGACAACACGGTGTGACCCCATGACTGCTTTGGGACCACACACACAACAGCCCACTTACATAATCATATGATTTTCCCAGTCTGGTCTCAGGTTTACCGTGAACTGTTGTACACAACCTGCTAGCATTAATATTGAGCCAGATGCAGGAACGATCCTGGCCCACAACCCTGCCCTTCCGTGTTGTCCTATACCTGTCCACAGGGTAGATCTTTGGTGGATTTCCTCACTCCATTGCCCAGGACCACCACCTTGCAGTGACAGCACCACTGTGACTTCGGTGCTGGTCCACCCTTCCCAGTCTGATAATCACCTCTGGCCATAACTGGACCTGGAACAAGAAGCCACAAGTTAGTCTTAGGTCCTCGCACTCAAACTCTCCTGAACTCATCAGAAAACACTGATTACAGTGAAATTCTATATGGAAGAACCTCATGAAAACTTCTAAGGGCCCCTGACAGGACAGGATTCATTCCCTAATATAACTTTGTAAATTTCAGAATCATCTCACCAGCTGTACAGAGTCCTTAGATCTATTATACATGAAGGAAAAAAACAGGCCAATTAATCCTGGTAATTTCAAGCCCCTTTTCATTTAGGACCTTTGGACACTTGGCTACTATTACTGGATGAGATCTGATACCAGGAACTTAAACGAAGAGTCTGCACGCTAACAAGCTTGGTGCAAAATCATTACTGTGTTTCATTAACCTCTACGACGTTGGGCTTTGATCGATAATGATGCACGTAAACTGAAAGCAGGAGTGCTTTGGTCACACAGGGCAAATCGATAGTTACTTATATGTTTTGCAGAGGGGCTAATTTGAGGACGATTACCAGGCAGCCCTTCAACGTAATATCAATGGGACAGGTGTTTTATTACAGGGTCTGAAACCAGTCAAGATACATGGTCAACTGATGAGGCAACAAAGGCAGAGAAATCACATCAGAAGACCCACAGTTCCTCACTGGTTATGAAATGCAATATAACATGATCCTCAGCTCATCTTACTCAACTCAAATGATCTTTAACTCATCTTGGTCAATTCAACTGAGCAAAGGACCAAACGTAGGAGATACAATGGCTATTCATCCAGGGATTTGAAGCAGTACCCATCCCACCTCTAGTCCACCCACCCACTGAGACACCAAGCTTTGACTCACCAGTGTTGGGAGGAGGGTAGTGCACCTGAGCAGGCATCATCCCCGGAGGTCCGGGTGGCCTCAGGAAACGGGACCCAGGGAACATGGCAGGGTGACGGGCCTCATAGCCCTGCGGGGGTGCCTTGAGGCCCCCCGGGAATGACAGGGGCCCCCGGTCAAATGTACTGCTGACCTCATAACTACTGGGGACCTTCATGCACAGTAGGTCAGCGACAGCCGATACCACACTGGGGATGTTCTGAAGACGACAAAGCTTTACCTTAATGCAGCACATAACCAGGATCTGGTCAAACAACCAGTCAATTAAGACTCCCCTACCCAACATGGTGATTTTGCTCACCTCTGTCGCTGCAGGACTCAGGGTAATAGCTATGGACACCAGGTCTGTTTTGGAACAATTTGGAACCTCTCCAAACTGGGGTTCCAGTTTCACTTCCTGGTGTTTGGCTTCAGAACCTGTGCAAGAATGCCAAAAAGAAAGGACATGTCTATCATTTTTCACTACACCAGTCCCCTAATTTTGTGTGCAACACTCCACAGGTGATTGTGTGCCATTGTTTCATATGTATGATGATCAATTAGTCAATAGATCATCGGTACAAATGGGCCGGGGTGCACCAGACTCTAAACATCAGTCAGATGAGAAATGGTGGCAAACAGATTCCAGGTCAACTTCTGGCTCTGTCCCATTTCTGAGATCCCAAGCAAAATCTGATTAACATAGCTGTCATTTGTCATCGTCATTACCATTATGATAGGCTGATCAGTTGGAGACACCCCTTTATGGTCGCTGGACCCTAAGCAGACATTTTTCTTATGCCTTGGGCTAGCCCTGGTCTCCAGGAAAGCTCAAGGAGGAATGCAGGGCAACATGAAAGCCTATTGATGGCCATGCAGACCACATTAACCTGCTTTCAGTCTCAGTGGGGGAGGGGGGGCTCACCTTTGCCGCTGGCGCTGGGCAGCATGGGGACGACGGGGGAGGGGGCGGGAGATGGAGGCTCCTCCTTCACCAGGGACAGGTCGGGGTAGCGACTAACCTCCATGCCAACCACGCTCTCAGGGGAGGAGGAGGGGATGAAGCTGTCGGGTGTGTCCCTATCCTCACAGTGCTCCTGTCCCCTGCTGCAAGGGGAGGGTGCAATGTCAGAAATCTGCCCCAGGATGTCACAGGGAGCCAAGAAATGCTCACAAAAAGGCCCGGCGTGGTGCTGGGTCGACAGAGAGGTCAATCAACTGGGAAAATCGGAAATAAATAAGTTGGATGGGCCTGAATTCTGGAAAGCTTCACACAAGGGGCAAAGTGCTTTCTGATTGGAGGAAGCAATCAGAGCACAGCAGAATGGGGAGTTGGAGCAGATAAGCAGAGCCAAGAATAGAATCTAGGCAGGGAAGTCTCTCTCTGTACTTTAAAAACATGCCTGTACATAAGACTTTAACCACTTTAGGGTTAGCTTAATCAACCTGACAGGTGAACAGGTGAAAAGACTGACTGAGAGTACGCACTCGCACGCACGGCTGACTCACCTGAGCTCCTCCTGATTGTTGTGGGGGGGCGTAGGGAGCGATGCCGGCACGTCCACAGTTTTGGGACCCCTGGCCAGAAGGTCGTCCTCAGGCCTAAAGGCTGTGTGAAGCTGCTTGGGCCCCAAACCTTTGGTCACTTAAAGGGGACAGGAAATGACTTGGTCACATGACAGGAACACCTGGATCTCACAAGGGAAGATGAACAGGCATGACAGAGACGCTACCATCGTGGCCTCCCAAGATGGTGGATTTTCGGGCCAGTTCCTCTGTGGTGGCGAAGCCATTGACCATTTTCTGCCGGGCCACTGGGGGCGGTGTGGGGGGCAGTGATGCTGGGGGTGTGGGTGGATTGCTGAGGTTGTTCTGCTGCGAAAAGACCACCAAGGAGAACAAGGTGATCACAGCAATCGGGAACAATCAAGCACATTTTAGGCAGAGCTGAGAAAACAGACTTATCTTTCAAGTTTAACAAAATACCTGCCTCAAAGTTTGCTTTCAAAAGACGAATGACAAGCAGTGGGTACAGAACCAGCTCTCAAAAGGATGAGGGAGTCTGTACATCACTGCTGAACTAACAGCTGCTAGCCCATTTCATGAACTGTGTAAGGTCACCATCTCAGACAGTTATCTTCCAGAATGCGAGCAACCCCACTAACAGCTGATCTCAGGAACACAAACACCACCCGGCTGTCAGCGCAGGAACTGCAAGCAGCTAACAGAACCATGCAAACAGCATTTTAATTTATATTTTTAAATCATTCTGCCAAATTCCATCAGAACCGGACTTCCTGGATTCATGCATTTTTCAAGCCAAACCAGGCTGCTGAGTTTGCAGCTCATGAAGCAGGAATGGGGAGTCAGTAGGGAGGTACCAGCTACTGACAGGCTGAAATTGTAATGATGCTACTGCTCTTCTCATCTGACAGGATCCTTTGTTTGTCCATCCATGACAAAGAAAGGAAACGTGAAATCAAAACCACAGCTTAGAGGTGACCGTCTGGAAGCCCTGACGTTATTTATACCACAGGAGCATACATTTGGGGATGGCTGTCTATGCTCATGCCTGATGGGAACAAGAGGAGTGTAATGTGAAAGTGGGGGGGGGGGAGGAGAGATTAAAATAAAAACAAGGGAGGAAATATAAGGCGGTAAAACTGAATTAGGCTGCAACATTGCTGAGGTTCATTTGGATCAGAACCCAGAGGTATCACAGTGCTTCAGGCCCGGTCGGGAGTAGCCGTGGAGGGGGTCCTCACCTTGTAGATGAGCTGGGAGTAGTAATCACACACACCGTCCAGCGTGGCACTGCCGAACGTGCCCGACAGTTGGCTCTCCCCGTTCAGCTGCCCGCTGCCATAGGGAGGGAAGTGGGCGAAGTTTACCCCCACCAGGGGCTCCATCAGGGGGAGCAGGGACAGATGCTGGGGGGGGGGTTGGAATTACAGAAAGAATAAGAGCCAGATCAAGGGTGGGAGAAGCAGGACTGAATTTAACAAAAAAAAAAAACTCAAATTAAATACAAACTGTATCCCTCTTAGTGGTTTAAGGATTTACTGCCAGTGGACTATTTTGAATTAGAGTACTATAACTGACAGATGTGACAGATGTTGGCAAGCACAGATTGAAACCCCAACACATTACTGTGGCTCCCAGGAGCTCCTCTGCCCCCAGGCACAGTGTACACACTCGTATTTTTTTTCCATCACGTTGATGCTTGATAACGAGATGCCTTTGCGTGTTATGAAAAAAGTACAATACGAACACCTCACAATTGCCTGAACATTTGAGGGGCAAGGCTGGCACATTCCTACGCTTGCGTTTCCTTGGTGACGCCTTCGCACGGACAACAAGAACAAAAGTCGCGGTGGGTCATGCCGGTGTGAATCCTTGATGCTGCCTTGAACCCTCTGAGCTGCCAAACTTTCCATGGAACATTGGCTGCACAAAGAACTAACCAAACGGCATGATGATTAAGGAAAGCGACAGCAAGAGGAAAAACGGCAATTCATACCTCTTACAGTTTAAAAAATGTTTCAAAGCTTTTTGGATACCTGGTCATGGAACAGCTAAGCCTGCCTGTTAATTTAAGGTGACTGATAGCGCCACCTGCTGTTTGGCAATGCAGCCAGGGCCACCCCTAACACCGCCCGCACCCCTATACCTGCTTCAGCTGTGTCATCAGTGTGTCAGTGCTGGAGGACACCAGGTGCCGCGCCTGCTCCTCTTCCTCCTTTTTTCTCTTCTTGTAGCGGGAGGCTGGCTTCTCTACGCTCTTGGGTGGTCTTTTGTTCTGCTGCTTCTTTTTGCCCTGCTCGCTGGGGGGCGCTGACGCCACCAGCTCGCCCTGTGCCTGGCCTTCCAGCGCCACCTGCTGGACAAGGAAAATCGATGAAGGGACCCCACGTCTGACGGATGCAGCACCACCCACGAGGGTGTCCATATGAGTCAGTCCATGAGGAGCACAGAGCAGTCTGGACTGCACCTTCGCTCACGTTTATATTTAAGCTATCAAAGTTATGGGGGGTATGACTTTGACAGGATATATCAACTTATTTTAAAGTTGCACAGAAATGGCTTTCGTATTGTTTTAAAGCTCTTTTCCGGCCTCGACTTACCGAGATGATATGGCCGGGCATGGAATAGTATGGCAAGCACAGGTGTTACTAGGCCCTGCATGCTTGGAGCTTAGTGAGGGACCTACCCCAGATGTCTCAGTGGAAACATGCTTGCCGTCAGTGGCACTCTCGCCCTCGTCAGCGGCATGCTGGGGGTTCAGCAGTGGTGCGTCTTTGTTCTTCAGCAGGTGCTTGAGCAGCTCGTTGCCAGACTCCCCTTTTGCAGTATGGAAGGGGCTCTGCTCCGCCCCCTCTGCTTTCACAGCCCCACCCATCCGCTCAAGCTTGAGATGGGGACAATCGTTCTCCATCCTCTCCATCTTTATCCGCTGTGAGTCCTCTGGGGGGGTCCCACCAGCTTCTCCAACAGTGGGCAGCTGGCTGGGCCCGAGAGATAGTGGCCCACCTCCGCCATTGCTGCTGCAGCTGCCTCCGGACAGTTGGCGCTCCAGCTCTGAGGGAGGTTGGCTTCCCAGGGAGCCAGGAGTCAGGGAGCCTGTGGCAAGCTCAGGAGGGTCCTGTTCCCCCAGATGGGGGGCGCTCCGGGTTGGGGTGGAGGCTGTATCAGATACACAGGGTGTCAGCGGGGCAGTGAGGTCAGAATGTGGGGTAGAGGGTGTCTTCACAGAGTCAGAATCGTCATCCTTCTTCTTCTTACGGTTCCTTTTCTTCTTCCCCTTCTCCTCAGGGATGATGTTCGAGTACAGCTGTATGAGTGACTGGCCCGCCCCCGGGTAGTTTGGGGGCAGGGGGGTGGCAGACTCCATTCCAAAGTGCGGCCCTTCTACAGGACCCTGGGGCATCATCCCGGGGCCCCCGAGGCCAGGCAGCCGACCCTGACCAAATGCAGGACCCTGCAGCATGGTGTTTTTGGGCCTATAATTGGTACTCATCTCAGGGACGAAAGGTCCATTGGGCATTGTGGGTCGTCGCTCACCCACCTGCAGGAAGGGCGTGTCCGGCGGGGATCCCATGAAGCTGGCTTGCATGGCCTGCTGCTGAGGAAACTGCTGAGCCATGGGCTGCGGAGGAACTGGGGGCCGCTGCTGCTGCATGAAGTCATGAGGCAGGTCGGCGCCATAGAAGGCCATCTGGGACAGGGCCTCCCGGTTAGCGTCAGGGCCCAGGAGGCCCTGCTGTTCCATCTCTAGCCGCTGCTGCAGGGCACGTTGTCGCTCTACCTCCTGCATCAGCTGCACCCGCTGCCGCTCCTGCTGTTCCCGCAGCCGTTCTTTGCGCTCCCTCTCCTGGAAGCCCTCGCTGAATGGGTTGTTGTCATCAAACTTGACATGGGGGGTGGCGCCAGTGCTGTTGCCGGCTTGCCCGCCAGGTGGGAATGCCTGGGGGGGTGGACCAGGGTTGGCTGGGGGCATTGTTGGGGGCAGGTGGGCGGGCATGCCAGAACCAATAGGGTGCCAGCCAGGGACGCTGGGCATGCGGGCTGAGGCGGGCTGGCCAGGGTGTGGCTGCATCTGAATCATGGGTTTCATCATGGGCTGGCTCATGGGTGGTGCTCCGGGCAGCATCCCTGACATCATGGATGGCTGCATGCTGCACTGCTGCTGCTGCTTCACACGGTACTCTTCCATCAGCTCAGCATGCTCCTTCTGCTGCTTCCGAATCTATGTCAGGAGAGAGGGGGGAAAAATGCTGATAAGGTAGAGAAGAGAACCTAAAAATTAGTGTATCATTCTGCAATGAGTGTTCAAGGGTATCCTCCCAAGGAATGAGTCACTGCAAAAAAAGGTCAACTGGACTGGAAAAGGTTTGTAATAACCTGATCGGAAATAGTCAGAGTCCGTTTTGCAAGGCCCAATGTCCAAGCAGGACCCACCTCATTAATACACTTTCTGAAGCCCAATGACAGCCAGTTTTTGGAACATGTAGGGGATATTGCTCTCTTTTACAGGTCAAGGCCACTACTAATTACATGGAGCGAACCACATCACAGGGGGGTGCCACACTACCTGCTCCAGCTGCTTCTGCACTACACTCTGCTGCTCCGTCACGTGCTTCAGCTGCTCAGCGTCCTCCTCAGGGAACTCACGGCCTGCCTTCTTGGCGGTACGCTGCTTTGCCGACAGAGCCTTCTTGGATTTCCTGTGGGCCCCAATCTGCTCTTCCAGAAACTTCTGCTGCATTTGCAGCAGCTGCTGGGTGTCCTGGAGCCACTCTTCATACTTTTTCCTCTGGGTTTCATCTGGAATGGGGAGTGATTTAAGGTGCAAGTGAGTTCCCACTCTACCCCCAAATCTAAAGCATTCTTGTCTCAGTATCAGATACTACAGATCAACATCATTTATAAGATGTAATATGGTATGCCACTTCATTCCAGTGTTTCATATTAGTCTACAGCTAACCAAGAGACCATTAGACAGATTACTTACTAACAAAGCCCGGTCCAAAACTGGGTGGATTACGTCTAGTCATTTGTGGTGCCAGTTTGCCATCCTGAGGTCATAGAAGAAACCAGTTAGTAATTGTGTGAGATCTGTCTCACTTCAGTTTGTAGAGGAGACTGGAGAACAGGTCACATACCTGGCCAACCACCTGCTGTGGGAGTGGGGCCACAGTGTCAGGGCCTGGGGCCCCTGGCATTTGCGGAGGACCCAACTGCATCCTGCCAGAAAGGTAGAGCAGCTTAGCCTGGGGGTTAAGTCACCCACACAAGGAAAGGAGGAAACCATCCATTGTTCATACCTATTCATGACCATGCTATTCTGAGCCATCATTTTATTGATCCCTTTCAGAGCTACCATCTTTGCCTTCATAATGGGGTCAGTGATAGCGTCAAAATCTGAAAAATGGCACAAGGTTAAGGATGAAAGGCCAACAATAACAACTAATCAGACTACCAACTGCTACAGATCCATGTGAAAAGTGAACATCTCCACTGCACTTCCAAGCAATTCAAACAAAGAGCAGTTGAATTTCCACAATTTTCACAAGGTGTTTAATATTGATAGTGCCCATTAAGAAACATGGTGTTTGAAGTTACCAATGTTGGGGAAGAAGGAGTCACTAGACCGCTGTCGAATCATGGCCTGCATCTGCCGCTGCTGCTGTTGTTCCTGTCTTTCCTGGTCCAGTAGGTCTTGCAAGAGGAGCGGTTGTTCGTCCAACAGCAAAGGTCGATTTTGCTGGTTCTGCTGGTTTAAGGCTTGGGGGAACACGGGCTGCTGTTGGGCTTGTGCTAGGTTATGGGGCAGTGCCTGAAGAGGCATCGGGAGGGCCTGGTCCCCTTGAGGGCCGGTAGGTCCATAGTTTGAACAAGCAGATGGACCTTGCAGGAAATCTGGATCACACATAGGCACTCCAACTACAGCAGAGGAGTCGACTCTATGTCCGACTGGCTGGTTGGGGTTCACGCCAAGCTCTTGGATTTGCCTTGGTGCTATCAGTATGTTAGAATTCTGCTGCACACCTGCGACCCTTCTAGCCTGAGCTGTCTGACCACTTTGACTGGGAGAAGCTCCTGGCGCAACACCAGCATCTTCCAATTTCTCCTCAACAAGCAAGCTAGAAAGTACTGGATTAGGACCAGGATCATCAATGTCACAAGGCTGGGCAGCCTGATCAGCGGCTGGCTGAGCAGATGCTTCTGGGAGACTTTGATCATTCCCAGTAACCTCTTGGTTATTCGTGATCTTTTCATCAGTCAAACCTCTGCAGCTGAAGGAATCCTGGGTGTTAGTTAAACCCTCCTTCACTTCTGTCTTAATCTTTTGCTCAGTCGGCAAAGGATTAGAATTTTTATTAGGACTAGTGCCCTCTTGCCCAATGTGATCCTGCTGGTTTTTTTCCCCTGCAGACTCTGGCACAACCTGCGATGAACAAGTGGTGCCAGTAGAGTTGCCATTTTTCTCCGACATTGCTTTCTGCAAATCTGAATTATTGCCATGGTCATCAATAGGATCACCAAGGTCCAGGTCTTCATTAAAAATTATGTCTTTTTTATCACCCAGGTCAAGTTCTGGATCTGTGTAGGCAATGATGTCAAATTTTCCAGATGTTAAAAAGTCATCAAGATGCAAGTCATTAGTTTCTAAGTCCAAGTCTTTACTACCATCTGGGTCAAAGTTGAGATTTTCAAGATCTTCGTCATCCAGGTCTTTGACCTCTACATCTTCCAGATCTTTCACTGCAGAGTCATCTGTGTCCAACTTCTCTTCTATTCCATCGGTATTAGCAATTGGAATATCCTCTGGCTGGTCAGCAGGTGTTAAGGGTAAGAGTGAAGGATCCATGTTGAAGGGCTCGCTTGGTGTCGTTTGGCTCAGAGATCTCATCAGTGGAGCTTGCGGAGGTCCTACATTACTTGGCATTGAGTGTTGGGGAGAGTTCTCCATGCTGGATGAGATTGGCATATGGCTGGACGCTCCTGAAGACTGGGGCAACATAGAGTCCACCATTCTAGGACCAGGAAAGCCCACCTCCTGCCCTCCAACAAATCCCAATCTTTGGGGTTGAAGAGAAGGATCAACTACATTTCCTGCTACTGTCGGAGGTACAAAGGGAAGTCTCATCCTGTTCTCGGGAGCTCTGTGCCTGAGCTCAATAAAAGGCTGTCCCATTATGTTGTGTTGTTGCAATGGCATGCCACGTGGTGGGAAAGGTTGAGGTAGCCCCATGGAATTGTTCCCCCTGGCCAGATCAACAGACAGAGACCTCCTCATTTGCTGAGGAACGTCCATCATTTGTCCCTGCATAGGGTGTGGAGATCGAAGGAAATGTTCCTGTCCTCCAAGGATTCCCTGCCCACTTGATGGAAATGCAAACCTATGTGGCAACAAGTTAATAACAGAAGAATGTTTATAAACAATATGAACAGAATGACAATCATGCTCAGTTTAAATAAAAATGGTGTAATGATGCAATCTATGTGACGTACCTTGGGCCTTGAGGTCTCATGCTCATGTTTCCAATGTCACCTGGAAATGGGCCTCTGGAAAACTGGCCTTCATTAGGGAAAGGTCCACACTGCTCACTGGGGAAAGGCCCTTGGAACCGCTGTCCCACAGGCATCATCGGTCCTCTTGCAGTCCCTGGATATGGAGGAGGTGGCCGACTGAAAACCTCATTCTGTTGTCCTCGTTCCTCTGGTGACCAAAGTTGGGGGTTTGGCTCCTGTAGGCCCTTTTCCTGCCTGATAGTCTTCTGCTGCTGCTGCCTAAGGATCAGCTCACGTAAACGCTGTCGCTAAAGAGTGATAAAAAGAATAATTAAAAAAAAAACTGCAAGCATGATGAATCTAAGGTATAATCACAAACCAGGATATGACTGGATGAACCTTTGCTAAGTACTTACCTGTCTGAACTTTTCTTCAGTATCAACTAGAGGTATCTGCACACCACTCTGAGTCTCTGAGGTGCTCCCAGTTAGTTGCTGGATATTTGAGAACTGCTCTACACCTTGGGAATTATCTTCATGTGCCATTACATGCTGGTCTTGAACTTCATTTGAAAGTCTTTCTCCTGACCTTGGTTGTGGGGTCATAGGAGCCTGCTCATATGGATCATGAACTGGAGTCTGGCTTGGTGGATTAGATGGTGGATGAACAAAACCATCTTCAGATAAACCAGAATTCTTTGGTGTCTGAGAGCCAAGGACTGCTGGTCGGACAAAGGTGTCCTGCATTGGAACCTGAGGTGAAAAGGGGTCCTGATGGGATCCAGGTCCGGTCCTGGCAACAGGCCGGGTAAACACTTCAGGACTGACCCCTGGCCGAGGTGTCCCTGGAGGCTGGGCGTATGGGTCACTTAGCACTGGCCTTGGGGTACCAGGAGGCTGAGCATAAGGATCATGCTTAATAGGTCTCGGAGTTCCAGGCTGTTGAGCATAAGGGTCAATGTTTCTTTGGTTGCCTGGTGATTTGGGGAACCTCTCTCCTGTAGCAGGCCGAGGAGTACCAGGAGGCTGAACATAGGGGTCAAGGGCATGAGAAGGGGACAACCTGCGATTCGATGGTTGCTGTGATACATACTGGTCCACCCCAGTTGGACGAGATGTAGAACGAGACTGAGAATAAGGGTCTGGCCCGGGCCTCGGGGTTCCAGGTGGTTTACTGTAGGGATCGTACAAAGGTCTAGGGGTGCCAGGAGGTTGAGCATAAGGGTCAGACGAAGGTTGAGGTGTGCCAGGAGGTTGAGCATAAAGGTCAGGTGACTGCTGAGCAAAATCTGGCCTTGGTGCAGACTGGCCCTGCACATGTGTTTCTCTGGAGGGGTGTCGCACCATCGGAATGGGTTGAGAAAAGGTATTGCCTTGCGGACGGTGCATCATCTTAGGAGGGTTAGAAAATCCTTCATTCACAGAAGGGCGAGGAGTGAGGGGAGGATGTGCATACAGGTCATTCTGAGGACTCTGAAAACCATCTGAGAGCCTGATAGCCTGCCTCTCGAAGCTGTCCACAGGGCCGCGCCGAGACATAGGAGATACAGAGTTGTAAACATCCTGGGGCTGAGGAGGTGGCATAGGAGTTTTGAACAGTGGCACTGAGCCAGATTCATTGCTTCCAGGTATAGGTGTCAACAAAGGTCTCGAGTAGGGGTCAGACAGAATCATCTTGCTGTGTGTCATCCGTTGGTAAGCCTCAAATCTCTGAGATGGTCTCATGAATGAGTCTCCTGCAGCAGAAACTGCCACTTGCCTCCCTTGTGACTCAAGGGCTGCTTTTGGGGGACCCATTGGTTTGACAAATGAGTCCGTGCCCATTACCGGTCTTGGGGTGTCTGGTGGTTTAGCATAGGGATCGGCACTCATGGACGTGGGCGAACCGAACGACTCGTGGGCGGGGGAGGGTCTTCCTCTCTCCTGCGGCTCTAGCAGAGGCCGGGGGGCTGTGCAGGAATCTGTAGAATTCCTCCGAGGTATGTTGGATCCTATGGGCGGCGGTCTTGGGGTCCCCACCATTTTGGCATAGGGGTCCCATGGAGAGGACGGTCTTGAGCTGGATGAACTGGGTGAGAACATCTGAGGGGACTGAGGTTGAGACCCTTGACCCTGGGAACAAGTGTCAGACACCCGTGCGAAAGTGGGTGGTGGGGGTGGAGGTCGCAGAAACACGTCGTCTGAAACTGATGTGGGCGTCCCAGGAAGCTGTGCACGGGCAACCCCATCTTTGGGAGTTGCCTGCTGTACTGGGGACACACTACCATTGCTGGGCTGGGGAGTCATGGGGCTCTGGTTACCACTGTTGGGAGTATCAGCCCCAGACTGACCACCAAACTGCTGCTGTGGTTGCTGCTGCTGTTGTTGCTGCTGCTGCTGTTGCTGCTGTTCGTTTTTAACCTGCTCCAGTTTCTGTGTGGCTTCAATTTTGGCTTGCTGCTTGCTCTTTTGTCTCATTTGCTATTAAAGACAGAGAGGTCCACATTAGTCATTACTCATGCTCTATTTGCATCTTAGATCAAAACTTCATTTCATGAATGCTTGCTTCAACCTCCCCCCCCCAACCCAAAGTTTCGCTCTAATATAAAGCTTAAAGATTAAAAACAAGGCTCATAAAAGAAAATGTGGGAAAGTGTATATACAGTGATAAATTACAGCTTGGAAGCAATTACTGCATTTTTAGGCCAAGGACTCATTTAGTCCTCGTTTAAAGAACCTCCCTGCAATCCTGCTTTCTTCATCCTTTCTTACACCTTGTAAATCTGTTTTTGGTTGTGGGCAGAACGATGCAAGAAGAGTGCCTTGCCCGGATTTTGCCACTGAATCTTTTCTATATCCTGCTGCTGTAATCGCCTGGCTGGATTGTCCAAAAAGGACTTCTTTATCCGTGGTTTTATGGCTTTGCTTTTAGGGACTTTTCCCTGTTACTTCTTAAAGGGCCCTCACATTCGATTCAATTCTCTCTTTCCAATGCAAATTAAGCATTAGTAGCTTGGAAAAAAAACAAGCACATAAAACGACTCATTACTCATGCACATATAAAACAAACCCTGTACATACAATCTTACAAGGACATTTACACCCCACACATAAAGAAAAGGAGAAGCAGGGAAGACACAGTGCATGTCATAGTCATGTCTACGTAAGACACTCCCACTGGACACTCCCTGCTGTCAATCACAAATCATCATCCAATGCCATCAATGCTGAGCCTCACCTGTCGGAACTTCCACTCCTGCTCATGCTCGGACTCCTTGTGCTTCAGGGGGTCCTTAAACAGCATCTCGGAGTCTAGGGCGACAGTCGGATCAAACATGTCGGCCTGCTGCTGCCTCTTGGAAGGGTCATTAGACATCTGGACCTTGTTTATGCGCAGGGCGGCCCGGTTATCCCTGGCCTTTTGCTGAAATACAAATGGGTACGACAGTCCTCTAAATACCTCATCCCATCGTATGCTGAAGTTCAAAGAGGACTGAACAGAGCTGAGATGGAGGCTCTAGATGGACAGAAAGATTGCTTTGATGAATCTGCAGATGACGCTGCATAAACTGACACTTCTGAATGGTACAATATCAATCGGGTGAAGAATGAGTCAAGAGCTCATCTACAAAGAGAAGCACACTATATATTCTAAAGCCACCTTCTTCAGCACATTTTCAGAGATGTATCAAGTCATAAAATAAATATCACATAAGGTTGTAGTACAGCATATTGATATCAAAAGTTACATACAGCCATGTTTCTACTCAAAGGGACACGCTACTTTATCCGCAAACACAATGGCATTGTGATGGCTTCCTCTAAGTGCTTTAAAAATCCAAAGCATTGTGTCGAAATACATTACACAACACCGGCTTCTGAAAGAGAAAGAAGCTGAAATCCCAAGGACCAGGGCGCTTTCACAGCAGAAAACAAAGACATACAAGCAATCTTCCTCAGCGCCTATTCAAAGTATACTGCAGTGGGCCAAGCTTACTCCCAAGTATATTTTTAGTATGACGAGAACAAATGCAATATCCAAGACACTGCAGCAACTGCATCCACAATATCTGTTTACTTGATCTGCCTTGCTGTAAGCGGATTAAATTCTTGAGATTGTGTTTAAAACCCACCTTTAAGAGCATTTAGATAATCACCTATTAAAGTTCAGTCAAGCCAAAAACAGGAAGAAATGCTTGACAGGACCTGAGATCAATGGAGGAGAGCATCTTACCACGTATGGCGCTCGTTCCTGGGAGCTGGCCTTTCGCCAGAGCTTGGCGATCTGCTTCACCCTCAGCGACCAATCTGAAACACAAGCACATAGTTCTGTCAGTCCGCAAAGTGGCTCTTGAGCCAGATGCCTGCCCCATGAGGTTCATGTATCAGAAAGCTCACCGGGAAACTCCTCCCTGAGGCTGGGGAAGTTGACATTCGTGTAAAGGACGGGGGCCACTGTGGCCATCTCGCCCAGCGTTTCCTCCTTCTCCCACTTGAGCGTGCTTCTCTGAGCGTTGGACATAGTGTCTGTCTCTGCCTCGGTGGGAGCTACTGGCGTGGCCATACCCCAAGAGCCGACCACGTCCCCTCCCAACTGGCCAAACTTTTTCTCTCTGGAAAACACACTTCCATGTCAAAGTTTCTCCCATACACACTCTCGGTGCAGGGCATACAATATCAGTAAACCCCAAGTGTACATGAAGAAGTTCCCCAAGTTATTTAAGGAAACCCGAAGAATTTTGAGAGGAATTTGAGCAAGCTGACATTTGGGATGCTCAGGCTTAAGGCCTACCTCATGTTGTCTGTAAAAGGCATGCGGTGCATGGAAGAGAAGCTACTGGATACACAAGGCCCTGTGCTGGGCATCATTGGTGCCGAAGGGAAGTGGGGGCCTGAGCCCGTCATGCCGTTCATCACAGGCAATCGTGGGAACATACCATTCCCTGCAAGAGGGGAAACAGTTACTCAAACTGGACAGACGGTCACATGACGAAAGCAAACTTACAGGGGCACCCTCTTGCAAAACAATGTGACTAATGACAACTGGTTGATGATAAGGTACCAAAACACAGAGGAGCATTCTGGGAAAGGGTGCCATTAAGGAGGTATCTCTGCTAAGCATACCTGAGTTTGGCAGGGGTGTGGCAGGGCCAAATGCAGTGGGGGTGGCAGCAGGGGTTGGCGGGGGCTGACTGCTTCCAGGACTCAGGACTGCAGTGAAAAGATCCTCCACATCCTTCCCCTCCAGCTCTGTAGGGGACAACAGCATTAGTTTCTTTTTAAGTAAACGTTCACTTGTATTAATTTTCAAACGAAAAGAAACATGGGCAGAAGGATACCTGGGATTTTGTAGAGCTTACTCAGAATAGCACCTGCAGATCAGAAACACTGTCAGAAACACTGTGACACATCATTGTGACCATCATTTCAAAAACCATAAGCAACAAGGCACAACGCATTATTATTTAAAAGTCTGGCTAAAATGCATCTCTCAAACTTTTCAGGGGCGGAGCCAAAGGGGTGGCAATTGCCACCCCCAACAGAACCCTTGCCACCCCCAGTGCCACCCTGCTGGAAATGTTAAACATTAAAATATACCAATGAGGAGATCGGGCAAAGATTTGAGCAGAAAACGGTAATTTCTGAGAGCCCCTGAAGGCATCCCGACGCAGCAGTACCCTGTGCGTGTTACTTACTGACATGCCATTGGCTAAAAGCTCTGGCAGAGGCCCTGAAGGCATCCCGACGAAGCAGTACCCTGTGCGTGTTACTTACTGACATGCCATTGGCTAAAAGCTCTGGCAGAGGCCCTGAAGGCATGCCGACGAAGCAGTACCCTGTGCGTGTTATTTACTGACATGCCATTGGCTAAAAGCTCTGGCAGTGGCACGCGTTCCTACATGATCCAAAACACACCCGCGGTATTGATAACAGCAGGAGTTAAGCAGGTATTTATAACATATTACACTGTATTACCTTCTTAATGAGAGGCAGTCACACACTTGCAGTACATAAAAAATAGTAGCATGAAAGTGTTGCGCATTGCTTGTTTAAATTAGCCACTAGCCCCGGACAGCGTCTTTGTACGTATATATGTTTTAGTGCACATGCTGAATTATAGTGTTGTTTTATTATTTTGGCAAAGCTAGCCCTTGCTAAAGTCTGTGTGGTAAGTGTATATGTGGAGAACCAGTCATTAGTTTTCTACTGCATGTAAGCAGGCTATGCATGTCATTAAAGCTTTGAATCAACTTCACAATTCTGTAAAGTGAGGGTTTAATTAGCTACCCAGATTCATTAATTTAATTAATCTATTTTAATTTAGTAATAGCTAGCTACATGAAATAAAAAGAAAACTAGTTAAAATAGTGTTTCTTATAGTGTCTCTGCCAATCAAGTGTAACCAGCAGGCTGTCTTATTTTGTATAGAGACAGAATAAAGAGAAAAGGGGATATTTCCCCTTATTTATTCAACATTTACAAACTCATTGTTTATTCTGTGTGTACGAGAAAAATATTTTTTCCTTCATTTATCATATTTATATGGACCCCTTGCTCACCCTTTGCCCCCCCCCCCTTAAATAAAAGTCTAGCTCCACTACTGAAATTGTTGCTACAAGTTAGTAAGCAGCTAATCTGAAAAATCCAAAGATAGATGTTTACACAGGAGTGGTAATCTACACTCTGTGTGTCAATGACTTGGCCTCCCAGTTAATATCCACACAAGGGAACACTCACGCTCTCTTTACATACGTTTTTATATTCGGGAATCCCAGACTGTCCATGCATGCTACATTACTGGTAGGTAACAAGTCATAGATGGCTGTAGACCCTGTAAGATTGCTGATTCGAGGAGCAAGCAAGACAAGCAGATTGATAGGCACCAGCCTGACACGGACCATCAGTGACCATCTTGTCCAGCTCAGGGCTGAGGATCCCATCCAGTGGCTCCTCAGGGAGGCCCCTTTGGCCCCGGGATGGGAGGGGCTGTGAAGGCCCCGAAGATGGGTCATCCGGTATGGGGCCGATGTCCAAACCAGCTGGGGAGAGGAAAGGGGTAAAGAGATTCACTGCTATGAGCCCACATCCAACCAATCCCCCCCCCAGTAAATCATATGAAAGCAAAATAAATCAGAGCTGACGAACAATTCATTATCTTTTGAACGTCTGGTTGCTTTGAGAAGAAATGGGAGAGCAGGAAGCTGATCTCTCATGTCATCTAGCGAAATAAGCCCTCCACGTCCTCAACTCTCTCTAACTCAATTTCCCAACAACAATAAGAAAGTAATTTGTCTCCTGACCAGCCAAGCATAAAAACTGGGGTCTCGTCAAAATTTAAATAAAAACACTAATGGTAAAAAAAATAATAAAAATAAATAAAAACCAGCTTGTCAACTTCATCTTAAGCGTATTAAAACATAGGAACTATATTAACTATAAAAAAAGTATGCAGCTTGGATTAATCATAACTGCTGTCATTGACGTTGAGTGTTCTATTACAATGCCATGAAGGACGTTAGTGGCTAACAGACTGACATTTTTCTATATGAGGCAGCATCTCAGGATGGACTCAAAGACCCGAAACGCACATATTTATTCAATCGACAAATTATCCATGTTTCTCGTATGGCTGGTCCCTCTGGTCTGAACCGCATTAATGGACCACATTATTTTTTTGCTTCAACTACAGAGCCCGCCTGTGTTTCCAGACCTTGGATTCAAGACTCTAAAGCAACGGAACCACATTAGGATTCAGTGTTCATATTTTGACCAGCTTCATATAAAAACTGAAAAGACTGATGGCGCTTCCGTCGATATGCTAGAACTGAAAGAATATTTCCTGATTAATTAGCGGAGATGGATACAACGTTATTCCAACACAACCTTGAGTTTTAAACTGTTAAAATATCATTATACATAAAGCCACACATTTATACACACAGAGAGACCAAGAGAATATAAGTAGTAACAGAATCACTGTGAGGCGTGGCAGCAGCTCTTAGACCCCAACATGAGATACCTATTCACTTCTTCAAACACCCGTGCTAAGCTGTGTAATGATGGGGGATGGTTCCAAGCTGCCCAATCACCGCAGCAGCACGGGCAGCAGCCGAAATGGTCAGGGTTCGACAGGGACTCCTGCCAAACTGAGACACCAATATCCTATATCCACCAACACAGTGCCGGTGCCGGTGCCTGGCTTTTTTCCACTTCAGAACAGGTTCTATTCATTTCCACTGCCGAAAAGACAGCTGACTGTTTTTTTATTATGAAGTTTGAATACCCAAACAATTCTGCCTCATAATAGAAACAGTATTTCATATAGAACAAAGAACAATATTGAAGAACACGATGATTGTTCGCCTGAGGACTTTACTCTTACTTTTGCCTACTTAATATTTCCGTTGTTCTTTTTTGAGACCAGTGGAAATGCGGGCCGGTTCTCAGGACACCAAGCAAGAATTAGCCCAGCTCCAGCACTGTGTTGGTGGAAACAAGGTACAATAGACCCAGTGGGAGAATCGTGGCTCAGGATTTGGAAAAATTGCTACCATCTGCCTTTATCTGGGACAAATTTTGACATAATTCTGGCCAAAAGCCAGCAGAAGGCTAGATGTAACAGTGTGTAAAACCATGAAAAGTCGATAATTAAAAAATGCCTGTTTCTAATAAACCCCAATAGTTAGAACCATGAACAAAACTCCAAAGACTCCAAACAAACAGATTAGACTTGAAACTCTACAAAAGAACACAATTCTTTTTTTCCATTGGTGATTAATTTGTGCCTATTTAATTCAATTCATGCATGGTTTTCTTTACAAGGCACCCAAAGATGTTAGAGGCAGCATGAATGCACCAGGGGGAAGACGGGAGTGAAAGAGTGGAAAAAGGACAGAGAGCATGCAGACAAAAAGCAGACAAAACCAGACTGGGACCCCAGGAGAGGACAGAGCTACTTCTAACCACGGACAGGCCGTGGGTCCGTCTCTTACCAAATGGAGAGGCAGAGATCTCAACCTGGAAAGGGCATAAAGCAAGACCTACAGGAACCCAAACCAGATAAAACGAGTGATTACAAACCAGGAAACTGCAAGAGACAGGGCGCAAAAACAAATCATTAAAAAGCCAAGCAGGCGCAGGAAGAAAACGAAACCTCAACTCAAAGTGATAACAGTGACGAATGCAGAAATACTGCACAGACTAGGAGGGGTACCAGGGTAATAAGGGTGCTGCGTGGGAGAGGCTTCTGGGGCTGAACTGGACAGCAATCCTTCAATGTACTGAGGGCAGCTGTCCTGCCTACCTGAATCATCTCCTGGCTTGACCAGGTCATCCGAGAGCATCCCCAGTAGGTCGTCGTCCGTGCTCAGCACTTCAGACAGGACTGTTAAGGGGTCCTCAGAGTTGGCTGATGAGGAAAGTAGGGCATGTGAATTTGGGATGTCAGAAAAGCATGCATCTGATGGCAGTCGCTTAGTGCACCCACAGATTTTCTGCATCAGCACTGCCTTGCTATTGCCTCTGGGACTCCAGACTCTAATGGTATAAGCATCAGAACATTTGGGTCTCAGCTCACTGAAAACAGCTATGTGGCAGACAGGTTAGGAGGCCAGCAACAGCAAAAGGGCCAGAGAGGAGGATGCTATTCTGTGACAGAAAAACAGCTCAAGAGAGGCTGAATACACAGACAGCTCCATAAGGTGAGGAGGGGCTGAGGGAAAAAGGCCTGCCAGAGCTTCCTAAACACATGCGACAAGCCAGGGGGGGAGGGGCACGATAGGGCTTTGATTGCTCACTTCCATCAATTCAAAAAGAAGGGAAGGTATCTTCAGGAAAGAGGCTGAATGTTCCAAGAGCGGGTTTTAAATGCACTGGAGCCCAAAATGAAAATGCCATGGGCCGATGTTGCCGCAATGAGCCGGGGGGGGGGGAGCACGTTTCAAACAAACATATGTGTGTGCGATTGCACTTTTTTTTTTTTTTTTTTAAATCATATCATGCTTGGAGGATCACGGTCATGGCTGTTATTAGGGGGGGGGGAGTAGGGGGGCATGTCCCTTCTTGCTGGTTCCATCTCGCTGTGGGCAAGGTGATTAGACCAGACAGGTTATTGTCAGGGAAAGGTCTGCAAACATCTGAGAGTCTGGGAGGGTTGCTGAGTGTGTGATGGTGTGATAAAGAGAGAAACAACATGTGTGTGGTCATGTGATAAGACACTGAGCATGTGTGGGAGACGTGAACAAGGGCATATCCTACTCACACAGAACTCCTGGCTTCCCCGACACAGGTGTGGCCGCAGCACTAAGCAGTGGGTCGGATGTTGGGTCCAGGAAGCTGCTGCTGGCGCTTGGGGGCTGGCTGCCCGCCTGGGGGGGGTCGTCGTCCGAGAGGCTGGTTCCCAGGCTCTGCTTGACCTGCCTGCTCCTATCCAACAGGTCTTTGCCAAAAAAGGCCTCCTGGGGAAGGAAGGAATGGAAGTAGCAGTTCACAGAGGAGTCCGTTAGGGTGAGGTGAAGGCATCAACAGGTCTACGTCACCAGCGGTGGCGTTCGCCACCACTCAAACCATGCATCTGCATGGGACCCCGAAGTTTGTGGCTCCCTGTTGGCCAAGTCAGGAGGTGGGGGGGGGGGGGCAAAATTAAGTTGGATCGCAGAAACGACAAACCTGCCTTTGTGAGTCACATCTACAGCAGAACCAGCTCCCACATGATGAAAGACTTGAGCTAACTCGCCTTCATTGACAACACAAAACGCTACGGAGGTGCATTTGCTTGGCCAGACCTGTTAGGTGCACTGAGGGCACATTATCTTCTGCCCCAGACAGAGTTCCCAGTCAGCAGTGGAATTCTCAGACTGAACTTTTCAAGTGCAATTAAGAATGCTAAAAATGATAGTAATAAAAAAAAGATCACCTAGTACCGAAGGCTCAACACAGGCACGGGCTGCCAGCCCTGCCTCTCAGTGATTTATGACTCCAGAAGAACAAGGCAGCTCCAGGCTGCCTCTGTCTACAAGGGCAACGAGTCCACAAAGTTAAACATGCCTACGCCAGATGCTCTCTGCCAGGGCTCAAACCACAGCCAGGCCAGACTCCGCTGCACTGAAACATTGAAAGTGTAATGCACTGCGACTAAATCATTGATTAAAGTCACTCGTCTGCTGAGGACCTTTAGGCTTAATTTGAAGCTTGCGGGATGAGGCGGCCCAGGGTTCACAGCATGCATGCCTAATTTGACAGTGACTTGCCTATAAGTAGTTCAACACCCCCACCCTCCACCCCCCTACCCCCCGCCTACGAATCTGCTCATTTGGAAATTCCGAGCACGTGAAAAGCACACCCAGTAAATGAAAATTTAACAATTATAGAAAACGTCACATAGGTGTCCTTACCCATAAATCTCACCCCCTGCCAAAAGCAACCTAGCAGCCAAAGTGAGGATCTCAATCTTCAGTTTTAATGCTTACAGTCTATTTAAATACAAACATGCATCCAAGATACGGTCCATACCCATGTCAAAATTCACAGAGGTGTCACCGACAGTGCCATTGTAGTTAGGTGTCCATCTCTGGCTCTAAACGCTGAGGCGAGGGCAGCACTTACCTGCAGGTATGAGGGGAACTCCTCTTCAAGCTTAGTTTTCTTCTTGCGGTAGCGCTTTTTCACTTTCTCCACACCCTCGGGCCCGGGCCCGGTCTCATCCACAGGCATTTCGGAAGCAAGCTCTCCCCAGCCTGTGGAGAGGACAGACACAGTCCAAAGCCTTAGATAAATCCGGGGTCTCTATGACTTATGGGCTCAAGTGTGCCATACTGGGAGAGACTCTGCGACCCCAGGACACAAAGCCTGACCAGAGTAACTGAGCACTGCTGGATCTCACCTTCCTCTTTCGCCAGGAGGTTCTCAGACACAGAGCCTGACGAGTCTGTCCTGCAGAGGGATCGTTTGGCTTTGACTTGGCCTATTCGGCTTCTCTGGCGCACCATGAAACCACCAATACCTATAGAGGATAATGAGTGCAGGAAACTCATGGCCAAGTGACCCCAAGATGAATGCAGTGTCATAGATTAATAACGTAAAGGTGGCGATGACAGAATTGCCAGCGATGGTCTCCATTATTAATAATGATATACGAGTGTTCGAGCCTCAGGATGAGCAATTCATCTCTCCAACGTTTTTGCCTTAACAGAGTATGTGGGTGAGACCTATTTCTGGAGTGTGAAGGTTTCATGACCCAAGGTCTCAAACCAGGGGGTGAGAGTTGACCAGAATTGCTCCGGATAATTTTGCCCCCATGCTGCAGAACCTCAAACGATTCATATTTGCAACTCTGAAACATTCCCATTTGGAGATATGAGGCAGATGGATGCGGTTCTGCACAAATCGTGTCATCGGAATCACCTGGGAGATTCATAAGTACTTACAAGTGCAGAATGGAGGGAGGGATTTTTCCAAAACATTAACGAGGAATGGAACAGTGGCCAATTGGCTTAGCTACAACTGACCAAAACTTGGCAGAAGCGTTTTCTACATTCACATCCTTCCACACGATTTTACATTTATATTTAATACAAGCAACAACTAACCAACAGAAGAGACCAAAGAAATACCCTTGACATCATTATGTGAAATGTTCTAGACAACTGGAGATGCTGTGATTTCAGCAGGCTACGATAAGCTCCTCAGCTTCAATGGCACAAAGCTATAGACCAGACAAAATCGGGGTCCTACTCCTCAAAGTATGAGTCAGGGCCCTTGGCCAATGGAAAGAGCGATCAGTCAAAAAAGCCCTCAGGGCAAAGTGAGAGGTGATAGGAACTCGCCACGGTTTAATAATGGCCTTCTGAACCGTCTCCATGGAACGGACGTGATCGCGCACTTGCCGAAATTGCTTTCAAGATCAAAGGACAGAGATTCCGACAGGCTTTCATAGCAATAGGAAAGCGGGGAGGGAAAAAAAAAGAACAGAATAAGCAGTTCCTGTCTATAGTGAAAGAAATTCACTACTGTCACACTACAAAATGAACAACCTTGAAACCTTTCGTATTAATAATTTACATTAGTTTACAATTTTTTTTTTTTTACTGTAATTATCAGTTATAGAGTTAAATTAGGGAGTGATTAGTCAAAAAAAAAAAAAATTGTGAAAGGGTGTGTGTGGAATGTAATTTTCTTTATTACAAATCCAGCCTGTCAAGGACAAAAAAAAGCAGTAAACTGCCTCTTGGTATGCTTACATTAGCCAAAGGAACAGGACAACAGAAGGCATCCAGCAGGCAGGAAAAGCCGTATGCACACATTGCCACAGTAATAGAGACCGACCCCACTCTGGACTTGAGAGCAGGCTGTACCCTTCTGGGGAGTGGATACTGCTAATCACTGAGCAGTTTATCAGCAAGGCCGCCTTTACCTGGCCTGTAAGGTTTCCTCTTGCGTTTCTTAACTCCATCCGGGCCCTCAAGTCCCTTGGTTTCGTCGTCAGGGGCTTCCCGCTCAGGGCTGGAGTCTGACTTCATGTCGCAGTCGAGGAGGTCCCCCTCTGTGTCGAGACAAGGGCACTGAAGTGAGCAATCACTTATCTGCATGCCGGACACTGCAGCCCCCCAGCCTACATGCCGGGGCCCACAGATCCCGCCCAACCCCCGGCCATCAAAATGTAAATTTTATGAAAGGAATTAAGTGCCGTCATCCACTTGGTTCATGAAAAGGACACTCAGAGCGCTGCTTTACCAAGATCAGTCAGAGGGGGGATTAAAAATGAAACAAAGGTGCCAGCAGACCATGTTAAAATACTTCCGAGATCCGAACTCTCACTCAAAAAACAAAAAAAAAAATTATAAAACAAAACCGCCAGCCCTGATAGATGCATATCCGTTACAAGTTCTACACAGAATAAAATCTGGGGTCACGTTTTGGCAGAGGGAAAGGTACTCCAGGCAATTAACACAGCTCATCAGGTGATCAGGAAGCGATTCTGTCAACTTTCATGAAAGAAAAAATTTCCTGAACTGCACTTTCTGCCACTGAATCGACTGAAAGAGGAAGATGTATCACATTCTGTTCACCCCCTTTAGAACTCTGTCCTTCTCGAAATCCAGAAATGCAGCGCTGGCCTGTAATACCTCTCATTTTAAAGTTGTCTTAAAATCCTGACGAAATGAACCGTGCGATTAACAGTCAAGACTGTGGGCCGACCCTGTCGCAGGTGGGGCAGCTACAGTTTTGGTGAGGAGGCCTCAAACAGCAGGCACCCCCAAAACCCTCTGAGAGACCCCCAGAGTGGAGGAGTGACTGAAAATCAACTCGGCATGCAGGCCTGCAGGCTGCTGTCCTCACCAGCCTTCATCCCAGCCTTCATCAAGCATTCAACTGCTACCACCCCTCCACCCCACACAGACACAGTCAGCGGGTGTGAAACCACCCTCAAGTTAAGATATGAGAAGTCTAAGCAGGGAGCCTGGACATGAGTCTGTGGTGTGCACGTGTTAATAGGGGGGGCAGGGGCATTCGCTAAGTTTGTTTCCATCATTTCAGCGAGGCACAACTTCTTAGAAAAACATAGAACCTTGGAATGATAAACCAAGAACAGCCTGAATGCCAAACGGCACCTCAGAACACCAAACAAGTGACGTCTCCCGGGACCAAACTTCTCTGCTTCAACCAAACAGGAAGAGGAAGATGAAGTGGGCCGCCACGTCGCATACGGATACCTCTGCTGTCGTCCAGGTCGTCATCCCGCGAGTGCTCCGACTGTGGGTCGACGGGGGCCTGCAGAACGGCTACACTGTTCTGGTTGATGATCCTGAGCTTGAGTTTGGGTTTGGGGCGCTTACGCCGGGACGCAGCCCCTGCTGCTGACAAGCTCTGCAGCTGTGACAGGCCTGACTCGGTGAGGCACACGCCGTCCTGCGTATACGTCTTCTGGGGGTCTTGGTGGAACAGCAGCCACGGGAAGGGGGGGGGGGGCGTTATTCTCCAGAGAAAGACAATAGACAAGAAAAGGTCCTGCAAGTCATAGATTTTTACCATGTTCCTTCAGTTTCGGCACAGCCTGGGGGGTCGGTGAGGGCACCCTGACCTCAGGAACGGACACCAGTGCTACCGCAGGGCCTAGGACATCGTGAACACTAATGTCAGCACACCAGATAAACATCTCACACCTAGAGATGCTCCAAGACAGCGAGCCGGACCGGGGCTGGCACCAGGAGGTCCTAATGGGTGCAGCTCTCACCCTGCGGCGGTGAGGAGCGGTCCCGGCACATAGTGCAGTCAAAGCCCTCGTCGGCCGCGGCCTCCACCTCTTCGTCTGTGTTCAGGTTCTGACAGGTGGTGTGGATCCATCTAGGGGGAAGAAGGATTAATGAGGCCCCATTTAAAGGCAGGGGCACTTAAAGGGGAAGGCCGAGCAGCCACCTGTCACACTGGCGGCACTGCACGATGAGCTCATCCTCGCAGTAATCGCGGGTGCACACGGGGCAGATGGCCAGGCTGGCACAGGGCGCGCACTGTGTGTAGTTACTCTGCCACTCACAGCCCGGGCCCGGGGAGGTGGCACCACAGAGCGTGCAGGAGACACACCTGAAGGGGGGGCATGGAGGGGTGGGAGTGTGAAAGACATTGTTAGAAATCAGATGCTGAATCCCCCAGATACATATGAGTGGGAGGAGCCAAAATGCAGCTTCTGGGAGGGAAGGGGCTGGGCCTGGGTGGGGCAGCCCAACGTACCACTTGCACTTCCAGCTGCCCTTGGGCACAGTGTGCAGCGGTGGGTCCAGGCAGTAGGTGTGGTAGCTGATGTCGCAGTTGTCGCACAGCAGCAGCCGGCCCGGGTCTGTGGCCTGTCCGCACGCCTCGCACACTGTGCACTCCAGGCAGCGCCAGCCTTTGCTCAGTACCACCCTGGTGATCTGTGAAGGCGGGGTCAGGGGTCAGCCATTAAAGGGGCGGCCAGTTAAAGGGAACTTGAGCGGTTTTCTGTATCTAACTGTCCACTTTCATGACAGAGCTCATTTCTAGAAATGTACACATTACCTTTATATTTACCTGACGCGCTTAAAAAAAAATGTCGGGATTTGAACGCGTTGTTACCACAGTGCACTACCTCAAATGAGGAATCTGGCTTCAAGCTTGACAATTGCAGGTGGTGACATCAGCGAAGACCCCACCCAAAATGGCCCCTGTCCCTTAGCATACAATTCAAGTCCCCAGAGGCAAAGTATTTAAGTAAACGGGTTGTCTGAGCCACCACATTATGCTGCGCTAACCTGCCCCCCTATATCCGCTGCGCTGTTCACCGCCAATTGGATGGCAGCTGATCACATCTCAGTTCTGATTGACCAGAGGTTCAAATTCAACAACACAAGCAAGGACACGACAGATAAACAGCAGGAACCCAGGACAGCTGTGCGTTTAAAAGCTGGTGTCAGAAGCCGCGCACCTTTGTTTACGGCAGAATAAAAGGATAGCTCACATCACGCTGAAAGCTATAAAATAGAGAGATTAGGAGATTACAAGTTGTCCATCGTCCCAATAATTCAGCCCAGCTTTGTTATACCTCTGTTATGCACTACGAATTAAATCCTACTTACTGAGCCTTTATTGGATTAAACTGCCAGCGAGTCATATGCAGAAAAAGTATTAATGCCTTTCTTGGGAGAGTAGCCATTATAGACATCAGCAGGGGAACCTTGGGCCAGCAGGACGGGGCCTTCAGCTCACTGCCCGTAATTGCCGGCATTAATTGATAAGGATCACACCGGCGATGGAGCAAAGCTCTCCTCTCCAGCTGCGGTTAAGGTGAACCTTTTAGGCGGATTACGCTCCACTCATCAGTTCAAAACCCGCCTTGGGATTTAACAGTCGATGTCCCCTGGCAATAGCGTGTGAACACCACACAGGGTGCAGCCTGCTGAAAGGGATCGATCCAGAAAGGAGCGTTCAGTTTATCCAGCTACCGGTTCTTCGCCACGAGCAGAACCTTCAAAGGGCTCGGATGTCGGGATCAAAGGGAGAGGTGGCAGACTTCTGCCAGAAGTTCGGAGAAAGGCCCGCGGGGGAAAGTGGACGAGCTTTACCTTGATATTGACGCAGAAGGGGTGGTAGCACTGGCCACACTGGGAGCAGGCCAGAAGCCGACCCTCGGCCCCCTGGCCGAAGCTGCCACACACCACGCACATGTCCTGGTGGAGAACAGGCACACAGTCAGGAAGCATCAAAGCCATGATGGGGAAGCTTGGGAAGAATCCCGGGTTTATGCTAAACCTTGGTGACTATTTCCAAGAAACAATGACCTAATCACAGTACTCACTACAGTTACCAAAATCCTTGTGACATTCCCAGATGGCTGTACTCATTAAGTCACACTGGAATTCTCCAAGCATACGCCAAGGGGCCTACCTGTTTGAGGGTGAAGGTGTCCGTACTGGAGAACATGACCACAGTGTTGTGCATGGAGTTCTCCTCCTCATCCTTCACCGAATACGCCTCCACCAGGTTGACCTGTGCGCCAAAGGAACATGATCTGCGTGGACTACACAGGCAGAATAGCGACCCCCTCTAAATCCTGAGTGCAACACATATACAACCATATCCCCCCAGGACAGAGAAGAACCTCCTGACCCTCAGGGCGGTGATGACGGCATGTCATTTACATCTACCTAGGCTACTCAGGTGCACCTGTGTATATATGTGTGGGAACATGCATGTAAGCGTGTGACGGGGACCTACTCCAGGAGTCACAAGGGGGCTGACATCTGTCTTGAGCTTGGCACGGCCCCGACCCCCTCGGCCAGACAGGTTGGCCCCACGGGGACGCCTCCTCGCAGGGAAGCCCGATCCTCGGCCCTGTTGACGAGAGCGTCATCCCTCAGGCTCTGAGACTCCTCCCAACCAATCAGAGCAGCCTTTGGGAGGGCAGGGCAGCAAAAGATCTTCATATCCCCCTGCGTCCACCCTCCCCCAATCTTAGTGATCGCCTGACGGCCACTTAGCGTAATTACGGCAAGCGCCACCCAACTCAAACCATCCACGACCCACCCCCCCTCCCCACCCCAAAGCTAGGGGAGGGCCCTTAAACAGTTTCCTGATGCTGTCGATAGTCTGGCTGAACGTGCACGGTCACGGTCATTAAATGAGCACGCCCTGTCACACAAAGGCAGTTTCCAGCTATTTCCATTGCCTCCCCAACCACACAAATTCAATTCTGATAAAATACTATGGGGAGGGGGCAGTTTAATGAAACAAGCCCCAAAAACACTTCCTGGCAAGTGAGCCAGACAGTTATCTGAAGACATAATCTGAAGACCCTCACCAAAAAAAAAAGAGTTTAATTAGTTTCAAAGCATAGCAATTTTTTTTGTCCCCCTGCATTCATGGAATGCACCGAGAATTTCAGATCACCGAGCAGCAGCAATATGTTGGAAATCGATCTGAATGCACTGATAAATGAACCGATAAGTGAAGGGGGGGTAGGAGTGCTCAGGTAGGAGAGATTAATTTAATACTGTCTGTGGTTTAAAGACCAGGAGGATGGCCGGACACAAAAGGCCATGTCGCCACACTGCCGCAAACCAAAGCCCAGCGGATTATCAGATCCCCCTTCATCTCCCTGTCCGGGCCCCCAGGAGGCTGGTCATGACGAAATCTGACATCCCATTGGAGTAACTCAACCATGTTTCCGCTCTACCTCAACGGGGGCCGGTTTCCCTTCAGCCCCTGTGGGTGTGCAGGCGTGAGCCCAAACCTTCAGTTGCCCTTCTCCTCCTCCAACTTCCAGGAAACCACACCCCCCTCCTCCCCCAACCCTCCTACTGGTCAGACTCATTAGGCAACATCAGAGGGAGACTCTGGCAGCGAATCATTCGAGGCCCGTCGCGCATTCCCATGCTTTGAATTCCCCACCCCCCAAGCGAGCACACGGACAGCCGCAGCCTGTTAGACAGGTCCAACAGGGGGGATGCAAACGCAAGCATGCAGACATCAGGGGCTCGTAGGCAGAGCCGTCATCCCCCGCCAGCACATCCTCAAGCAGGTAGAGCGGACGTTTGACCCGGGGGAGTGGGGGTGGGCAGAATGGGGGGGTGACACCAGGGGACCTATCACTAATGATGCGAGGATGACCCTTCCTGGTAAATCCATTCGACGCAGTAACCTGTCATCATTTCCACGG
Source organism: Hippopotamyrus pictus (assembly GCA_026781145.1). Classification (NCBI taxonomy): domain Eukaryota; kingdom Metazoa; phylum Chordata; class Actinopteri; order Osteoglossiformes; family Mormyridae; genus Hippopotamyrus; species Hippopotamyrus pictus. The sequence goes on from JAODLC010000001.1 coordinate 18,709,003, forward strand.
CAGCAATCTCATCACAGGGAACACCCCCCATAGCCAGGGCAAACTGTCAGTCTGGGAGGGTGGAGGACCTCCGACTGAGGGATCAGCATGTCACAACCTGACCCTCATGTGCCACAGTACTCCTGGTCTCACCCCCCTCCCCCCCCCCCGGCCTGGCTTTTTATTTACCGCTCTGATGCTCCAGCAGACGGGGACGCCGGGCTGGGGCCTCATCTTTGCAGCGTCCCACCCCTCAGAGTGGTCCGGGGACCACGACGGGGAGCGCAGAGCGCTACGGCTGCTCCACGCGCCCTGAAGGGTGTAGTGGGTTGGGGTGGAGGGGGGGGGGTACAAAATGCAGCAACTTAAATCTTAAATACAAAGCTGACAAAAAAGGTCACGGACTGAAGGGGGGTGGGGGGGGGGCGGCAAAACAGACCAGGACCACTCAGGACAACTCCATCTACATGGGGAGGGGGCATCATACCACTATTTCAGCCACCTGGAGAGGCAGCCTCATCGCTGTGACGATTATAAGCGTCTGTGGCTTGTGGAAGGACCTCAGTGTGTTTAGCGGGGCAGCGGGAGCCAGACGACATCATCACACAGAGCGAGACCAGCAGCCCGCCAGGCACAGCGCCAACACAGGTCCGTGCAGCCAGATTATTCCATATATATTATTGATGGAGGCTGACGGACCTGGGCCTTCTCTCCTCTAGCGCCCCCCCATGTACGGATTTGTCCTGAACTGGCTATTTAGACAGCGACAAACACACCCAGAAGGAGGGGCAACCTTATATGACGTGACAATAGAAGATGGCAGACATTCCAGAGGGCTCATGGAAAACAAACAAAGAAGCAAAACATCAGCATGCCCCACATATTGCCCCATGTCATGCAGGCGAATGCAGCCCAGGCGCAGGCAGGACACAGGATGGCAGAACATTCCAGATTGTTTGACCGGCGTAATGGCTCCAGATCCCCTGGGAACAGAAACCAGTAGTACCAGAACACCACCTGACACAAATGGACCCAAATTATGTCTCGGTGCTATCCAAGGGCAGACCTGGAGTGTCACATGGCACCCCCCGGAGATGACTCAGCATCACTACACACTCTCTGTATACATCATCACGGCTCCAGCACGTCAGATCTACACACGCAAGAACACGTCCCCAGATGCCCACCTGTCCCCTCGCTCTTGGGCCACGCAGACTCAGGAAATTTCAGGCACTCTGTGATCACGCAGATGGCACGTTCCAGATGCGCACGCACATGCAAACAGGAAATCCCGCCGCGGCCCGCCTTCAGCTCCCCCGGGAAGCAGCGGGAAGCGGAAGAACCCCCCACCCGAGCCCCTCACTCTGTGGGACCCCCCCATCGCTCCCCTAACAGATCCAGTAAATCAGCCCTTACTCCGTGACCTCTACCCGAATCACGCGCCATCCCGTCACCAGCTCGGCCCGAACCGGGTCTTGTGGAAATCTTTGGAGGGTTCTGATCCAGGGCAAGTTCTTCCCCCCGCCGGACTGTAAATTACGAGGTCTATCTGTCTATCCAAAACACGCCCAAGTGCATAAACAGAAGATGATGACGAGGCTCTCCACAAGAATCCCGTGTGAGTGGATGAATGCTCACCCAAATTATACACCTCAAAATACATAGATATAAATTTTTTAAAGGCCCTTTGATTCTCTCCCGGCAGGAGACACTCAGCACCCGAAGGATCCTCTGATGCTGCACTCCAGACCGGCAGAAGCCCCCCGCATTCATTAATACTCAGTCCACCTCCGCCGAGACCGTCGAAGCTGAATAGGGCTGGGAAGAGAGACCGAAAGCCAGGCCTACCTGCCGCACCCTGGGCCTTCCCGGGGAGAACTTCCTCTTGGAGATTGCGGGCTTGCCCATGCCGATTTTGGGGGTTACTGGGATGAAGGTGGTGGACGGCACGGTTTCAAGGTATCCAGCTGCCAGCAGGGAGGTATGGGCAGGCTCCTTGGGGGAGCCCTCCGCCGAGAGGGGTGACAGCGTACCGTGGGAGCGCCTGGGGGCTTTGTCCTCGCCTGCTAGCGAGCTACCATCCGAGAAGCTGTGCTCGCTGGCGGGGGTCACCACGCCCCCTGGAAGCGGGCTGACCTCCGCGGCCGCTATGGCCTCGTCCCCTTCCTCTGGTGGAATTTTGGGGAGCACGTGCAGACTTTCCTCTTCTTCTCTTGGAGATGCGCCCGTAGCGGGCTGCTCAACTACCCCTGCAGCTCCTAGGGGCAACACCACCAACGGTTCCTCTTCCACCTTCGGTGTCTGCGGCTCTTTGATTGTCACCGGTTCCGCTGCAGTCTCCGCGGCAAGAAGGCCCTGGCCGTCTTCTGGAACTCTCTCCACCGGCTTGTCCACCAGGTCACCCTCCTCTTCCTGGGCCTCAATCCCCTGTGCCTCTGACCTCTCTGAAAGTGAATGGGGCCCTTCCGCTGGGGTCGGACCCTCTGGGGGCAGATCCGGACTCGGGGTCAGAGCTGCAGTCGCCCCAGCATCTGGGACGGTGCCAGGAGCTGAAAGAAAGACCTTGATTATCATGCCCATGACGACACGCAGAAGTTTAGCTCCACCCACAACCACTATTTGGCTTTTCAAGTTCAAACCCCACGTGGGAGGCAGACGAACCGGGTGAGTCCTGTCTCTCTCCTCTGAGGGGGGATCCCGGAGACGCCTTCTCCAGCTTCTCAGCCTCCCCAGGTCCTATGGTCACATAGTAAACAGGATGAGACATCAGCAAGGAAGCAACCGCACCTGGAGGATTATGTCCTCAGATCACAGGTAGGACAGGGGGGAAAAAAAAGATAAAGAACTGTTTTTAGGCCACAGCAGTAAATTAAATTTTAATGATGGAAGAAAATAACGACCTATAATAAGGGTTTAATTAAAACATAAATTAAATTTTGCCCTCCTGGCAAACTGGTGATGGAGTGGGATACCTTTAAAGCGTACTTAATCCGAAAGTCCGCTCCTGGAGGTTCCTGTTCGGAGCTCGCGGAGGACGGCGCCGGTGGCCTGTGATTGCACCACTGCCCGAAACCCGAGCATGGAGAGTGGCCTTCGGCCTCCGGCCAATTGGCAGTCAATCCAATAATTGGCCATTTAATGAATTCAGTCTAATTAAAGCGCAATTTCCTGCAGGTATGAATGATCCCCCCTCCCAGTCTCTGGCCAGATTGCTGGCCCACGTTAAAACAGCAGAAGCTGCTCAAGGAGAGCAAAGACGTTTGATGCTAGGCTATGCTCCAGGGCATGCTGCTGCCCCTTATCCACCCAAAAATCACGCGAGAATCCTACACACTAACAAAAAATCCACATCCTAGCTTTGCTACATTACAAGTTAAGAGCGGAAAAACTCAAATTTTAAGCAAACAGCTCCTTCAGACACACACATAGAGATGTACCGGATTCCTCAGGACAGCAGCAACGGAGCCTAATTTAGTCCAACAATTTCTCATGACTCAGATCCGGCTCGGATCGTGTGGGGACCCCATCAACATCTCTAGAATGCGATGGGGAGGTATTGCCATGACAACCAGCCCAGCCACCATCCCTCCGCCAGCCACAAGAAGCTTCGGGAGTAGGTAGCTCCCCCCGGAGGCTTGGCAGTGGTAGTACGGGACCAGAGGGTCATTTAGTGAGTGTGCGGCCCCAAAGAAGTGCTTACAACGCACACTCATGACTGAAATGCACACTCCACATATTCATTATTAAAGCCAATGCAGGCATGGATACATATTTACTATTCAGTTGCATGGCTGGTATTTTCATTCAACAAACTGGATTTAAGGTTGCGAAGCTGAAGGTCGACCCTCTTTATTGAGGGTGGGATCCAAACCGAAAACATTCAGGCTACGAGGCGCTGATCCTACCGTTCCAGGAACTGGTTTTACTTGACTATGCAGTCTGGATGTCCACAGCCGGTGAAAATCAAGTTCTGGCTTGAATCTACCCCCCTCCCTCTCCCCCCAATTGGTCGGCAGAGGGACACATGGAGTCCCCTCCCTGCTCAGAGGGCCTGCAGCAGGCTTGTACCAGAACAGGCGAGTCCCCTGAGGTCCCATTTCAAAGAATCGCTCTGCACAGGAGCACGTCTCCCCCCGGGGGCCACCCCAGAGCAGTGCTGGACTCAGATAAGCATCTTGTCTGTCTGCAAGCTGAATGTGTGGCAATAAGTCACTTAACCGTCGTCTTAAGAAGGGGCTGCACAAATACCATAAAGATTATCCAACGGAGTCCTCGGGGACCCCCAGGCCGGTCCACATTTTTACTCCCTCCCAGCTGCCCGGCCAGTAAAGAATACTGAATACCTGGTATAGGTGTGCTGGGAGCTGGGTGAACTGGCCAGGGGATCCCCAAGGACTGGGCTGAGAAACACTGATGTAGGGGGGTTCAGGCAGGCATACGTCGGACGTCGCGTTATAAAATGTCTTATTATAGACACCACTGCTTCATCAAGGGCTGAAGGATACACAGACAGGCAAGCCAACTTCCCAAAGATCCCATGGCAATATCAACAGGTAGAAATACCCCGTTTCATAGGCAATGATTAGCAATACCTCACCTGTGTTATTATCCAAAGAATGAGTTCGGAGTCTGTGTATTAACCAAGACCAATGGAATTATAAACACGAGCAGTTAACAAATCACAAGGGCGGGCAGCAGGATATAAAAACAGTGCATTCTGGGAAAGAGACACCTAGAAACAGAGAAAGTAATGGAGAGCACCATCTAGTTGACCTATACTAAAGAAGGATATCCAGGTCTGGCTTGTCTACAGGTGCATACTGGGTGCCAGAACCATTACTAGTCTCAAAGATCAAAAGACCAAGGAGAAGAGACCCTCCTAATCATTTAGAATGGCACCCCTTGTGTCCATCCTGTCCCATACAATAGACTCAGCTACCGCAGGGATGAATAGATTGCAGGGCTACAAGAAACACTAGGGAGACCATTCAGGCAAACATAATCCGTTAAAGATTCCTCTCAGTAGCACAGTTACTCACTGACTTTTGCTGGTCACAGATAGGGGGCGCCATTATTTTTAGGTACAGGTTTGTCTTAATTTCCCGGATTGAAATTCGAACAGGGTGGATGTTTCAGTTTTGGTGAACCTACAAGGACTCTAAACTTGGTCCAAACTTGACAGGCAAGAAGCTAGGGTCTCTAAGGATGCTTCAGCCATCAGAGGGAGCTCACAAACAACAGTAAGGTAGTGTGGGGGTGGGGGGTGGTTATCTTTAGAGTAAATGTCACCAGACTGACCCATACGGTCGAAGGCACTGCACCTTGCACCGCCACAGGAAATGAGGGGCGGTGTCAGGCTAAATGGATAAATTGAGGGTCCCAGGCGGTCAGCAGATGTCTGAGCTGCTTAAATATGAGATAAGGCTGTAGTTATTATGGCCCAGGGGGGTCAGGCCGCAGCAAGAGGTGCTGGGGGGGGGGGGGTGACCACAATTCTATTTGGAACACTGGAAAACGAAACCAAAACACAACAGAAACCGGATCGCTATCCAGCACTAAAGGGAGATCACATATCTGAAAGACGCTGTGAATACCAATCCAGATCACATACCGCGTGACCGGTCGGCACCGGGCAAGATATTCTAGGATGCTGGGCTGCGTTTGAGAGGCGCGTGTCGCTAGTGAAGTAACTGGAGGTATGCCTCTTTCGCCAAATCAAGAGACACTGATATGGAATCTATTTTTGCCAGTTTAAAATATAAAAACTATTCATGGAGGCGACAACCTCTAATTATAGTGAGTCAGCTGCTGCATTCTCATAAACATTAAAAAGATCCAGGCAGAGATGCCTTTATTATACATAGTGTGACCGCTCTTCCTGAAGGATGTCGAGGTGGTCAGGTGAGAGGTCTCCACTCAAACATTAGAGCAGCCTTTCTGGTGTAAATGTGTGACCTGCTGCCAAATTTGGGGGTTTATGTCAGGCCAGACGCCAGCCCTCCCCAGCCAGTGCCAGGGGTTTTTCTGTGGAATTGCCCCCCCCCCAAAAAAATTTAAATCGCAGCCCCGTTTATTGCAGCTGGCAGCCGCACCTCACCCAAAGCCACACGCACTGTGACCCCATGACCCGCCGCTGAGCCTCACGGTGCAGGGTTTCCAGCAGACCATGTGTGTCGCAGGCCACCTGTAATGAAGCCATACAGCCTCTGGGTGGCACTGTGGCGGGCCCGACTCTCAAGTGTTTCAAACACTGGGCAGCACAGGTAGTGGAGGGCACCCCCCCAATCCCATCAACCTCTCAGGGACTTTAGTAGCTGTGGGGGGGGGGGGGCGCAAAACTCCCCCGGACACGGATAAGCTTCCAGTATGCGGCCCAGAGAGGCAGCCAGCGATCACAGCCTCACAGGGCAGGAACAAGATTTATTTCCAAACCGATTTCAATTCCAATTTGCCAACTGCTTCTGCAAAATAATTAGTCTGCCAGTTACTGGATGTGTCAGGATTCTGTTATCAGTCAAAACTTTATTTGGGACTTCAAAAACTGGACATGAAAAAAAATAAGACAATCTGCTCCCCCCACCCCCCCCCAAATGGCTCCAGAACACCCTTGCTGGGCCCAGACCATCCATTACGAGCGCTGTGCAGAGAGGTGCCCCAAAGAATACTGCGAGTACAGGCCTTAAGGGTCAAATTCCCTCCTATGGCCGTGAGGAAACTAACCAGTTAGAAGTACCTTAACGTTTTTTAATTTAGTGTTTATCCAAAGTGGTGTAAATTTTTGAGCAAACAGGGTCAGCCAGTCCCTGGAGCAACTTAGGATGCTGTGCACTTGATCAAAGCCCTTAATCCCAACATGCTGAGCCACACAGCGCCCCCACTAGGACCAGGCAGTGACTGCTTTCCCATCTGTCCGGGCTGGGAAGAGACAAGGTCCGCAAGCGGTTGTAGTTGGCAAAGCGCCCATGCCTGGTAAATCAGAGGATCACATCCCGTCCCCCTTTCCCAGAAGGCCATTTCAGCCTTTAGCATGGCCCAGACAGCCTTAGTGACTGTCACGGTTGACTGTGCCCCCCCCCCCCCATATGTATTATAAAAAAACACACACACACACATACACACACACACACACACACACAC
>JAODLC010000001.1:18738894-18771026 GCA_026781145.1 Hippopotamyrus pictus
GGGGCACTGGCGGCTTTGACAAACAGCAGTCGGCAGCTTAGAACATGCCAGAACACCGAGGCCTACAGGAAACATAAAACCTGTTTATATACCTGGAAACACCGCATGGTGACGGTTCCTGAGCTCCAGCACACGGCAGCAAGGACAAGCAGAGCCTCACATGCCGCAACACTGAAAAGCAGGCGAGGTGCAGGAGCAGGACCTCCCCATTTCCCAGAAGGCATCCCTAAGGCCCCAAACAAACATAACCTAAACCGCACACCACTCAAGCAGCGAAGCTTACAGCTAAGAACGTGACTGGGGCTCTGGAGACGACGGCATAAGCTACATCTCAATGCTGGAACCTTCCCCCAATGGCCTGAGCCCCCTCCCTCCCTAAATGCTGGCTAGCATAGCTAGCTGCTTGCCCTGCCCCAAGAAGGCCACCACCTCCCCCCTACCACGTTGTACCGTGCTTCCTCCAGCCCCGTGGCTGCCCGTTCCCCCCCAGGGGCACAGGAACAGAAGGTCCGGCGGCACCGCCGGTCGCCATCACGGAACACCCCTGCCGCGCCGGCTCAATCCGAGGACACTCAAGCGGCGGAGACGGGGAGCCCCTGCCCGGCACGTCGGCGTGACCCCGGCAGTAGCATGATCTCGCTCGCTCTCTGGACGCCGTCCCGGCAGCTTCCACCCGCGATGGCGGCGGCGCTCTGCCAATCCCCGCGCCTCATTCCGGGAAGTGGTGTTCGGCCTCTCCACCCCTGCCCCCGCTGTAACCCAGGCAACCATGCTTAATTGATGACGGGCTACGTTTTATGAGCTAACATCTCCAATCGAGCTCGGACCACATTGCGGTATCATCGGATTTTGACCCCCCAAACACCATCATATGATAAGATTAAAGATTGAGCCTCTAGTAATGGAGCACCATGCTTTTTTTGTGACTTTAACATCCATTTAAAATATAAATGCAGTCAAACTTCAAAGTCTCACAGTATGAAGGATGATAATCTGATAGAACGCTTTTTCTGCTGCAGAATTTTAATAAAGGTTTGGGGTGAGATCATCAATGCCTGGAGACCCCGTCTGCCTCTACAATGGCAAATGTGTGACCTTGTCAAGGGGAAAGAAAAGACTTTAGAGCTTCTGGACATGCTGGGACATTGACAACGTTCCACAGGTTAACTAAGACATTTAGGGGCCTGTACACCGAACATAGAAAGCACTGCACATAGCCAGGGCAGACTCACTAGGCAGATGTCTCAAAGGTACGTGCTAAATTAGTGGGTATAAGAATGATTTGTGACCTTTTTCATGGAATGTATAGCTTGTGACAGAGGGCGCAGAAAAACAAGTGTTATTATAAAGAGCAGACAAGGTTTAAGTCTATGTTTAGTATTTCTTGCATTTGGAAATGAATTGTTAAAAATCAGGACTGTGTCCAATCTGTTCTGCAAAGTAAATGTAAAAGTCCAAATTCAGTAAAGATCATATTGTTAGTGCAGCCCAGATGCAGAAATTTTGAGCAATATCGATAACCAATATACTTGTGTCTAATACTGGGGGGAGGAACTTGGCAAGCTTGCCACCCCAGATTAACATTTTTTATTCTGTGGAAAATGAAAGACTGAACTGTGCACAAGATTTTATAATGAATCATAAACATGTTGAGACCTTTCATAAGTGGTGAATGAGCTGACAAAATACCTCTTTTTTTCCACTACGGGGAAAAAAAAAAAGAATATTTAATGCAAAATAATAGTGGGGAAAAAAATCAAGATGAATATTTTACCATGCAGCTCTTTCACTTTTCCATTTTCTTCTACAGGCTTCTTACTGGAAACGTCAGATCAAGGTGTGCAAAAGTTGAACAAATTCGAACTTTGGGCTCAAGTTCACTGAGCTATGTGATGTGCTGACCATCACACCGCAGAAAACTGTTGCAGTGCCACGCAATCCATAAAAAAAATGGGTTTCTGCATACAGGAGAGTTTTTGCTGCATTTGGTGAAAAAGTGCCTTTACCTAACAGACAGAATCAGTTTATAGTAAATTCAACTGCTAGCTGCAACTATAAGCCAACTCCCATTTTCCAAAAACTCAAAACTTTATCATATACCCAATTTAACTTTCGGAGTATCTAAAAAGGTGGGTTGCAGCCACAAGACAAATATGTTCTTTCCCACCCCGATGGACAAAGAAAAATGTAATGACTAGAAGCCTGAATTGAACATGAAATGCAGATGGCTGAGCACCGAACACACCGACACGTCTATCAGAAACACTCTGGTAATATCCACCAATCCTCACTAGGCGCAAGTGGCCCAGTCAATTAACCCCCGCCCCTTCCCAGTTCTGGCCAAAGCCAGATCCATGACAGTGCTTGCAGTTTTGACCAGGAGCCATTACATTACAAAACTAGCCAGGTAAGAATAGGAGGCGGAGGAGCAGGTTGGGATTCCACACTCAGCCACCCCTGGGGTGGGGGGAATCCATCAAGCCAGTCAGACACCCACGAGCGGCGCCGGCGGGGGCAGACTCACCCCTCCTGGCCCCGCCCACGCCAGTTCATAATGCAAAAGGCTGGACAGGACAGAGAGGGATGCAAATGGGTGGGACACACCCCCTCCCCGACCCAAAAATGGTTATTGCTCATAGCTGAGCAGGGATGGTATACTGGCAATTTTTCTTAATCGGTCATAAAATTTGAGCATGAGTGCCTACTCCCTACCTGGGGGGAGCTTTTCGCGGCATGCGGCTGGAACATTGCCTTCTGGGATATGTAGGCGCCCGTTTCAGTGAGGACGGCTAAGGACAGTAGAGAGCTAGCGAGCCGCTCAATGCCAAGCGACCAACCAAAGCTGCATCTACAGAAAGATGAGGGGGACCAAGGCCTCTGATCGGTCCCTGCTTCTTGTTACTTTATTCGCTAAACTCATTTACTTATCCGTTAGCGTAACACATTACTTTAACCGTAAGCAAGACCAAACACACTGAGGCTAATCCGAATGTATTCGCCCGGCGTGGCTTCCAACAGTATCGATCCAGGAGCTGTAAAAACCACACACCGCAGCGCTGTGTTTGCATACACACTGGGAAAAAACACCCCCGCATTTAACACACCGTTCCCGAGTGGTTTTTAAACGGCATGGCCGTGAGGTCACTTGCAGAAACACAAGGCCACCAGGAATTACGCTCAATGGCATTCCAGCGGAGCCGGGGGCGGCACAATGGCGAAACCTGCTCATCTGCGTTCGCAATGGTGTTTTTGAGGAGTGTACAGATGACTCAGCCCTGGGCAGACTCGTCGGCAGAGGAAGAAAGGGGAGGGGCTCTCTCAAAAGCCGCTTCCCAGAAAGTGCAGTTCAACTGGCTGGTCACAGAAGCAGTTCCGCATGAGGGGAACAAGGAAACGTGGCTGTTTTTCTATTTATGCCGGATGTTGTCCACAGTTACCACATTTCAGGGGGTATATAAAATATAATACAATAGAAAAGCCTTTCATCAACCCCATCTTGCTCTCCATGAGACACATATACAGGTGAGAGCAAGCTCAGTGGTCCAAGCGCATTCTGCTTTGATATTTAAGCAAAACATAGATCAGGCTCACAGACTGGGGACCAAGGGGATCACTTAGGCCCTGTTCAGCGGTAACTGCTGGAGCATCATTAACAATGCAGTGATGAACAATTGCAAAAAAATTAGCATTGAATTACAATATAATTCAAGCAGATAAAACTTTACCAATAAAAGCCTGAAATATATGTTTATAAAAAAAATGTTATATCTGAGTTGTTCCAAATGCAAACATAAATGGACATGACTTTGTCCCCTCATGTACCCTCTTCTTCAGATCCGTTCCACGGTCCATAATCAGGCCAACGTTCAGGTGACCAGATACATTTCAGAGGGGAAAACCTGAATTTGATTATCAAGCTCAAATGGCAAAGGTTTCCAGTAGGGACTGCCATAGTGGATTAATTAGCCATGTAAACCTTCAGCACACATGTAACCAAAATAAACATATCGGCCTACAAAAGTATGCATGAAATGTCACATCATCAGCAAACTTTACGGCATGGGTTTGCGAGGTACGACACATGACTGGACATTTATGAATCTACTCCTGCTCAACGCAGCACCCAACCAGGCAGTTCAAAACACATCACGGAATTAAATGCCCGGGTGAAGAAGTCGGCAAACACCAGCACCGTTTACACAGACATGTGACTGACCACACATCACCAGGATGATAAATGATGGTAGGTACCATTATCACTTAGAGGACGGTCTCCACGTCCACACAGCAGTCCCTGGAAGCATGACAGCAAATACATGTCATTTTGCTCACTGGAAAACCAGGAAAGTAGAATAACTGGCTGTCTCTACAACAAGAAAGTCCCCAAACAACAGCAGAGTGAGACAGAGACTCTGAGACAGTGATGAAAAACTAAGATCACAAAGCAGATTTTATTGTGTAAGCCAATCTTCCCTCAAAGACAGATAGCAAGCAACCTTTACCCAGCTGTTTCTTGGGGAATTTCCATTAAAAAAAAAAAAAAGAAAAAAAAAGAAAAGAAAAAAAAAAAAAACCCACTGCTGGATTTAAGAGTTAAACCATGGTCAAAACTATGAAAACTATGATGACTTCTCTGAAGGAAAAATAATCCAAAATCAAAAAGACACACAAGAAAAGTACAGGTGCAAAGGGAGTGAACAGTGCCACAAACATTTTACACTCGTTACGCTGTTAATAAATAGTCTCAAATCCACATTCGGCTACAAGTTTCACAACCAGTATAAAAAGCATTAAAAATCATCAGGATGCCATACCTCCACTTCCAATCCGAAATGTAAAGTCCAGGTACCAAAATGTCTGCGACTTGCTGCTGAATTCATATCACCTGTAGATTCTGGATAATGTGAATCGTGATAACTAATGGGGAAACTAAAATCACAACCTGATTTCAATTTAAACCTGATCTGTCCATTTAAAAATCACCAAAATTTCACACAACAAGCGATAGATAATTTTTGCGGCAACCAGAAATTTTAAACAACCAAAGTAAATAAAGGTATATCAAGAGAACGTCAACAATAACCAAACAATTTTCCGGGAAATACATGCTGGATCTGGAATTATCTACCACCTCCGTTTATGAGCTGCTGCAGAAATTAATACAAAGCATCACCGCCAATAAATTCGCAGGTCATACTGGTAACACATTATTTAACTGATACATGACCCAGACACTTAATAGTGAAAATGATGAATCTTGGGCATGTGCCCAAGTCTCCTTAGCAGGCTATAAGGACCGATAACAATACTGTGGGCACCCTGTGGATCTGGTGGATACGTTTAACATCGCGATCAGCTAAATAAAAGGTAAAACGAAACTAATTGTTAACCAAGCGACAAGCATAAACAATATAAACCTAGTTGCTTTAAAGCGACCGTTACTGCTGCCAATTTGCACACTTGTAATTCTGTAACACGGTTTACTGTGCTTCGCCGCCTGCATGAACTGGCCTTGTTGCCATTGTACTAATTAGTTTCCTTTTTCAGCAATAAACAGTAGTTTTAACACTTTACAGCCCTCGATCGCAGCCCATCTCTTATGCAACGAGCACTAATACGTTGTGAAAGCCCGTCTTCAATACACACTTCCAAAGCCAATGGTGTTACACAACCGTATAGAGTATAAGGGTTTTGAGCGCTTCTCGGAGGCGCTGTTTAAACCGGGGAGAAAACGCATGCACGGTTTTTCAGGACTGGGTGGTTTATTTTTCCCCACTTTATCGACATGCCACATGGGCCACCGTGCAGGTAAATACTGCGCCATGTGAGACACTCCGGGACTTTAAACTACATGATGCAATGGGCTGGTCATCGGTCGGCCGGGCTGCCATCCTGGCCAAAGCCACCAGCTTTCTTCTCCACCAAAATCTACAACAAACTGACAGCTCGCATTGAAAACAACTAATGCTCATGTCCTAGAAGTAGCTGCGGACCCGAATAGGAAGCAACCCCCTGACCTATCTGCCCGGTTATTATAGAAATTACGTACTGAGCACCGAAAAAGCGTAAAAAGGCATTTATTAATCCATTAATGGGATGGACTTTGAGGCTCGATGAGAAAGCGATAGGACTTGGGATACTGGATGAAAGCAGCAGGGCTGCCTTTAACTGCGCCCGGCGACACAAAAGGCGAGTGCCGGTCGCCCAGAACGGCGACAAGCCCCCGGTGCCACACGGGGATAAAACACAACAGGCATCAGAATAAAATGGGAGGCCTATATATGCTAGGTTTTAAAACGGGAGATTAAAAGCTGGCAAGAAATTTAAGAAAAAGCGACAGGGGTGCGCATTTCGAAATAGGGATTATATAACCGGGGAAAGCCGGAGAGGAGCGACCGGGCCCGGCTGCACGTTCATTGTACACTGGGCTCCGGACGGAGACCGAACCGGGCACCGGGGGCGGGGGGGGGGGGGGGGGCTGAAATACACCTAAATGATACAAAAAAACACGCAAAACTGCGCCCAGACGGGACGCATCAGCACCCAACAAAAAAGGATGTAAAATGACAGTGGGAAGCACAGCTGCTTACCTTTTAAAGCCTAGAAGTTGGAAATTATCGCCTTCATGACCTTTAATGTCAGACAAGGAAGGTGACACTTATTTTGTATTTTTTTTAGGGTCGGGGGGTTGGGGGGATGTCGTTAGGTCGCACTCCAATTGGAAAAAAAGACACAAAAAGACACAAGCAATGCAGTTATTCGGTTTCAATGCCACACGACTTGACGGTTATACTTCAAAAATTTAAATTAAATTCTCCTGTCCCCCAAGTGAAATGTGAAACGTGTTTGCAGTCGGTCCAAAAAGCGAGCAGTTTATCTCCGCTTTCATTAAAAGAGCCCCACTTTCCTTTTCCCGAAGTGCGCCGCAAAAAAAGCAGAAAAAAATGGTGCTTTACATCCCCAGTAGCTTCGTTCCAGCATGAAAACAAGCGAAGGGAGAAGATTCTTCGTTTATAACATCCAGTAAATGTAATAAGAAAATAAAACCAAACTTACACATTCACGGGAGGCGGATAATGCTTCCGAAATTGACGCGATTCTTTTCTCTCCGGAGCTTCCCAGCCAACTTACATGAGTGCGGGGTCCCCGGTGCAACTTTCCCCAGACCTTTCAAAACGATTAAGCGCCTTTTGTGTGCTTCTCCCGAATAAGCATCGCTTTCCACAGTAGGAGAAAATAAAAAAAAAAGAATTTTTCCCCCCTAAAAAAAATCTGAAATTCAAAGTTATTGCATTCACTCCATCATGGTGGCCATGTTTGAGAGACCGAAGCACCGCCTGTCAGTGACACTCGGACAAATAGTTCCCCCCGATAAACTTTGAGCTGAGCCCGGACTGTGGACGTGGGGGATGTCGATGTAGGCTTCGCCGAGGATATAAATAAAAATCAACGTCGGCGGCTCCGAAAACAAATGAACCTCGGGGCGTTGGCGAGAAGGAAGAAAAAAAGCGCCGTATTAAAAAAGAAAGTCACAGTGCTAAAGCCCGCGGATGAATATGCCGAAGCATCCTCCAGGTGAAGAGACTTTTTCAGCCGGGAGACAAGGAGGACCCGGAATGGACTTTACCCGGACCGAACCTGGACCGGAGAGCTTCTCCGGGTCGCCTAGCTGTTCTCTCATTTAGGGGGTGAGTCGCCTGACTAAATTAATCAGGAGGTATTTTGATTGTGTTTTTGAGTATTTTGAAATTTAAGCCTATTACACGTTCTGCTACTATTGGCTTTTAACCTACAAATGATTGTTTTTTTCACGTGTTAAAAGGGATTTAACGAAATCAGAAGTTTGCGATAGACAGCAATCTCCCATCTTAAAAAATGAATAGAACTGTTTCTATATATTATGTTTTGAAACGTCCCATGACTCTGTACTGGGTAAGCGATTAAACCATGTATGGATGAATTGCAACACTAAATCATATAATAATTGAAATATTTAAAAATATTTTTATATTTAAAATGTATTGACAGTGTAAATATAAAATGTATTTAGGCGTGATTATCCGCCCTTTTCAAATCAAATACGATTTAACAGTAGGCCTATATTTAGAAAATTAAAGGGTCTCTCAGTTCAATTCTTATTCCCGATAAAGTGAGCGGTCCGGGCAAACGGCTGTATATTGTCATCCTCATTAGAATTCTTCCCTCATTTATTAAGAGAAGTTAACTGGAGATCAAGCATCGGATGGAGGGAGTCCAGCAGAACCCAGGTGCAGGCGGATATTGGCTGCCGTAGCTAATAAGAGGGTTCACTGTCTGGAGAGACAGTACTTTACTGATCTAACCATTCACGTATCCATCTATTCAGGCTTTCCTTCTGCAGATATACACCAATTTGTGTGGTATGCCCAGTGCCATTAGTCATATAGGAACACGAGGTGTTTTCCTTCTACAAGGTGCTCTGTGTTTGCGCGACCACATGCATTTTTCAGCAGCGAGTTGGAACGTCGGCTGCCCCGCGTTAGCAAAAACCTCCAAATTGCCGGTGAAAAGTGCGGAGGACCCCAGAGCCCAAGGTGTCACAATAGCCCTCGTAAGTAAAATGGCATCCTTCACGTCAGCTCAAATATTATTCTCGCAGAAGCACCCATTTCTTTCCCAGCTTTCTGCCATAGTGTATTTTCCAGCTCTAAACTCTAAACCCAGGGAATCGGTCACTGTAGACCACGGTGCAATTATGTCATACTGGCCCCAGCTAAGCCCCGTCAGCTGGATTCGCTATTCAGTGGGCATCATCATTGTTGAGCCCTCCTGCTAACTGAACCTTTCAATTAAACACACTTTACATCATCAGATGTCCACATCAACAGTGTGTTCGTCATGATTATTGCTTGTTTTTTTCTCCAAAGCTCCAAAAACCCACCCATAAGGTATATTATGGAAGAACATTAACATAAAAGTGGCTCTTTCTATTCAGAAGCATCCTTTTTCTGTTTTTTTTTTCCCCTTTGTTAGGTTTCTGGCTTACATCAGAGATGCAGTTTGACAATAAGTTCCAACATTAGTGGACCCCTACCCCACCACCCTCTCTTAAAGAGCCAAAGCCCTTTGAAACATGATAATTCAACACAACAAAAGAATAATGATTGGACACACTAATCAATTGGGAACTAATTAGCCCTCTTTGTTTCCTATTCAGCTCTTGAGTATTGCGAGCTATGCATTTACAAATGATGTCAGTGGGACCTCTCCTTCCATAAAGAAGAGTCCCTTTTTTAACCACGAGTCCACCTTGTACCACGGCCATCTTCCACCGGGCAGGTGGTGCAGGCGAGGAAGGTTCATCCTAGCTCCTGGACACTGCGTGAATGCCAGCCATTATCACAAACTCGTCCACGAAGGCTGCTCATCTGCAGGGTCGCGTGTAAAGCTGCGGAAGGGGCCATAGGCTGCAGTGAGGCCTACTTTTCCTCGAGTCCCATGGATAGTTCCAAAAAAGGGGTGAAAGGACTGTGCGGCGACACCTTGTTCAGCATTGGATGACTTGTAGGGCAAACATGGAAGAATAACACAATGTTTTTATCAAATTATAATATAACTACTTACTGCATTTTTTAATGGAATAAATGCAAAATGTGTCATTAACACACTACAAGAGCTAATTTGCCAAGAAAGTATTCCACTTACCCAAAAATGCTGCCAATGGCTGAAAAACAATTACAGATGCATCACAAACATTTCTGTTCAGCTGTGATGAAACAATGTGTGAGAGTTAAATTCATGAATTAATAGTTGATACAGTCTCAGCACTAAAATAGTTGTGGCCAAAAGTTTTGAGAATGACACAAGTTTTGGTTTTCACAAAGTTTGCTACTTCAGTGTTTGTAGATCTTTTTGTCAGATGTTTCTATGGTATACTGAAGTAAAATTGCATGCATTTCATAAGTGTCCAAGGCTTTTATTGACAATTACATTAAGTTTATGCAAAGTGTTAATATTTTCAGTGTTGTCCCTTATTTTTCAAGACCTCTGCATTTCACCCTGGCATGCTGTCAATCAACATCTGGGCCAAATCCTGACTGATGGCAGCCCGTTCTTGCATAATCAATGCTTGGAGTTTGTCAGAATTTGTGGTCAGCCTCACAGCAAGGAGTCCCGTGTTCGGTCCCTGGGTCGGGCGTAGGACCTTTCTGTGTGGAGTTCGCATGCTCTCCCCGTGTTTGCGTGGGTTTCCGCTGGGGGCCCCGGTTTCCTCCTACAGTCCAAAAGCGTGCGCGTTGGTTATTTGGCTACTCTAAGTTGGCCCTGAAATTGTGTGAGTGTGTGTGAGTATGTGCGCTCTGCGGTGTGTTGGCGACTGCCCAGGGTTGGTTCCTGCCTGCACCCATTGTTCCTGGGATTGGTTCCGGTAACCCTGGTTGGGATTAAGCGGTTACAGTGATGGATGTTCGACCACCCACCTCTCGAGTACTGACCACAAGTTCTCAATGGGATTAAGGTCTGGGGAGTTTCCTGGCCACTTAGTTATCACTTTTGCTTTATGGCACGGTGCTCCATCATGCTGGAAAAGGCATTATTTGTCACCAGACTGTTCTTAGGTGGTAGGGAGAAGTTGCCCTCAAGGATATTTTGGTACTATTCTTTATTCATGGCTGTGTTCTTAGGCAAAATTGTGAGTGAGCTCACTCCCTTGGCTGAGAAGCAACCCCACATATGAATGGTCTCAGGGTACTTTACTGTTGGCATGACACAGGACTGATGGTAGTGCTCACCTTTTCTTCTCCAAATAATCTTTATTCCAGATGCACCAAACAATCGGATAGGGGATTCATCAGAGAAAATGACTTTACGCAAGTCCTCAGCAGTCCAATCCCTGTACCTTTTGCAGAATATCAGTCTGTCCCTGATGTTTTTCTTGGAGAGAAATGGATTCTTTCACTGTGCATGCAGATGCACTCACACCTGCCTGCTGCCCTTCCTGAGCAAGCTCTGCACTGGTGGTGCCCCGATCCCACAGCAGAATCAACTTTAGGTGATGGTCCTGGCGCTTGCTGGACTTTCTTGGGTGTCCTGAAGTCTTCTTCACAACAATTGAAGTTCTTAATGATCCGACAAATGGTTGATTTAGGTGCAATCTTACTAGCAGCAATATCCTTGCTCGTGAAGCCCTTTTTGTGCAAAGCATTGATGACTGCGTGTGTTTCCTTGCAGGTAACCATGGTTAATAGAGGAAGAACAATGATTTAAGCACCACCCTCCTTTTAAAGCATCCGTTCTGCCAATCCAATTCAATCAGCATGACTGAGTGATCTCCAGTCTCGTCCTCGTCAACATTCTCATATGTGTTAACGAGAGAGTCACTGAAATGATGTCAGAAGGTCCTTTTGTGGCAGGGCTGAAATGCAGTGGAAATTAGTTTTTTGGGATTAAGTTCATTTTCTTGGCAAAGAGGGACTTAATTGCAATTCATCTGATCACTCTTCATAACATTTATGTAGCATATGCAAATTGCCATCATAAGAACTGAGTCAGCAAACTTTGTGAAAACCAATACTTGTGTCATTCTCAAAACTTTTGGCCACAACTGTATGCACAAGATGAAATTAGCTTTTTTTCCTACATGTGTGCCATTAAGCACGTAGTTTCTGTGAATGAAAGGTCACGTGACTGGCAACGTGCCACATGACATTTATGCCACTGTCGCTGCTAATTGTTAGGTACGGGGGTGGGGGGGATTTGGTTTGGGTACAAACAGCCTGGCCGCTTTGTGACACTGAAAAAAAGATAATAACAAAGGCGGAGGGGCCCCGTAAAGCTTAACTAAGTTGGCAAATAATGAAAGAAAAACAATGAGCGGCCAGTTGGCCCTTAATTATTAATCTTTCCTTTTGAAAGACTCCTCTTTAAGCTTTTCTCAGTTAGCCGCTTTCTCATTGAAGTCAGTGCAAATTCTCCCAGGGCCACATAAGCCCTTAATTATACAGTTATCAGCAATAAATAAATAGTTTCTAAATGGATTCCTTAGCCAGAAATACGCTTGAAAACTTCATAATGCTGATTTGTTATGAGCAGGAGAATATTGTCTGTGCATTGAGTCAGGCTACCCATAGTCCCGGACCAGTGCTTGTCAAACTTTTCCAGCTTCCACTGCCAGCCGAAGCCCATGTGGCACCCTAGGAAAGCTTCCCCCCCACCTCCCAACAAACTTCACCAACTCATTTCAGTTTGATTGGATGGCACACTTAGAGCAACTCGTCTATCAGTGCTCCTCACAGCAGGGTGGGGGGGGGTACTGGCCACCTGCTAAGTGGGCACCCCTCAGAACGTGGCGTCAAGGGGAAGAAATGTTTTTATAGCTCAATTTAAGGAGCGCTAACAAGCAGTGCTGTGTGGAGGAGGCTACAAGGAGCAGACACTGGTTCCTTGCTGATGCTTACTATGCTATTACAACAGTTTATCCCGGAAGACCTTTACAGTGGAACCCCAAGTCCGGGGTCAACAAGGTCTAGTTTAAAGACCCACCAGGAACAGCGCACAAGCATTAATGGCCACTGGGGCACTGTAAAGACCGACAGGCACTGTAATAAAGCCCAAACGCTACCGTTTATAAGGCGTAAATCAAAGTCTGAAACAGACTGTTCCCAGCACAGACAACTTCAAAGGTACCTTAAAGGCTCCTCTGTCATCAATCACTTGCGACAGACACGCCACCAAAACATGTTAATAAATTCCAGCTTCGCCACACCGTCTGTAGAAATGGTGCAAGCCATTGTATAAAGTCTGCTTCACTTTCCATCCACCTCCCATAATGGCACAAACACCAGGAGAACATGTGATCTGCACACATGTAGGTCTAGAGGTGGGAATGAAGTCCCCCAAACCCGGAAGGTTACTGTGGCAACCATGGAACCACTGCGAATTTTAATGTCATTCAGGTCACAGATGCATTTAGCATGGCAAGACTTTCATTTGCCATTCTCATTGCCTTTTTGAGACGGCTAATTAATATACTGCACTGCACTCCTACATTAAAATAACGCACCAGCTTACTGAAGAGCCTCTCAGTCAGCAAAGCTGACCTCTCTGCCTTCATTAGGCTGGCCAAGGGCCCATAAAATTAACAGGGAATCACTAATTATACAACCATTTTGGATACAAGTTGCATATGTGGGTGCTGTGTTGCTCTGTAGGTTGTGATGCTGTGCTAGTGATCAGAATGTCGCCGTTTTGAATCCCAGAATTGATTTCATCCTTGGGCTCTTGAGCAAGGCCCTAAACCGCTGATCCAGTGACCGTCTGACCCTGTTTTCTCAGAAATTGACATCATTTTAGGTTAAAGCATCTGAAAAATATGTAAAAGATACATAATTCACCTCCAGGGCCTTTAGTAGTTTAAAACAGAAACATAATAACCCCAAGGCCTTGTTCTACACCTTTATGCTGAACGACATGACAAGTTTTATTTTGATTGCACTGGGGGGACATGGGGGGCACAGAAACATCACAAGTTGATATTCTGTTTACTTGTAGTGTCCAAAGGGCAACATGTTGCATGCACGTGCAGATGGGGGGGGGGGGGGGTTAACAGCTGGTGTGACCAGGCCTTCCTACAGAAACTCGTTAATAACAGCTATCTGCTTGGAGTTAATTATTCCATGCAGGACGGTTAAGGAGGAGAAGCCACCAAAGGAATATTAGGATTAATGGTGAAAAGTAACGGCAACTGTTATTTACAGTACAGCTGGCGGGTACGGGGGAGCGATTAGCTGTATCCGAGCGCAGGACACATTTACAGGCCTAATTGCAGGGGCGATTTATGGGTTTTAGAAGGCATTATTATGGGATGTGGCCCACCCGTGTCAGAAGTCAAACGATAATTAGACAAAGCGGAGAGCTTCTTAGCATTAACTCCTACCAGCTGGGGCAATTTTGGCAATTTCCTATTCAGGGGAGGCACAAAGCGCGGGACTGGGGGGGGCGGTGCAAGACGCATTTCAGTGGCATTTATATTTCAAAGGATGAGCCCACTGAAGGTTATGAGCAGAATGAGCCGCCAAAACCCAGGGCTGGAAATGATTCATCCATCAGCGCGGTCATGGGGTAAATATTATTTGCTGGTTCTCAGTGTTTGCATTCATTATAAATTGAATTAATTTGCACTTGTGTCCAAATGTAAGAGAACTTAAGAGTGCGTAACTAAGCCTTAGAGCTGTGCAATGCCAGAAAAAGCCAAAACGGATTTTCCTGAAACAAAAAGTGACTAGAGCCACGGATGACTTTCCTGTTCTTCATGCTCCATGGCCCGTGTCCATAACAGACTCACGCTATCACCCCGGTGGCCATTAGCGCCCTCTGCTGGATGATGCAAACCTCCACTATCAGGGGTGGAACACAACATCTACAGTAGTGTTTTTCAACCCGTTCGGTGACCACCCCCCCCCCCCAAGACAGTCCACATTTTTCTCCCAGAACACCTGAACTAAACTATCTAGAATGGTGAATATCTGGTATTGGTGTGCTGGGAACTGGGAGGCAGCAATGTGAACTCTCTGGGGGGTCCCTGAGGACCAGCTTCAGAAACTGATCTATTTGACGAAAGAAGGCAAAACACAGAAACTGGGACCAGACCAAAGATGCAGGAGAGCTAACAAGCCTCAGTCTTACTGTATAACAAATGGAGAAAACATATTAAATGTGCTTAATTAATTATACATTAAGGAACAACCATAGAATTGAAGTGGTTCGGAATCCTCCCGTGGGAAAGTGTTAATGAAGCCCGCTTACCTGCATGTGCACGACCGCACGGTGAACGCGACACATAATCAATCGCCCAAATCCTAAGAAGTAAATGAAATGTAAATTCACAGCCCCTATGAGCACACCGGAAAAATCCATCAGCTAATCGGTAAACGCGTGTCTCATCATGACTGGCAGGGGAATTCGGTTTGGTTTTGCAGGATAAACTACTCAATGTGTAATGGTAACATGTTGGTTGTTTCTGAAAATTACAGATGCAAACCATTTCATTAAAAAAATAATAGTCGATTTCCCACTAATGTACAGCTCTGGAAAAAAACTGAGACAACAGCTAAATTTTCCGTTTCACTCATTTCTCAATTTATGGGTATGCGCCTGTGTAAAATATACATGTTTTTGCAAACTCCAGCCTGGCTCTTCCCTGCTTCTCATTGATGAAGGGCTTCTTCCTTGCTTTATGGGTCTTCAGTCCTACTTCTAGGAGCCTGATACAAACTGTCTTTGGTGGTTCCCAGTGTCTCCTGCTTCACCTGGTGTACTGCTGTCTTGGTTACCTTCTGCCAGCAGAACCAAGATTTTTTTTTTTTTTTTTGAAATATGGAGTGGTCTCTTAATTTTTCCAGAGCTGTATGTTTCTCACTATATTTTATGTTTGTCACATCACCATACAACGAATTTATTGAATAGGTAAAATATAAAAAATAAAAAAGACTTTAAACAGGAGGTCAGTTTTAGTTTTGTTTTCGCTGTACAACGTTGTCCCCACAGAAGATAACAAGGATAATTTCCATTTATTTTACATATTTAGGTACTCAAAAATGTTCTCTGCTATACCCCGTCCGTCCTACAGCATTCAGCTATCAATTTAAACAAATAATAGTTTAAAAAAAATAAGCATTAACATGTTTTTAAATAAAAAAAACTGAACCGAAAATGTTGCTACAGCAGTTTCCCAACCCAATCCGCAGGGACCCCCAGCCAGTCCACATTTTTTTTTTGTCCCTCCCAACTCCCAGCCAATCAAGAACACAAAATACCTGGTTCAAGTGTGTTAGTGCATTAGGACCTGGGAAAGAGTGAAAATGTGGGTTGTTTGGGGGTCCCCAAGGACTGGGTTGAGAAACACTGGACATCAGGTATCTGACACAGACGTCCGTCGATCACACAGAGTGAAGGTGGCATCAGAGGAACTGGATCCCCGCATTGGTCACGCAAAATGAAGATCTCTTTGTGCTGTTCGTCCTGCTGCTGGAGGACACTGCAGTGAACACCTGCTTCCTGTCCTTTGTCATGTTCCCTTTCGAAAACAGCACCCTGTGTGTAACTATCCTCTGCCAGGGCTTGCACAGGTAGACCTTAGTGAAGTCGCTGGGGGCGACTGAGCGGCGTCTCCAGGAAGTCCCGCCTACCTCAGCCACCTCCTCTGCAGAGTTACTCCTCATGATGGCATGAGTGGTGGCAAACACTGCAATGCGGTGCTCCTTCGCGATTTTCTCCAGGAGTTCGGCGATCCTCCGGAGATTGGCCTCCTGGCGGGCCATGCTGTCCCCACCATTGTATTTATCCACCCAGTAGAAGGCGGAGATGCTATCGATGACCAGAAGGCTCAGGGAGGGCTGGCCGGGGAGTGTGCCCTCCACATGGTGCAGAGTGAGCAGTAGCTGGAGGCTGCTGGAGCAGTGGACTACCGATATGCGGCACAGACATGCTCGCAGCATCTCATCTGAGCCCTGGGGCAGCCGGTGCTCCAGGATGGACACCAGGCGCAGAACGTCAAAGTGGTAGTCAGTGTCCACGTACATCACTTCCACCTCCAGGCCACCAAGCTCCTCTGGGAGGATGCAACAGGTCACCAGGTGGTACAAGGTCTCTGTCTTGCCTGTTCCATCCATGCCGTGGAACTCGACCACATCTCCTGCGGATGGGAGGAAGCCAGAGTCAGGAACTACAGAAGCTCCAAGACTAATCCTACAATTAAAGGCACCTTGAGCGTTATCAGGTAGATGTTCCTTAACCACACCCTCCTTCCCATAATTTACCACTGCCTAGGCTAAGGTCCTTTACATAGTATCTAGAAAAGGTAAACGCAACCTCGATATGTTCAATGTAGAATGAATTTCAACATACATTTACTTACCAGACATTCTTGTTCAGAACCAAGTACACATGAGGCAAACAGTGCATTATATACATATATACAAGCTTCTGTTTGAGTCAACACTTACCCTGAGCTGGACTACAGTCATCAGGAAAAAGGTGAAAATCCAACCCTTTCAGGCATCGTTTTCCTTCGAGTCTGGCAAGCAGCTGAGGAATAACGTCATGCATTTACCATCTATCCAATAAATACCTATAAGTTATTATATACAAGTACTACTATAAACAAAAGTACAGTGAAGCGTTATCTGTAAAGTGTGAAATACGTGCAATATGGAAATGACCAAAGTAAGACAGATAAATCTTGCTCTTAATTGATCGAACGTATCAGAAAATATTTTTCTCCAGCAATCGTTCATCATGATAATTGTGTATTAAAACCTGATCAATCAGGAATGTAAACAAGATTTTCTTTAGAGCGCCTTCGTTTAACTTAATAGCTTCTCAAACAAGACCGACGGAAAACAGCTCAGAACTTTGGGAACTTCAACCCCAGCCCTTCAATTAGCCTGCATGTTTTTCTTTTATGTAGACAGCTAGCGGCTTAGCTTTCCAGGTCAAATCCCATTACCAAATCGTTCCCTGTTTTCCCCAGATTTACCTGCGCCCCAGACTCAGAGGACCTTGATGAATGCGTCATGCCGCAGTTTACTTGCGCCACTGCACAACTACAGCTTTCAGGGAGCTACTTCCGGCTAGTTCTCGTGATCCTGTCCTTACCGTACCACACGGCATACACGTGCACCTTAAGTTTTGTTTTAATACCTTCCTCTAGTCTAGATTTATTAGCTTTTCTGCAAATATACGGAACCTTGTAAGATTACTTTCGGATTGTTTCATCGTTCTGCAAGTGTTACAGAAGGTTTGTGTCCGAGTTAGTAAAAAATAGAGGTATTTAAGTTGCAAAACGTTTTAAATTGCTAAAAATGCTGCTAAAATCAGAAAATATCCTTCGAATTTCACGTATACTTTTAGCTGTCGAAACTTTTCCAGTAAGTATACTAAAATAAAACGGTACAGCTCATAAACACAAATTACAGGATAATAAATGTAATCTTTTTTTACTGGTGTTGTGAAAACGATTTTTTTAGAGGATGCAAAAACAGATGTAATGCTTCAACGACTTTCTTATAGAATCCATTTGAAAGGTTTCATGAGTTCCACGCTAAAATCACCGGCAAGTGAACGGTATACATCTCTTAACTCGCACTAGTCAGTGCGTGTTAAAGACAGGTGGACATAGGTGCTGCTGTGCAGTATCAGGAGTTTTGCAAGAGTCTGTGTTTCTATTTAAAAAAAAAAAAAAAAAACTTAAATCCACTTCAGAGTTACAAACCGGCCCCAGCGAAGCCAGCGCCTGTCCCGCTACATCCGGGGATGGATCCAGTGTCTTTTTCCCCTTTGACTCGGGAAGTAATCCTGCTGTCAGATCGTTATTATAACGGTACAGGGGTGCACCCGGCACGGTAATGCAATAACCACGGAAGTCCTACTGTGGTAATAATAAATGCTTTATTATTATTCACACTATAGGTTACTGTAGCTTAATAGCTGTGTGGTAATTTATGATTTTCTAGGAGGGTCATTCATCACACCAAGCCGATCATGGCAGTTCATTTACCTCCTTGCGTCATTGACGGCGGAACGGGGTGAGTTTATTATTGCGTTTATTTAATAGTTGTTGCATGTATAATTTCTTGGTTAGATCACGTATTTACATTTGAGTCTCGGGTTTAGCATTAACCGACCCGGTCATGACGCACGACTGGCGCAGTCGACCGGGACCTGCATCTGCCATGACAGCCGACTTATTTTCTGTAACAGCAACATCCCGTAAATGTAATGCAATAATAATAATTATAATTTGCAAGGATGCGCACCAACTAAGTTTGTCATTCATTTATTTAGCTACACTCAAACTCCAGTACTATATATGTAGTACCTACGAGCTCGTTATCTCACGAATTTAGTTGGGTTCGTGTATTACCAATATAAGTAATTATTTAAATTTGTTCAAGGCTATTGGTTATTGGCACTATTTATAATAATGTCACTCGCTACCTATTAACAGATTCCGTTTGTTTACAGCGTAAAAATGGGGTCAGTTTTATTCCCTTTGGGAAGACGCACCGTTGTGTGCTAGATATGCGATGGAAATCTGCTTTCTGCTCGTCCTTATATCTGTCAGAATTATGCGAATTGCAAGTGATTTTTTTTAAAATTATTATTTATTTATTTATTTATTTATTTATTTTATTTATTTTTTTTAATCAGTTTCGTCTACCGGAGATTAGTGAATAAATGTTGCGGTGTCCTTAACACACTGATAGGCTACGTCTTTCCCTACATAATTTGAGGATTTTACTTACATATTGCACATGTACAAATAAAAAGATCTACAGATTTTTTTTATTATTTTTTTTTTTTTGATAAATGATGGCACTGAAATAGTGTTTGGGGCCGGTGGGAACAAAGTCAATTAATCTGTACATACAAATGCACCAGTACTGCGCAAAAATATGAGTAATTTGTACCTGTCATATGTGTTTTCTACGTAGTGGAAATATGGTGCAGCGGAGCGTTTAATTATTTGTGTTACTAATCTCTCCTGCGCGCTCAGATACACCAAGATCGGATATGCCGGGAATACCGAGCCCCAGTTTATCATTCCCTCCTGTAAGTATCAAGATGAATTAAGTAAGCTCACAAATATTGGACTTAGATATTCATTATAGGCCTACTCCCACTGTCTTTGTACCTTTATAAATAACTGCCCCGGACTCCGCAGCTTAATTAACTGTTGTTGTCTGGAGGTAGCAAACTGATAATGTAGCGGTGGAAACTGGGTATATAAAGGCTCAGATAGTCTGCCTGCCTAACCTTAATATAGAAAGTAACGAGATGTGCTTTGGAAAATAATTCATATATGAAAATTGTTTAGTCGCAAGTTTTTTCGTGTTTTATTGATGCAAAAAATAAGAAAGCATTTGAGATAGTGGCATTAATTAAATTTAGCTTGCAAAACGCTAATTAAAGCTTGCGTTATAAAAGCCCATGGCTGTATCTATATTTGTTCAGAATTAATTAGGGTAGTTTGGAATGCAGATTAAGCTCTCCAGTTAAGAAACGCTAATGAGCCAAGCAAGTAAACATTTTAACGGTAGTAAACAATGCAGGTTTGACCTTTTAGGTTTGACATGGATCTTCCTCAATCTGTCTCTGTGATTAGATTGGGTTTAATATATAAATTTGAGTATGAGTATGGATGAACTCAGTAGAAAAGACCTATAGTACATAGGCAAGACTGTGCTGTTTGGAGAAGTGTTCAGTTTTATTACCTATATAATTGGGGCACAATATTTTGTGGCACATATACATTTAGACTTGCGTTATCAAAGCTTTTTGATGGCTATGGTAGACATCTGCCTTTTCCACGAGTGGAAGACTCCTTAAATACTTCCAGGCATCGCCATCCGAGAAACTGCCGGCGTCGGAGACCAGGCGCAGAGACGACTCATGCGCGGGGTGGACGATCTGGATTTCTTCATTGGAGACGAAGCGATTGATAAGCCCAACTATGCAACCAAGGTCGCGTGTCTTCAGCAAAGAGTCCCATGTTGTTCTTGCTGTGACCGTAGGGGGCTCTGCGCTAAACTTTCGAAAGAGAACAGCTAATTATTGAGTGCATGGTACAGTTGAAATCGAATGTGTATGGAATCGAAATGGTGTTTTTGAAATACCTTTTCCAGTGAACCCAAATGGTGATTAATCAGAGGATATTACTAACATGGTAATAAGGTTTTTCTAACTAACTGATATTAGTCAACTGTAACTTCTTTATTTGTATACTAAAACCAGGGAATTGAACGAGCATACAGCCTTGAATATAGAGTGTGTATAGTTTTATGCCATCATGAATAACGGGAGTGCTGTGTGTTTTTAGTGCGGTTTTTTGTTGAAATTTCGAATCCCTTATCCACTCTTTGCTACCAGTAATTTGCAGTAGGTGGTGCTGTAGTTAGCCCAAATGTTGGTGGTTCGAGTCCAAAGGGCGCCTTGCTCTAGTGAAAAGCTTAGCTTTATAATAGTTTTTTTTTGTAAGTGGGTGAAGGAGTCAGTAAAGCATTTAAATGTCCTGCAAACCTAAATTTCAGCAGCGCATTGAAACGGTGTCCCTACTCCACAGTGGCCGATTCGGCATGGCATCATCGAGGACTGGGATCTCATGGAGAAGTTCATGGAACAAGTGATATTTAAGTATCTGCGAGCAGAACCAGAAGACCACTACTTCCTGATGGTAGGACCAGCCACCTCTGTCCTCATCCCCGTCACGAGAGGCTTTTCACAGGAAATATATCCCATTCATTTTGGCACGTTTTTAAAGTTCATTCACTTGGTGTCTAGGTAATTCAGTCTAATCCTCTCTGTCTATTAGTCTTAGAGTTGTTGTTTAAAAATGTTCATTCATTAATAACGACTTCTGAATAAATGGCTTTTTTTTTTATCTGGGAGATGGCTTGAACCTGAGTTCAGACCCAATCTAAATAACTCGCATCTCCAGACAGAACCTCCGCTGAACACGCCAGAGAACAGGGAGTACCTGGCAGAGATCATGTTCGAGACCTTCAACGTTCCGGGGCTCTACATCGCTGTGCAGGTATGGCACCTGACCGGAGATTAGCGTGGCACATTCTGGAATCACATTAGCCCAGTTTCAAACCTGTTTTTTTTCCCCTCCCCAGGCAGTGCTGGCCCTGGCTGCCTCCTGGACCACCCGAGCCGTCGGCGAGCGTACCCTGACGGGGATCGTGATCGACAGCGGCGATGGGGTGACCCACGCCATTCCTGTGGTGAGGATCGTCACACCTCTCCCGACTACATGTGGTTTTTTTGTCAGCTAGCACCCTGGTGTCCTTGGCAAACGCCAAAACCTGACACGAAAGCTGCATCACGCACATTTGTGATCCAATAGAGGCTGATTATATCAACTTTTCTATTTCTTTCAAAAACAGACAGATACACAATACTACCAATACCATTACTACTGAGTCCAAGGCGCATACAAGAAACTTCTCTACTTATGATTCTTCCTCTTGGTAATGACTTTGCTTGAGTCCTTCTTGAATTTTTTTGTGGAAACGGACACATCTGCCCTTTGTCCTGCATGGAACAGGATGCCTTTATTGTCATTGTACACTAAGCAAGTACAGCTTGGTGTTAGACACACATGCAGTAGACAAGAGCAAAGCCTGGGTTCAGACTGCAGGGTTGGCCATGTTTGCTGCACTCTTGGAGCAGGTTTTGGTTTAAGGGCCTTGCGCATGGACCTAGAACTGATATTATTACTCTGCCATCCGTAGTTTGCAAACCAACAACCTTCCAGACACAGATTCCTAACCCACAGATTTACTGCCCCATAAAAAATATTGGCGGCTGTAGCGGTGTGTGAGTCGCTATGTAAGTCAAGCCACAAAGCCTGCAGTGTTAAAAACATTTCATAAATTCAGTGGCACCACGTTTAAAAAAAAAAAAAAACAGCAATGTTCAGTCATGCTGGAGTTAGAAACCCAGTAGGAGCTGTTGTCTTCCCTCTCAGAAATGTCACCTGAAGGGCAACACGCGAGTTGGCGGGACGTTTAGCATCTGTCGCCTCTGTTTGTGTGGCAGCAGGCTGCTGTCGGCGTGACAACCTGTCACATCTAATCCGCTCCGTCTCATTGGCTGCCCAGCAGAGCATTTCCGGTGTTTTTGATTAATGGCTGCCTGAAAACCGGATTAACAACAGCACAGCGGCCCACGACCAAGAGCCGGGGACTGAAATGCAATTTATGGGCTCGTGTGGGATTACTTCTGAGGTGACTGTCAGTGGGGCGTAATTGCCAAGGGGTCGTCTGTGATGTTTCGACAGCTGGGGAGAGGTGAAGAATTCATAACTGAGGGGAATCTGGGGGGTTGACAACTTTTACTATCTGAAAACTTTTAACGTTGCCACCTCCCACCTCCCCCTAGTCAACATATTTTACCACAGTGGCCCAAATATAACCTACATAACTTTCCAGATTATTTTCTTTGTAGACGCGCTCACTGTAAGTATGTGTGGAGATCCCTGTCCTACATTTTATGCAGACCTGTTATACTGTCACGTCGTGGTCGGGCTGCCCACCAGGGACCCTCCCCCACCAGACCACTGACACAAATCAGACACTGGGGAGGTGTAATGAACTCTGAACCATTTAGGGGCTAAGCTTTGATGGATAAGACTGCACGCCTCAGCCAGCAGTGGTGTTTACTCGAGCCATGCATTTAGGTGCCCCCTGTTGGCCACAAACAGTCACTACACTCCTGTGCTGTCCTGTCCTGTGTGCCCGCCCCCCCTCCCAGGCTGAAGGTTACGTGATTGGCAGCTGCATCAAACACATTCCCATTGCTGGTCGGGACATAACATACTTCATCCAGCAGCTACTTCGGGAGAGGGAGGTCGGCATCCCTCCAGAACAGTCTTTGGAGACGGCGAAGGCGGTGAAGGTAGCCTCCCCCCCCCACGCCAAACTTTTTGACGTCTTTTTGAGGACTGCAGTCAAACGTTGCGAACCCACATAACGAACTGTTCACTTGCAGTGGCCTAAAAAGCCAAAAACAGTAATTAAGAGGAACCTTCTACACTTACGGGCCAAACATATGTTACGTTTTTTGATATTAAATTCTAAAAATGTACATTGATTTTACCTAGGATGTAAGATTTACGTTGCCCTGAATAACTTTGCTGTGTTTGATGGTTCATCCCCCCCCCACCCATTAGGAGAGATACTGCTACATCTGCCCTGACATCGTAAAGGAATTCACAAAATATGATACGGACCCTGGAAGGTGGATCAAGAAGTACAGGGGGATCAATGCTATTAGCAAGAGCGAATTCCTCATAGACGTTGGCTACGAGCGTTTCTTGGGACCCGAGATCTTTTTTCACCCCGAGGTAAATTCCCTCTCTTTTTTTTGCCCCTCCTCTACCTCCTCCTCCCTCCTTCCAGGAGAGTTACGCGGGGCTTCAATTACATGCCTCGTTTCTTAATTAAGACAAGAACATAGCATTTCAGAGCCGGCGCGTGTCAAACTTGGCTCGCAGTCAGAATGGACCTCTTCATGTTTTTTTTTTTTAAATGTGTGACCTTAACTTTGCTGAAAGGTTGTGATTGGTGGCCTACACTATGCCTGTTTGTAATTACAGTTCATTTTGAAATGATGCTTATTTTAATTGTGTATATTTTCACATATATTTATTTATTTACACACTCACACATGCACACTAGGTGGACAAAATATTGGAAACAAAAGGAATTCTGAAGTGACTAAAACAATAATTGTAAGTGCAGCAGCAAAGCTGAAGTCTTGCATTGAATCGCAGTGTTTGTCAGCTGTAAAGGAGGCCTGATTGCCACATAGTGACACCTGAGTTTTTAAAGATGTACACCAGTCAGAAAAACTGCTAAAATTATTTTACGTGTCTAGAGCAATGGTCCCGAAAACAATAACGGCATGTGCTGAATTGCTTAACAGCACAATTAGCTAAATTGTTAATCATTAACTGGCGCAAAGGCATCAGAAATGACTGACTCAGAGCCTCTGTAATATGGTCTCAATATAAACCGTATGTCCTGAGCTTCACAGAGCGGGAGTTTACCGAAGAGACGCAGCTCGGAAGCTGCTCGTATCCAAGGACGACATGCAAAGTCGCATAACTTGGTGTAAGAAACACAAAACCCAAGTCCTTGAGCGGTGGAGCTAAGTGATGCGGCCTGATGAGTCATCTTTCGCCCCGCGTCCCACATCTGGGCAGGTTTTCCTTTGGAAAGAGCAGAAGCTCGACATGGGGCATCCGTAATAGGACAAGCAGCCGTCTAGTGCGAATCATTATGTCCAAAGTTTGCTCTACGTGGTTGCATAATGGAATAAGAAGGAGTATGAGGCTATTATGCAGGACCAGGTGCGCCATGTGGTGCCAGCGCTGTTCTCTCATGATGTTCCCAGGTTACACCCCCACACACATCGTTAGGCATCGCCACGAGGGTCTGTGACACTCATGCCCACCAGAGCAGAGCGTGACGTAGATTCCTGCCCCATTCATCCTTCAAAGAACTGGAGGCTTTTCCGGTTGAACGTTGATCCAGTATCTCCAGGGGCGGGGTTGTTGTTTCTGGGGTGCCACTCAAAAAGTTACTTTGGAGCCCCCGTCCCCCCAGTGCAGTGACTTGGTGGCCAACAGGGGGCCCCACGCGAATACTGCCACCGAATATGCTGCTGCACACAATCCAAGGTGTGTATATCAGCACTCTAAGAAGGATTGAAGCTGTCCTGCAGCGGGTGGCCCTGCTCCTTTTAGGTTCTGGATGTTTATATATCATTAGGGATTTCTGCTATCTTGCCCCCCCCCAGAGTGCCTGTATCTACTGTGTGGTTCATGGATGCTGTAACCCCGCTGATTGCAAATGAAGCGTAATATTACCGTTTCTTATATTCCCCAGTTCGCCAACCCTGACTTCATGCAGCCCATCTCCGACGTGGTGGACGAGGTCATACAGAACTGTCCGATTGACGTGAGGAGGCCCTTGTACAAGGTACAATTTCAGGGCGCTCGTGAGGCAGGGAGGGCATCTCGGGTTGTGACACCGGCAGAGTGTGGGAATCACGGAGGGAGGGGGTGTGAGATGCTGGTGGTGATCCCGTAATGGTGAGGAGGTGGCAAGTCCGACTAAATGGCAGTTTAATGTTGGTCTTATTTATTCACTCATTTATTGACCGGTAGCTATGTCAGCTGTGCCTCACACAATGATCAAAAATATATTCAGAAAGTTCATTACATTTATATTATCTAGTAGATGCTTTTATCCAAGCAGTTGGGGTTAATAACCTTGATCAGGGGCCTTAGGTGAGATTTATATGCCGTCCTGCTGTACTGGACTGAAGCCTGTGTGTTTCACCCTCCACGGCAGCTAGGGGGCAGTGTGTACTTTATCAATGAGCTGCATGCGCTTGCCTGCTTTTCAGTGTGAACGCCAGCAAGAACAGGATGGGCTGGGCATCCTTTTAGCGGGGGGTGCTGTGATTTTATGGGTCTGACTGGTCCTTATGGGTCAGTGTGTAGGCGCTGCCATCAGGACAGTTAGCATCTCTGAGTCACGGACTAGAGGTGACATTTTCCATTTGTCTGCGGTAAATAGAAAAAATAACTTTTGTGCTTTGAGCCTTGGCCTCCACCATGAATGATCACTTTTTTATATTTACTTTATGGATTCAAACAGACATTAGAACAGGGCCTCTGGTATTTTGAGACTAAGTTTGCCTTTGCTGCACCAAAATGTTTTTATTCCGCTAATTGTTTCATAATATATGACTAAACGGGTTTATCATGCTGTCGATCTGTTCCCAAACAGGCCGTATCGTGCTGGTGTTTTCTCCAGACACCAGCCACAGCCATCTGCACGTCTGCCTTAGTGGGGCCCAGCTGGAATTTGCTAGAAAAAATGTTTGGTGATGGGCTTCTTATGAGGAGACCCAGACCACAACACGGTAGATGTTTTCTCCTGAGCAGTACCCAGACGGGGCTTCCTGCTTTAATGTGAACCTCTCTCGTTGGCGTAAATAACTCGCCGTACCCGAGAAGCCCACCCGCCACGCGGGAGCGGATGAGCTGGATTCTGAGGCGAACCCGCCAGGTCTCTGTCTGTCGAGATAGCGAGCCTGAACAGTAAAGTTCTGGAGATTTAATAGCCGAAAGTCAATCGCTACAAGTCTCCAGCTGACAGAATAAGTGCAGCCAATTAACATGTCTGCTGATACCAGCGAGGCACGGTGAGGACGTCTTATCACAAATGACGAAGTTGGTTGTCAGCCATGAAATTGGTTGCCGTGGCGATTCATGGACCCCGTAGCCCCCTCAACCAGCAGTGAATATCGATGATTTAGGAAGAAAAAGGGGCAGCGAACGCACAACTTCAGCATAATGCGGCATGGTAACACCCCCCAGAATGAATGCATTAGCCTGGCACTGACCCCCGCATGAGGGATGCATGGCAGATCTACATTGTCGGAGGATATCAATATTTAATTTTGTTAAGGGAGAGTTTCCCATTCCCCCCCCCAATCGTCTGGTCTCGCAAGGTTTCACTAATTACCTTCGTTAGGAAGTAGCTGCTGTGACAGGCTCGGGATATCAGCATCTTTTGTTTTGCATCGGAAGATCACTTAGGCCCCAGACGAAGCCTGATTTCATCAAAGCAGGACTTGGGTTTCTTGTATTGACCTGTGTAGTTTAACGTGTGGTGTGAGAGCGGGGAGATTCACTACTATAGACCATGAGTTAAGAACTGGATTTGAGACTGTTTTCTAAGTAACTTTAATTACAATACTACACAAAAGTCTTAGGCGGTCAAAGCAAATAATATTTAAATGATCTTCATGTTGGTGTACACTTGTGATATTATGTCTGTCACGGTGTGTCAGTTTAGCCATTTCAAAACTTCTCCTAAAGTCACCCCCGTTTTTGCACCTATATACCCATGTATTTTTTTCACCCCACCTTGTTCGGCTAATCAATACCTCATTGACTTTTTAAACTAATTAAATTAATTAATTAAGTGAACTGATGGTGACATTTAACAAATACACTTAATGGCAGAGGTGCCCCTGAGGAGAGGTTTGGTGTTCATCTAGTCATCCAACAAGATATCGGAACGTTATTGGAGAACAGAAGAAATTCTTGTTTGTTTTTTATTGTGTTACTGTTAATTTGCATATGTTAGTGATTTTTTTTTTGTTCTGAGCAAATATACACTTACTACCTAGAAAAATTGCTTTAAATATTTCTTTAGGCTGCCTAAGATTTTGGCACAGTACTGTACATTAGGATATTTTTACTGGTGAAGCTCGAGGCTGTAGAAGTTCTGGATGTTCTCTCTTCGTCATTGAGCCTCCAGCTGTATGTGACCTTCTGCAGGGCTCTGCCTCGACCCAGTTCTGCTGTGTCAGCCTTCCCCAGTCTGAATTGCATGTGGCGTTGTCTTCTCCAGCTGACGGGCAGCACTCCGTTCTCTCATGTTACAGAACATCGTCCTCTCCGGAGGCTCGACCATGTTTAGGGACTTTGGGAGACGTCTGCAGAGAGACCTGAAGCGAGTGGTGGATGCTCGGCTGAAGCTCAGCGAGGAGCTCAGTGGGGGGAGGATAAAGGTACGCTTCCCCAGTTGGGCCGTTCGGAACACGGCTGAGGTCTTGTTCGACAGGAACAGAGGAGAAACTCCAGTGATTCCTCTGCTTGGCGCTGTGAAAACCCAGGAGCCTCACGCTCACTGAGGACGGGTCGGCGCGTTTCGCAGGTGTTTACCTTCGCGAGGAAACTCGAGCTGACGAGTCTGAACCCAGATCCCAACCCACGTGTTACCACTCAAATGAAAATTCACCTAATAAGCTGCGGGAAGGATCCAGCCGTATATTAATTTCCCAAGATGCGTTGTGACATGAACTGCAGGATTTTTATAAAGCTTGAGTGAATATTGAATTTATTTTAATTTTTATATAAAAAAAAAACAATTACCTGAAAAAAAGTTTCTGTGTAACGCATAGCAGGCGTGGGCAGTGGGCACAGTGACACCTAGAGGTCTGGGGTGGAAGTGCGTAATTCTGCTCTCTCTGTTGCAGCCTAAGCCCATGGAGGTGCAGGTGGTGACTCACCACATGCAGCGCTACGCCGTCTGGTTCGGGGGCTCCATGCTGGCCTCCACTGTAAGTACAAATCCGGGGGGGAGGGGGCTTTTGCCCCTGACGTATGATAGTGCGAGTGGGTCACCGAGCGTTTGAGGTCAGAATTTATACAAAATCTTCTTCTGAAGCCACAAAGTTCTACAGTTTTGAACAAAAAGTCTTAAGGAATTGCAGCAAAAATGGGCTAAAGGCATCCAGCATATTCTTTCATACGTAAAAAATAACTAATTTGAAATTTTAACGTACATAGAAAGATGCACTGCTTGTATTGACCGGAATGTTCGTATAATCTTGCAGTTACCAGTTACGCTGTGTGTGTTTTTTTTTCGTGAGTGATACGGTCAGTTTTTTGGCTCAGTAAGTATTAAGCTGAACAAACCAGCAGCCTGGGCTTCCTCAGAGTCGATTACTTACAGAAACCCCCGACCCCCCTCCCAGAAAGGCTTAATATCGAGAGACACAGAGACTCGCCCGCTAACGGCCGCACCATTTACTTCCCTGCAGCCTGAGTTTTTTCAGGTCTGCCACACCAAGAAGGCCTACGAGGAATACGGGCCAAGCATCTGCCGGCACAATCCCGTCTTCGGCGTCATGTCGTAACCCTGGGAGACGGCCCCCCCGCAGGAGAGCCGGCTGACTGCGACCACCGACCGTGCACCATGGGGAGGGCGTGGGGCGCCCTCTGGCTGTGGACGGGAGCTCGCAGGAGGGATTTTGGGTGAAGCCATACACTGACGACTGTTCTCCCGGCATAAACGTCACAAACGTCATTTCCCTGTGTTATTTTTCTTGTTCCGTAGCGTCTCACAGCCCCTGTTTGTAGGAGAACTGCGGTCTAATTCCGTTTGATGTGAAAGGGGGAGCCCTGCTTTAGTTTTGTAAGCGTTCTCTTTAAGTTATTAATGAAATATTACCCCTTTGGATTGTAAACAAACTGTATATACAATATATAAATGCACATATATACATATAAATTTAAAAGTATTTCAGAATTAGTTTATATTTGTATTAAAGACTATAGTTTACCAAAATCTGGTGGTTATTAAAGGAGCGTACGCTAAATGTCTGTGTATGGTGTGATGATGCTGTGTATAGTTTGGGTTCATATTTAATATTTTTTGTTTGTCATTCATTGTTTTAAAGGGAGATTGATAATATATAAGACTTAATATATGCATATTTATTTTATCGTATTATTTATGTTCAGATTTTTTTTTAGATTTGCTGTATTATTACATAAGTTATCGTTTGAGGAGTTGTGTGCGAAACAGCTGTTTGAGGTTGGTCGAAAAGAAAATAAAAATCTCAAATCGACGTTTGGGCGTGTGGTGTCAGATTGACTAAGTGACGGATTCCATCCTAAAAGAGTAGAGACAAGCGTGACGTGAGTGACATTTCCGCACCGCTGTGCGTCTTAACCGGACGGATGCGATGCTCTTAAGAGGTCACCGTTCCTGCCGTGCTGTCTCCCGCCTCGTGCCCCTGCCGCTGTGAGCGTGAAGCTTCCGATTTGTCCTTGGCCGGGAGCGGGAGCCGGTCCCGCTGTGTGACGGTGCGCGCTGTATCGACGGATTAGCTTTGCCCTTGAGCTCCCCTGCCTAGCCGAGCGTGTGCCAACAGCTCTCTCAGCGGGTTGTTCGGGGAGAGATCCTAACCGTCCTGCTGGCAGTGCCTACACAGTCAGGACCAGTCAGGATGTGGCCCAAAAACAAGAAAAAAAACAATGGATTCCTTCAGTCCAGTGGTGCCTGCAGAAAGTATTGATTGGGGTGACCATCAGGGGGCAGTATACTTATGGGGGTGGCTGTGCTGCAAGGTGTGTTTTCTATGGTTCCATTTAGAAAATAAAATAATCCATATT
Organism: Hippopotamyrus pictus; assembly: GCA_026781145.1. Lineage (NCBI taxonomy): Eukaryota > Metazoa > Chordata > Actinopteri > Osteoglossiformes > Mormyridae > Hippopotamyrus > Hippopotamyrus pictus. The sequence continues at coordinate 18,769,421 of JAODLC010000001.1, forward strand.
TTCTTTTTATTTGGGGTGGCCATCACCTCTGTTTCAACCCCTAATCAACACCCAAATGGCAACCCATAGTCTCTCGGAGCGTGTTGAGAAGTTATTTTGCATCATGGATCCTGTGGTAGTGACATTTAGATTACATTTATTTGGTAGACACTTCTGCCCAAACAGACATACATTTTTTTTTAGCGTAAGCAGACTCAGACAGCTTCTGGAGCGATGGGGGGTTGAAGGTCTTGCTCAAGGGTAAAATTACTCTGCCAATTATGGGATTTACCGTCATGTCCATAAATATTGGGACATCAACACAATTCTAATCTTTCTGGCTCTATTCCCCACCACAATGAATTTGAAATGAAACAAACAAGATGCTTTAACTGCAAACCTTCAGCTTTAATTTGAGGGTATTTACATATAAATCAGGTGATCGGTGTAGGAATTACAACAGTTTGTATATGTGTCTCCCACTTTTTAAGGGACCAAAAGTAATGGGACAAATTAACAATCATAAATCAAACTTTCACTTTTTAATACTTGGTTGCAAATCCTTTGCAGTCAGTTACAGCCTGAAGTCTGGAATGTATAGACATCACCAGACACTGGGTTACATCCCTGGTGATGCTCTGCCAGGCCTCTACTGCAACTGTCTTCAGTTCCTTCTTTTTCTTGGGGCATTTTCCGTTCAGTTTTGTCTTCAGCAAGTGAAATGCATGCTCAATTGGATTCAGGTCAGGTGATTGACTTGGCCGTTGCATAACATTCCACTTCTTTGCCTTAAAAAACAATTTGGTTGCTTTCGCAGTATGCTTCCAGTCACTGTCCATCTGCACTGTGAAGCGCCATCCAATGAGTTCTGAAGCATTTCGCTAAATATGAGCAGATAATATTGCCTGAAACACTTCAGAATTTATTCGGCTGCTTTTGTCAACATTCATATCATCAATAAATACAAGGGAACCACTACCATTGGCAGCCAAACATGCCCACGCCATGACACCACCACCACCATGCTTCACTGATGAGCTGGTATGTTTTGGATCATGTGCAGTTCCTTTCCTTCTCCATACTCTTCTCTTCCCATCACTCTGGTACTAATCTTTGTCTCATCTGTCCATAGGATGTTGTTCCAGAACTGTAAAGGCTTTTTAGATGTTGTTTGGCAAACTCTAATCTGGCCTTCCTGTTTTTGAGGTTCACCAAATGGTTTACATCTCGTGGTGAACCCTCTGTATTCACTCTGGTGAAGTCTTCTCTTGATTGTTGACTTTGACACACATACATCTACCTCCTGGAGAATGTTCTTGTTCTGGTCAACTGTTCTGAAGGGGTTTTTCTTCACCAGGGAAAGAATTCTTCGGTCATCCACCGCAGTTGTTTTCCGTGGGCTTCCGGGTCTTTTGGTGTTGCTGAGTTTACCGGTGCGGCCTTTCTTTTTAAGAATGTCCCAAACAGTTGATTTGGCCACACCTAATGTTTTTGCTATGTCTCTGATGGGTTTGTTTTTATTTTTCAGCCTAATGATGGCTTGCTTCACTGATAGTGATAGCTCTTTGGATCTCATATTGAGAGTTGACAGCAACAGACTCCAAATGCAAATAGCACACTTGAAATG
>JAODLC010000001.1:18771126-18784585 GCA_026781145.1 Hippopotamyrus pictus
GGGGGGGGGGGGCAGTATGATGGTAGGGTGCGTCATCAGCTTCAGAAGAGACAGTATTGTCTTGCATTGCATCTAATGGATCCTGTGTCAAATCCATTAGGCGCCCAAGCAGGATGCTCTCAGCCCCAGACTCATCTGCTATTTTTAACCTCATACCTTTAAAGCTGGGACGCCCACGTTCCTCCTTACCTTCTACTGATGCCCCCTGGGTGGCTCTGGTGGCATGTCAGCTTCCGAAAATGTTTTCCCAATGTGACAGGTGTAGGAAATCATTATTCCCGTTAATTGAACAGCCGACTAACAGTTAAATAACGCAGTTCTTTGAGAATGCCACAGGGAATTTTTTTTATCTGTGAAGGAATCGATAAGTTGTTAGGTTGAAAAGGTCCCAGTGCTTCTGATATTATAAAAAACACCCCTGGGAGGAGGAATAAGTCTCAAAGAACAAAAGAGATCTGACTAGTTTCATTGGTCAGTGCTTTTCAGTGACGGAATTACAGAGATGAACCAGAAGGTAAAGCATTATGCCAACTGGGTTTTGGTAAACAACTTGGTTGCCAGGAGACCTTTAAGAAATCCAGTTCAGAATGATGCAGGTCTATTGAGGAGGCTCTGGCTGGAGATCCACTGTGAGGCGCATCCGCTGACAGACCAAAGTCCAATGTTGTGCCAGTACTGTGTTTCTGTTCATTCAATATGGCAGATTTTTTTGCTGTCTGCTATGTTTTAATCGATAATCTACACAATGAGTAGTAATTTTTACAGTTATTGTTTGTTATGTTGCATATATGGGGTTACGACACACTCTGCCGATTAATGTTTGAGTTTTACGTAACGTTGTAACATTAAGGAATGGTTGCTTAAAGGAAGGTATCTCTTTCTTTGTAGGTTATGTTACTGCTGTATAATGTTTAACTTAAATTTCTTTGAGATGATGCTAAATATGAAGGGTTTGGATGAACACGCGCTACTCCGATGTCTGTCTTGTTTGTTGCTATTACCTCTGTCTTCTTGACACAGTACCTTTAGCACTATTGAGATTGCTGGTTTGCTGTTGATTGGTTGAGATTATGGTGTTAATGTGTATTTTTTATTTAGGCCTATATTCATCCGTCCATTTTCTGTAACTGCTTGTCCTATTTAGGGTCGTGGCGGGTCTGGAGCCTATCGCAGAGCCTACAGGCACGAGGCAGGGCACAACCCAGGATGGGGCACCAACCTGTCGCAGGGCACACTCACACACCATTCACACCTACGTGCAGTTTGATAACTCTAATCAGCCTCAGAATGTTTTCAGACTGTGGGGGGAAACGGAGTAGCTGGAGGAAACCCCACGACGACATGGGGAGAACATACAGACTTCACCGTGTCCCAGAGGTGTGAGGCAACAGTGTTAACAACTGTGTCACCGTGCCGCCCTTAGACCTATACCACTTATAATATAATGTATATTCAGTCACACACTTGTTCATTACAACCACTCAAGTTCATTACAACCATATGACCATAACGTTTTTTTCCCCCTTCCTATTCTTGTAGCTTTGGATAAAAACGTCTTCCTTTTCTATAAATGTAATTTATATATACTTCAGTTGTTCATCAACAGCCTCACTGTAGGTAACAAAGGGGAGTCATTTCACACTCATATAGACCAAAAACAAGAGGTTTTAATTGTCGAGTTCACAACTACACAGTTATGACTGGGTAAGATGTTTCTGTGACTGATGTAAACTCACCTTGTGTAGGGTAAGTGCAGCATTATACATAGGACATCTGGGCTCATGCTGTAAGTCCCTACATTTGGATATGTTATATAACCCACTGTTATGCATAGGAATGTTGATATATTCGAAACACACACACACCCATACATGCATACATAAATATATATACACACACACACGCACATATATACAGTATATATCTCATATATAAATTTAGTTATGTGGCTGCAACTGAAGAGAGGTTTCTAGTAAACCACATATTCTGCAAAATTTTAATAATAATTATTGAAAACATTAGATAACATGATGGAGACTTGAATGCATAAAATAAATACTATTACGCACACACATCACAAAGAAACGAAACTTTTATTCATATTAATTTGTACAGCACACAGTGATTAAATATAAACATAAAAACTATAGCACAGAAAAATCCAATAATACTATTGGATGAAATGGCCATGGAAATGTCACGGAGAGCGGTGAGCTGCAGACTAGAGATCTCGACCCTGAGGAGTGAAAAAATACTTAATTTCCTTCTTCTGTTGCAAATCTTACAGATACACTTCAAAAAGAAAAGAACTTCCTTTCTCATGCATTCCCAAGAGAATGCTTTCATCAACACATACTCAACACATTTAACCGTTTGTGATATGTTGGTCCATGGAAGTATCCCTCTCTCGCCTCTTCTTGTGTCAGACCATGTACACGTGCAAGGGCACATATTATGGCTTAAATAAAGGTCAAATGTAGACATAGGTTCATAGTACATTTTGGCATATTCATTAACATTCATTACATTAACATCCTAACATCTCTTAACAGCTGTAATATACATTAATAGCAAACATTACATAATAAACATTATAATTGTATAATCATGCAATGCTTGTTATTAATGTATATTAAAGCTGTTAAGGGATGTTAGGATGTTAAGGTGTAGTTGCATGCTGCTTATGAATGTTCTATGAATGCATTATGAAGGTACACTTAATGTAAAGTGTTACTGAACATCCATGATGAATTTTATTTTATCTCCAGGGAAAGTTGGCCATGTATTGTCCAGGACTGAGTTGAGGTACTAGTACAAACTATCTATTTGCTCCTCATCCTCAAGGTACACAGGCTTCTGCTTCTTTGCTTCCAGCACACCATGTCTTGAGCTACACAGATGAAACACGTCTTCCAGTGATGTCCTTAATTCATAGAATGTTTTGTCATGATTTATAACACCGTCCAAAAAAAATCATTACAAGTACAAAATCATGCCCAAGAAAACTAATAGACAACATACAAGAAGATGAGCCTATGCTTCTCATTGTGTAATTATATGGTGAAGCAGTGTTTCACTGTCCTGTACCCAGGAAGCCCTGGCAAGTTCAGCCTCCTTGTTGGTCTTCATTTGACATTCTGGCATTCTGCATCTGACTGAAATTTGTTTCATTGTAAAGAAAGTGTCCTTATTTCTGTAAGACATCTCAGTGTAAAACACTATGCTTGAAATGCATACTTGCATACTTTTCCAGACCACAGCTCATCAGTGAGGCACCACCATCTCCAGATCACTGGCATGTCAAACTGAAGTAAAGACAAAAACCATGCAGTCAAAATGCTTGAAAGGACACTTTATTGTGCAGAAAATGATGCAACATTTTACAGCATTGCAAAGAATTTCTTATTAGTGAAGTACTTAAAGCAGTAAAATGGATTGGCTCCCCCAAGGCCATGTAGAGTGCATACTGAGAAAAGGAGGGGAGGGGAAAGGAGGGGGCAAAAACTTCAATAATTTCACTATATCACAAGTGTTACTGGTCTACAGCCACAGGAATCTGTTCCACATTGACTCAACATCTGCAGTACACTAAATTTGGTATAGCATCTATCCAATTATTCACTTTTTATGCAAGGTATGAATCTATGTGGAACATTTAGTATCAATATGGTAAATAATATCATTCCTATAAGCAAACACTGATGTGAAACCACACAACTTTAAAATGTGCTAATGCACAGGAATTTTGTAATGGGACAACCTGTAAAAAAAATGACATAACGCTCCCATGAACGTCTGTAAAGTCAAAAAAGTGGATGAGTCTTGGTTTTGGATTCATTACCTGTGAATTTCATTTCATGCACAGCAAAATAATAGGTCAATGCATAGATACGGTGCAGGTGCAGAATGAGCACTGCAAAACAATGCAGAAAATAAAAATATAAATCAATCACTGTTAAAAACACAAAAAAGGAAAAGCCAGTGTCCAATATCCAGTGTCCAGTGTCCAGTGGCCTGGCTGCCAGGATGGGATAAGGGTTAGGTCCTGTAATCCACGTCCACCTGTTGCTTGGGTATGCTTTGTTATTTAATTAGTATTGACAAGGTACACAGTTATTGCTATACAAATGTCATGCACACAGTATTAAAAAGTGTTTACTTACTGGGAAAGACAGGAAAGGCTTTTGACTGTATTAAGGTCACCTGGTGACCACCACATAGGCATCAACTGCCAAGACACATTCCCTCTATGAATTAGATAGATAGAATAAATTAAGTAAAATATTTTGTGTATGTGGAAAATGGAGAACTATTAAGCATTCCAATGTATTCATGGTAGCTAATACTGTGAATGCTGTTTCAGTGTGCTCAGTTAAATCAATAAATGGTCATTAATAGCCTCTGTGATGCCATCTGGACAATAATCTTCATGCAACAGCTGGCAACCTAAAGCAAAAATAATTGAAATACCATAATGTTGTATCACCACAGCTGGTAAACAAACACATATTGCAGCCCATGTAGTGTTGCCTCCAACTCCTCTGGCTAGTAAAGGGTGTTGTGTTTTCTCCACAAGACTGCAGACTCTACTTGGTATAAAGGCTCATTGAGGCTTCTTTCGGAATCCAGAATATCTGCCATCTGACAAAATAGAATAAGCAAGCATCACAAATAAATCCGTTACATTTTTACTGAATACATATTATACACTATATTGCCAAAACTATCGGGACACCTGCCTTTACACACACGTGAACATTAAGGACATCATATTCTTAATACATAGGCTTTAATATGGAGTTGACCCACCCTTTCCAGCTATAACAGCTTTGCCTCTTCTGGGAAGGCTGTCCACAAGATTTAGGAGTGTCTTCATGAATTTTTGACCATTCTCCCAGGAGACCCTTTGTTAGGTCAGGCGCTGATGTTGGACGTGAAGACCTGGCTCACAGTCTCCACTCTAATTCATCCCAAAGGTGTTCTGTCGGGTTGAAGTCAGGGCTCTATGCAGGCCAGTCAAGTTCCTCCACACCAGACTTGCTCATCCGTGCCCCTATGGACCTTGCTTTGTGCACTGGTGCACAGTCATGCTGGAACAGGAAGGGGCCATCCCCAAACTGTTCCCACAAAGTTGGGAGCATGAAATTGTCCAAAATGGCTATGAATGCTGCAATATTAAGAGTTCCTTTCGCTGGAACTAAGGGGCCAAGTCCAACCCCTGAAAAACAACCCCACACCATAATCCCCCCTCCACCAAACTTTACACTTGGCACAATGCAGTCAGGCAAGTACCGTACTCCTGGCAACCGCCAAACCCAGACTCGTCCATCGAATTGCCAGACAAAGAAGCGTGATTCATCACTCCAGAGAACACGTCTCCACTGCTCTAGAGTTCAGTGGTAACATACTTTATACCATTGCATCTGACGCTTTATGGCCTTTTGAACAAGGGAGATTTATTGAACACAATACAGCAAAACAGTCGTCGATTAGAGTTAGGCTAACTTATACTTACTTTATATATGTATGTGTGACTTGACAACACTATTCAATAGACCAAAGCAATCTGCACATGACAGTGACTTAAACTATGAAAGCAATAACAACTTAAGCACAAATTGTGTTTTGTAGCAGCCAAACAACAGTGAACAAAAAACATTCACACACTTAAAAACAATGTGAACAAAAATCATTCCACTTCTAAACATATCAAACAAAAAAGTTCTTATCCTTTTTGAAGAACTATTAATTGAATATATTTAAACAATTACCATTAAGAATAAAAAATTAAGAACAAATTCTTAGTTACTGGGGTGTCTTCTCGATGTCTTGCCCAACAACACAGAAATCGGCATTAAAAAAGGTGCTGCTGCTGTTCATGAGTGTATTATTGTTTTGGAGTCCACCAGCGGATTTTCATTTACAGTGGATCTAGAGTGATGTCATTTCCTGTCCCACAGTGAACTTCCTGTCAGTGGATCTGCAGCCAGACTCTCTTGCTGACCATGACCCAATAACCATGTGTAATACTGATCGAAGTCCATGTGGCGCACTAGACAAGTCTCAGTAGTGTTCCACCCCCGTCCCAGACAAAGTAAAATCAGCCTGCTAAATCAGCACCCCCCCCCACCGGTTTTTGAGGGAGAAACCTCAACTTGTGGGTAATCGAGATATCACCTTTGTCCGATTGAGCGTGATTAATAATCCCAGCTATTTGTCTTTACTGAGCTGACCCTACTGCAGTGGAAAACCGAAGTGAGCTGGGACTGCACCCTAACTAGTCACTCTACGCTGTAGCGCTCGGTTCTTGTATGCCAGTGAAATAACGCCACATGATGGAGTCTAGAATCACTTTCCCAACTTCCCCGCGCCATGTGATTCTATCCCCTTTCCCAAAATCCCCTCTAAGCTGAGCTATTGGGAGATGAAATTTTCTGAGGAACTGCCCAGACTGACAGCTGAATGTGGCACAGCGAGCTGTAAATAACCTACTTCTAAATTATAAAACATAGATCGTTAATGACTTTGTCCCTGAGGTCTGCTCGCCTGGAAAAACAGCAGAGTTCCATTGCATAGCGAAGGCCTGCGTGACGCCGAGCTGTAGCATGTCGCTTCATATAATCTCGATTATGGCGAGACAACAGCATTAATCAAAGATATTTCCGGAAGGATCAAAAAAACCTTGCAAATAAGCAGCGTGGGCATGAATTGCTTGAATTCCAAAGGCATTCACCTGCTCCCTAGACAGTACCTCACCTTGAAGGCATCACACCTTGCTACTAACCTGTAAGGACCAAAAAATCTAGCTGGAAGGTGTCTGTAGATACATATCAAATACTGCTTCACAGTCGAGCAGTGTCTCCGAGGGCGAGCAGTAATGAAACTGTCCGGTGCGCAGCAGGATTCATTTTTAACTAAAGTTTTTTACTTTGTGCCATATTTAGTACATATGTGCCACTCAGTATTCTGGCTATATACATAAATGTGAAATATAAATGTCCTCTTCTGCCTAAAGTGAAAAATAGCTTTAAAAGGTGAATATTTATTGTCTGACAATAAAAAAGAGTTGTGCTATTTGTGTCATCACACTGAAGGCCAGAACTTTGATTTTTTTTTCCAGAAAAATAGGGCGAAATCACTGTTGATAGAAGCACCACCCACCCAAACGATCATGGTCATCTTGAAATGCGGGATGGTGAGAGATTATGGACAGGCTTCCAGGCAGGGGGACGACTGGGGAAGTATGGGGGGAGGTCAGGAGAAGGCCCAAGTGACCTGGCTGAAGTAATTTTGTCCCATGCCCAGGGGTGATTCTAGGATTTTGTATGGTGGGGGCCATGAGAGGGACCAGCTTTAACCAATAATGTGTTTTGAATCGGTGAGTGACAGTGGAGGGAGCACTCTGGGGACCAATCAGCTTCCAGCTGTGACCCCTGTATATGCCCCTGCCCAGGCCCAGGAATCATCCAAGGCGGGCCAGGTTATGGATATTAGGGCTGACGCTGCTCCCCACCCCAGCCTTCGGGGTGGGCTTGGCTTGTGTCTGGCTGTATCCCCTCCCAGGGAATGTGGTGTTCATTTCCAACAGCCCAGGCTTCATCTTCTGTCACTGACTGCAAATTCAGGTATTCCTCAGGGACCCATTAAGACGCAGATGCAGCCTGAGAAGTCTCCCCAGAGTGCAGAATCACATCTAATTAGCATATAATCACACGTAACTAACACCCTCGACCAATGCCGGAGAGCTGATTGAGGACAAAGGGATTTACATATTACATACACACATGCCAGTTTCCTGACACCTTTCTGTGTCTTCCAGACTGAAACATGGACCTTCGCACCAATAGGGTGACGGGAGGATTCAGACGTATCAAATTCGGCTTGAGGGTGGTGAACTTCTCATTAACAGTGGTGACAGTCATTCTTATTTGATGGTGCAGCTCGGGGGGGACAGGAGAGTTTGGCTCCAATAATTGCGTCAAATTCCCGAAGACGAAATCCGTTTGTTTCGGAACAGAAACACGAACCGGCAAGGATGCTGATTTGCCATCGGTTGCCTTGGCGATTCTGGCCCTCTGCAGCGGGTTAGGAATAGCCAAAAAATGTTTTTGATCATTTTTAAGGTTCCCTGAAAGTTCCATGTTTATCCATACCTGAATGAAAAATATAGCCCACGTGTGTTACTCCCCTGGCTGTAGGATTGCTGTGCATCATCGAGGTCCAATTTACTGTGGTGTCCTTGGTAAGGAAAGCCAAATAGGATTCCTTATCATCATATTCTATGGTTTCAACTGAAAACCTTCATCTTCACATAAAATTGTTTTGAAACCCTTCATTGGGAGATACACCAGGCTTCTGGTGTAGCTACTTTATACTGAAAATAGAGCTCACTGACAGCGGTTACTGACTTCCATAGACCATAGGTATTTGCATTTTAAGTTATGTAACAGATGCTTTTACCCAAAACAACATTAAGAAAGCAGGGTCAGACAGTCCCCAGAGCAAATGAGGGTTGAGCCTTGTTTAAGGACCCAACAGTAAAGTTACTCTACCAACCACAGGATTTGCACTGGCATCCTTCTGCTCACAGGTGCAGGGTCTACACCCCATAAACCAACACCACCATAGTATCATAAAGTGCTCAGGCAGAGTGCTCACCTTAAATGAAAGTTTACGCACATCCACGTCAAAGTGCCAGATACTCTGATTTATTAAAACACGAGGTGGATTCCTTGGTGCTCCTGGACTAGTTTAGAGCTCCAGATGGTTACTCTCTTACTGACCTAAGGTTCCAACAGCAGATCCACTGCTGGGAATGGAAGCAGCTTTTTGACCTTTATATTACGTGCCACCATCTACTTACTGTCAAAAGTTTTCACAGCGCATCCTGGCTCATTCTGCATGGTGACATAGTGAGCTGGTTGGTCCCATGTTATTGTGTGACCCTTCCAGAAGTTGTCACCTGGGACCTCCCTAAAAGGCTGTTCTGGAAACTCCACGTGATGAACATTTTATGTCAAGTCTCACTTCAGTTTTATTTGGCAAGCCAATATGCTTAAATTAAAGAGGTTTCTCTTGCTGAAATTCCATAACCAACATGATTTGTATACAAATTCAACATGCCTTCAATGAGGTTTACAAACACGCTGAATTGAAAGTATTGAAAGGTCACTTCCGGCAAACTCACACCAAAACAATAAACGAAATAAATACTAAATATTTATGCAACTAGCTGCATGAATGTTAAAAGCTAGTCCTGAAATCTGCGAGAGGCTGATATCCCTGCTATTTGATTTTCAAGGTTCTGTAATTTATTGGTTACTAACAGTCCTTTGTAAGCCTAAACAGAAACTATTTACTTAAATGAATTTTGCTTTTATCACTCGTTGAATGAAAATGTGAATAACCGGATTTTGTACTTAGAAATACAGGACATTGGGAGTCCTGTCTGAAGTTTCACAGCTTTAATTATAATGTCAGACAAAGGCTTTTAAAAAGTTGCAAAACTAAGATGTCTCTATATTGTGCCAGTATGCTGTGTTGCTGTGGAAATCAGCAGGACCTTGCGGGGTGAAGCACAGTCCAGATGGTTCAGTTGTAGGTCTCTCTGAGGCCAGCAAAGGAAGTGAGTTTTCAGGGAAACTTCTGGGGCATGTGCACGAGCAATTCTAGGATTTTTACGTAATGTGGCAAAAATGATTGTTATTGACTTACCTGCCCATAAAATATTATTAAAGAGATTCTCCAATGTGCATATTTTGATTCATGTGGTTTGCATCATATCTCTCCTTTATTTGAAAAACATGGTACTATGAATCTACATAGTAAATCAAGCCGCTATTGACAGGGCTGTGATCCAATGGCATTGAGAATTGTTAAATTTACAGGCAGTGATTGGCGGCGCTCTGATCCAATGGTATTGGGCATCGAAAGATTCTCAGTACTCTAGACCAATGGCACTTGGGGGGGGGGCACAGGACAAGGGGAATCACATTTTGGGGGAGGCTGGTGCCACCCCTTTAGACACACCTCTGGGCCTACCCCCAAAAATGTGGATGAAGGTTTCAGCTGGTGTGACAGTGAGATGTAACTTGGACAGGAAACTCAGGCCAGTGTGATGCAATATGGCCCCTGGTGTTGAACTCCATGAAACTCACTTCCTGTCCGGAAAAGTCAAACTCACTGCTCAGATGACTTTTGAGCAGACTGCATCGATTCAAAGTGACCCTCATTTCGATTGCTTAAACGGACTTGACTTAATCACCTCCCCTAAGCCCTTACACTACAGATGGAGCCAAGGTTAGGTCTCGATGCATCAATGTCACGATGACTCCTGTCAAGCTCAGATGTTTGTATTGCATACTGTATACCCCGCCATTAGTTGTTTAAAGATTTAGCCCCAGGCAAAGCTTTGTAGAAGTAAACACTGGTAGAACAATGCTTTGGGATCCCATAAGAAATGTTCCCAGAGTGCTTTGAATAAAAACCCCGTGAAGTATGTTTGCTTGTGAGAATTTGATGCGTGCATCCTTAGGGTGAAAAGGACGTGGCTGGTTTATCAACCAGCAGATGGGAGAGACTCACTCGGTCACCTGCTGGCAGCTTAGAACCAATGCCACAGGCTTAAAGGGTCAAGTCACAACACTGGCGGCCAAACAGGAAGTGCAGGAAGGGTTATGCAACTTAAGGATTACCAAGCTGCCCAGCCTAGATCTCAGCTTCTCTCCTTGGGTAGAGAGGGCTGGCCTACGTGTTACGCCCCTAACGAACAGCACCCTCGCCTTTCCGTACCGCCTTTGACACATGCGTTCTCGGCCGTCTGCTCCGCAGCTCGACCTACGTGGATTCCGCCACATCCAGGCATCCAGCGGACAGTGCAACAGGGAGCCGAGATGAACAGGTACTCAGCAGGACAGAATGCAGGCCAAATCGGGCCCACTGGATGCAGCAGAGTGCAGACGGAGCCTGTCACACACCGTGCTCAAACCCTGCCGTCTTTTTTATGCAATTACATCATCGTTAGTTTCCATTCCACCAATGCTTCAGCGGCAGAAGAAAACAGAATCAAATGTCTAAGGTTTTTTCATATTCTTGGAAAAAGGGGATAAATTAATAACTGACAGTACAATCAGTAAATCACTCCAGGCCCATGTGCAATCCTACATATTTGTGAAAATATCTATTTATTTATCTTTTTGTGCAAAAAATACCAGCAAATTTGTATATTATCACCACAATACTGTACTTATTTTCATTCTCATTCCCACATTCTCATTCATAGCTTCAGAATCAGAATCAGAATAAGCTTTATTGCCAGGTATGTTAACACATACGAGGAATTTGTTTTAGTGAAAGCTTCATATGTTTACTTATTTTAATATAAATATTGTTGTATGTAGCATGGGGGGGGGGGGGGTACGCTGCACCGTTGCTTCAGACCTGGGTTCAAGTCTGCACCAGGGCTGTGTGTGTGGAGCTAGCATGTCTTCATGGGGTTTACTCTAGGTACTCTGGCTTCCCCCCACAGTCCAGAAACATACTGAGGCTGACTGAAGTTGCCAAATTGCCCATAGGTGTGCATGTGTGAGTGGATGGTGTGTGAATGCGCCCTGTGATGGGTTGGTGCCCCATCCTGGCTTGTTCCCTGCCTTGCCCTCACGGCCTCTGGGATTTGCTCGGGAACCCCCCCCCCCCCCCCGCAACCCTGAACAGGATAAGCCATTTCAGAAAATGGATGGGTGTATGTAGCATTGTGTATTGTCTGTTCTTCTCCTTTGTGTAGCTGTGAGCTGGCAGTCTGCAATTACAAACATTTTTCCTTTGTGTATTCTGATGCTGAATAAAATTTTTCATCTTTCAGAGAAGTGAGTCTTCATCTCAAGCTCATGACCATGGGCTGGAGCTGGGGGGGAGGGGGGCCGCAGTGAGGAACTCTGGGGTGGCCCCCCTAGTCACCTGAGACTATTAAGGCCTCTGCTGTCAAAATCGACTTCTCCTGCGTTAGGTAAATTGAGTTTTAAGTGTTTTACCTGGCTAGCCAACAGAAGGTATTATGCACGGATTTAGCAGTTGTCTGTCTTGGTTACTTTTCTGAATGCAGTTGTTTACCGTCAAGCTCAGTAAATCAATGGTGTTGTGAGGTTATAATTGTGTTTTTGTGTTGGCACTTTGCACCTTTGCATAAGCGGCTTGTTGCTACCCTATAAGTAGACATAATAATAGGTTATGTGTGCATCAGATACGCGCATTAACACATAGAGTAAGCAAGGTGTGTTTTTTATTTGTCCCCCTCAAGTGCAAACATCAAACTCCACCTATGCTGGTATCATCTTTTCAGGCCTCATACAGCAAATGCAGGGTCCAGAAAGCGGTTTTACTGTGCCGAATGTGGGAAATCTCACTTTAAAAGGTAAAGTCTAAAATAAGGACCAGCATGTTTAAATCCAGCTTTTTAAGCTGATGAAAAAACTGTACTGTAATTTTTTCAGTTGGACTGAATGGAGCATGAATTAGTAGACAGAGAACACTTTAAACAGCAATGTTAAGCTATTTCACATAATCTTTTTGTTTTGTTTTGTAATATATACAGTTCAATTATTATTTAGTGTTAGTCTGATATACAGGTGCCATACATGTGTTTTGTTATGCTCGACTGGGACAGGCGTCCTGAGCTCTGCCACAGGCAGCCTGGAAACAAGATGTCCTGCCTATAGCGAGCATTCCGCTCCCATGTGTCAAACCTCCATCATCTGGATGGACGCCAGGAGTTTATCCCAGGGGGCAGTGTAGAGACAGATGGGGGGTACACAGCTGGAGGGGGGTGTGGAATGAACCGGGATGGAGTGCAGGTGAGGGAGCCAGAGACCCAGAACTAAGAAAGACGCAGAAAAGGTCCATAAATCAGCAGAGTGATGAAGACAACAGATTAAAACCCAACTGATGAAGGCTTGCAGAGCTGCATTCAGAAACACTAGGACTGATTATTGAGTTCTGCAGTAGGTTGTTTATATAGTCAGCAGGGCTCATTTAGTGCCAGCACTTCCAGGTCAAGTCATAGGTCACAGAGGGCATCCACAACAACTGCGACCAGTCAACCATGTCACCCCCTGCAGGACTGGAGAAAGGCGTAAGCTGCATTTATGTGTGTATAAAATATGTATACACTTGTATTCAATAATCTCTTGAAAGATTAAAAATGAATCATTTTCTCCAAGCCTAATTTCACCGCACTAAATTGGTCCTGGTGGTCACACAATCAGAACCTTCATCTAAAGTATATAGAAAGTGGCTTTGTACTGATATAAGCTTACAAACACTGATGCTGAAAAAGTGAAACTTCAAATTAGACAAACACACAGAGACAAAGAAACAGAGAAACTTAAAGACAGACAGACATAGATAGATAGATAGATAGATAGATAGATAGATAGATAGATAGATAGATAGATAGATAGATAGA
>JAODLC010000001.1:18813173-18829084 GCA_026781145.1 Hippopotamyrus pictus
CGCGCATTTGGGAATTCACCGAACAAGCCCAGAACATCAAAGCCCCTGGGGGGGCTGCCCTGAGAGCAGTCTGATTCAATTAGAAGCTGTGGCCATTTAAATTGTAATTGATCTGTCCGTGCCTGAATTTTTCATACTGTGGCCTTTTCGAGATGCATACTTCAAATTCCAGCCCGAGCCGGGGGGCAGACCAATTGGGAGCACATGGTGTCCACGGGGGATGGGTGGCAGGGCCCTGTGTGATTGACTCAGGCAGTTACAAGGGGCTGGTGGCTGAGGGATGTTTTTATATCAGGGGTGTTCAGTTGGCTGAGAGCTGTACCTGAAACCCCGGTTCTTTACCCTTTTCCTGTTTCAGATATTTCCTGTCTTTGAATTGATCTGTTATGTTAATTTTTTAAATACGTCTCCTGTCTGAGCCCCCACAGAAATGCAGAAAAGTCGCTATGCTGCATTTTGTGATAATGATGCTGTACCTATAGCTACAGACCCTCTGGCTTCTTGGGCCCTGTGCCCTGAAGTGCTTTGATGCACTGTATTCCAGACAGAAGTTGTTCCTTAAAAAAATTTTTTACTTGGTTACATCGCTTCAGTTATTCACAGAGATTGCGTCCCTTGATTATATTTATGTATGTATGATATGCGGTCTGCTGTGTAGCTCAGAGTAACAGGTACAGTCTTCAAACGGAAATGCGGCTGGTTGCGGATGCCCTGCTCTTGTACCATTTTTGATTGAGGTTCTGCTGCGTGTTTTGCATTTCTTCAGGAAAATGTCCTTTGAAAATTCTGGGAAAAAAGATCCAGACAAACAAGAAACTTAAACAAAACAGTGTGCCTAAATTTTATTATCTGGATAGTTTATAACAGAGATTTAGGGATTCTTCTTCACCTGAGGTTCATATACCTAAGTATGATGGTTTGCCAGCCAAGGTGGGACTGGCCTCATACTGACACGGCCCACTCCAGGGGTGGGGGAGGGGGGCACCAACCGGAGCGTCGGCGCTTACAAAGACAATAAAAAATGAACCAATCAATTTCCTCAATGATGAAAGGCCAGGAGAGTCTTCAATGTGTGTCAATTTCATTGGGAGAAATATATATATATATATATACACATATACATACATATATACATATACACACACACATATACATATATATACACATATACATACATATATACATATACACACACACATATACATATATATATACATATACAGTATATATACAGTATATATATATATATATATATATATATATATATATATCTCAAACAGAATTTTCACGAATGTTCTACCGCAATATGGCCTGAATAAATAAAAAAATTGAGGAATAAGAATAAACACGCTGGTTCTCCTGATAGCTACCTACAGGAAACTGCAGAGATGAGTAATGCATCTGCTTCTTGTCAACAACGTAACTCTGCTGAAAAACTGTCGCAATTGTATCAGATGCTGCTGCAACATAACGGTTGGAGGAACGGGGATGTAAGTAGATTTCCGGGCCGGTTTTCCCTCTAGCCCCCACCGGGAAGAGCGTAGATATGGAAAGCAGCTCCCTGGAGACTTACTTTGCCCCCGGATTGCACGGTAGTTTGCTGTGCTGACAGCCAGCTCAATTTACAGTTTTAGACTCCTGGGTTTACAGACATTTTTCACAGGAATTGGATTATCAGGCTAAGAGCTGGAGCCAAAATGTATATATATGCTCTGTCCATCTTAGTCTTTCTCCAAAGGGGTACTTTTGGGAACTATGACCAAAGGTTAGTGAACGCAAGACTGGACAATGTCAATGGCTTAACACTGGTCTTTCAAAACACTGCTTGTTTAGAATGCTAATTAAGTTCTGAAGCACTGGTGCAAAATTATTTGCCAGTTTTAGTGATTTAAAATGATTAAAGTTCTCAACAAATTGTCACTGCCCAATGAAAAACACATATTCCCAGAAATCCATTATTTTAGCAGCATTAAAAACATGCGTTTTCTCAGAAACTACTTTACAACATAAACCTAAAATGATGTATGAGATCCTAATCATCACAGCTGTCAGTGATCGTTTAATGTGTTTTAAATGGACTTACGTGGACTGTTGTCAGGCAAATATACTATGGACAAAAGTATTGGGACACCTGGCCATTACACCTACAGGAACTTTTATGACGTCCCATTCTAAATCCATAGGCACTGATATGGAATTGGTCCCCTCCTTGCAGGTATAATAGCTGCCATTCTTCTGGGAAGGTTTTCCACAAGATTTTGGAGCATTTCTGTGGGAATTTTTGCCCATTCATCCAGAAGAATATTTATGAGATCAGCCACTGATGTTGGACGTGAAGGCCTGGCTCACAATCTCCATTCTAGTTCAGTCCAAATGTGTTTGATGGGCTCTGTGCAAGACAGTTAAGTTCTTCTACACCAAACTCACCCAACCATGCCTTTATGGACCTTGCTTTTTGCCGTAGGGGAGAGTCATGCTGGAACAGAAAAGGGCCTTCCCCAAACTATTCCCACAAAGTTGGAATCATAGAATTTTCCAAAATGTCTTGGTATGCTGAAGCATTAAGAGTTCTATTCACTGGAACTAAAGGGCATAGCTCAACTCCTGAAAAACAACCCCATACCATTATCCCTCCTCCACCAAACTTTACAGTTGACACAATGCAGTCAGGCAGGTAACATTCTCCTGACATCCGCCTCAACCAGACTTACCCATCAGATTGTCTGACAGAGAAAGGTGATTTGTCACTCCACAGAACATGTTTCAACTGCTCCAGAGTCCAGTGGCAGCGTGCTTTACACCACTCCATCCGACGTATGGCATTGTGCTTGGTGATGTGAGGCTTGCATGCAGTTGCTCAGCCAAGGAAGCCCATTCCATGACGCTCTCGGTGCACAGTTTTGTGCTGGGGTTAATGCCAGAGGAAGTTTGGAACTCTGCAGTTATTGAGTCAACAGAGAGTTGGTGACTTTTACACACTATGTGCCTCAGCACTCAGCGACCCCACTCTGTTACTTTAAAGTGGTCTGACACTTTGTTGCTGAGATTCTGCTGTTCCAAAAGGCTTCAACTTTGCAATAATACCACTTACAGTTGGCCGAGGAATATCTAGCAGGGAAGACATTTCACAAACTGACTTATTGCAAAGGTGGCATCCTATGACAGTACCACACTTGCATTCACTGAGCTCTTCAGAACTTACACATTCTTACACAAATGTTTGTAAACCTGACTGCATAGTCAGGTGCTTGATTTTATATGGATCTGAATGAAACACCTGAATTCAATAAATAAGAGATGGGCCCCAGTACTATTGTTAATATAGTCAGGGATGCAGGTAACTGGTATGCAAGTATGCATTTGGCAGATGAAGCAATATGGGCAAATGCAAATGCACATAAAAATAAGTATGTAGATGCATGGTTATGACAAGACATTAACTCGCATTCTAACCTTTTTACAGCTAATGCATACAGGTTGACTGGTGAGTCTAAATTGGCCCTGTGAATGTGTGTTGGCAACTGCCCAGGGTTGGTTCCTGCCTGTGCCCCTGGTTCCCAAAATAGTCCCCCCTCCCCGCAACCCCAGTTGGGATTAAGCAGTTACGGTGATGGACAGATGGAAGAGATCAAAAACCATTTTCATTGTTTCAGATGTTAAACGCTATCAATAGACAGAGGAGAATAGGCATATTCTTTCTATAGTAAAAAGTAAAAGGCATGAAAAATTAGACATTCATGGTTTTCATTGGACTGCAACAATATGAAACTTAAGGTCATTAAAAAAGCTTTATTTCACTTTTATTAGCTAGACTGGTAATTTTTTGTGAGATATAGATTCATACTGTGGCCAGAACAGCAGGCATCTGAAAATCAAATAATTAAACAGAAAATCAGAGGCCCTTTTAAATAAACAAAACTGGACTGAACTGTTAAATGCAAAATAAATAAAATGCTCAAAGAAAATGCCATTCTTTTAAAAACCACACGACCCCAACACACCACGCTGTGAGCCCAAGTTACCTGCATCTACCCAGCCGATGCTGTTTAACCATAACAAGGTAATTAGTGCAGCTGGCTCAGTTGGGTTTCATTAGTCAATCTGTAGGCACTGGGTAGATCAGGATCATATGCTTTGTACAGATACATTCTTTTGTATTGTTTTATACGTATTTGTAAACATTAGCATGATGACTTTATGTAGGTTCAGAATCGCTGTTCAGGAGTCAGTTCTCCTATTGCCAAGGAAAACATAGCAGAGGAATCACTCTGCTTTTGTTATGATGGTTTCTAAGCTACTAAAAAATAAAAAGCATCTCTTGCGGCAGAGAATATAACACAGCAACACTTGGCTCCCATCAGCCTGTGACAGAAAGCAGATCCATGCCAGAAAAAGCTTCCAAACTGTAATTATTATAGGGCTCGTTGAACTGGAAAGGAGAAATTTCTGAAGAGTCAAGCTTGATGTTGCCATTAATTACAGCGATAAAGTGCTCTGGGATGTATTTCTTGCATTCTTGGAAGCATTTTAAGATGCCGAGGAAAACCATCTCCATAATCTCACTAAAATAAACTCCAAAATATTTATTTTCGAGCTATGAATTTCGAAGAGTTTAATCAAAGAAGATATAAATATTATGTCATTAGAAGGTTTCCGGCCTGACTGCGGAAACTCCTTGCAGCTTTACCGTTGCCCAGTGATCCTCAGGAAGGATTGTAGCTGGCCGTCAAGACAGGCTGTTAATCCTCCATCTGGACGTCATAGAGAGAGAGGACTGAAGGTAGGAGGCTATAATCTTTTTCAAGGTTTGCCAGTCTATGTATAAATTGCCTTGTTTGGTTTACTATACAACTTAAGTGAGTTTCTCTTAGATTAATTAGAGACTGTCTGAATTTATGTTTGTTGGTAATCATTGGCTGAGCATAAATATGTATAAATGTAATGATCTTGCTCACAACTGAGCATGTGATTATTATTTTTGAATCTGTCCAAAATCTAGATGCCTTATTAGCTGGCAAGAGGGTAACAATAGCTTTGTGTCTGGTTTTGCATCTCCAGTGCACTTGGCCTGCAGTCCCATCATTATAAAGGTCACTGAGAATGATGCCCGTTTGGCCTGAGATATGCTGATCATCTAGGACTTTAAGCAGGGCCAGCTGGGTTGATTTCAGAGGACTTGTTAGAGGAGTACTTTCTATTAAAATACTGACATCCACTGACCGAAAGACCAATCCGTTTACAAAGTTTCTTTGAGTATAGCCATTTTTTTAATCTGGCTTTTGCCCTCATTCTGCTCTGTGATTAAAAAAACAGGCCCTGATTAATTCCTTAGCAATAAAGTTCCTTTTCCTTCAAACCATCTCTATGACCTACATCCTGCTGTGTTAGTGTTTACCGAAAGCCATACGAGGGGCTTTGAAGCGATGCCAATGGATGCCGAGCCCCTCGATCGATAAGCATCAACGCTTTCCAGCCAATGTGGCCATAAACAAATCACGGGCTGCCGTAACACGACCCGCAGACCGGATTTTAAATCACAAAGGCGGTAACTCCCAAGCTTCTGACAATTTCACGCTCTGTCGTTGGACTGACTGATGTCCTCCTGTTCTAACTGTCATCTGTGGAGGTCATGGCAGGTGATTATTCTTCCTGTCACACTGCCCCCAGCTCCAGAAGAATCCCTGGTAAAGCAGGGAAGGGTGGTAAGATTTGCCATGAAAGTCATACAGTACGTTTGGCATCTGATGGGCTGGGCTAGAGGCCCACCAGAGATACATCCCCACAGCAAGCTATCCATTAATCAGTGGGCTTCAACATGATAAACAGCCTTCACAGGAGAAGTCATATGAGATGCATCTGGAAGGTCAATCTCAGCTCATACGGCTTCTTCTCTTATCCTAAATTCCCTGGATGTTTAAAAAGCCAGAAAAAGTTATTCTTAGGAGTGTTCATATTTATTTGAGGAAAAAATATTTGTTTTACGATAATTATTTTAGTTCAGTTCATGGTTCGATTTTTGTTAATATTTCGAATGAAAGATCATGTGGTAAACATGCCCAGGGGCATTGGAACAAGGATAGACCTGCACCCTCCAATAGAATTTAATTTGTATTCATTCATTCCCCCCAATTAAGACTGTTGTATTTAAATTAAGTTGTGACCCTCCCATATTAAATTCTCTCCTGTGTTGGACCGTGTTGCAGGCATCACATTTAGAATGAATGTGTATTTATAAAAACTAATGAATTTTGATTAGTTCTAACTTTACATATCACTGATTCCTGGCATTTTCAATTACGTTCGAGTAAAACAGAATTTACCAAACACCACTTCTTGTTTGCATTTTTCAGCACTGCCCCAACTTTTGTGGAAATGGGGTTGTGTTATTTGTATTGTATTATTTAGCTTTCAACACAAGTAATTAATTTCCCCTCCGGTTTCTCTAATGAACCTGAAATTTGTTTGCTCTTCCTTATCTTTCCGCATTAAATCGTAAGATATTTTTTCAATTACTACATCGCTCGACCAGGACAGGCGGTAATTAACGGTGTGAGTGAAATTATAATCGCGGCTCCCCGTCGGATCCCTCTTCGGGATCGCATACCGACCGTGCTTTAGTTTCACAGGGACACCGCTTCGCGTGTCGGTCAGAGAAGGCGTCTGTGCCACCCTATAATAATCAGCTAATTTGCTAATGTGATGGCTTGGCTGCGTAGCACGATAGTGAGGAAAGTGTTCCTCCCACTCCCAGCGTTAATATAGACGTGCAGGGCGAATGAGATTTGCCCCCGGAACATTCTGGTATCATCTGCGGCACACAGCCAGCCAAATGAAGTCCTCATTTAAAGTCGGGTGCGCTAATGACCTATTAACTAAACAGCTGCCTGGTGTTTAGCGGTGAGAGCTATCGTTGGTTATGGCCAATCTGCAATTATCAATGCGGTAGCTTTATTAATTTTTGCACAGGGAATCTAGTTTGCAGATGTTTTGTAGCATGTTTGCTATTTTTTTTTTCGGTTTTAGGTAGAAAGTGCATTCACCTGAAGAGTGAAACGAGAATTTTGGGAGTCGGTTTAATCGAGCTCTCCGCCGTATCTCTGCCTTACTGTATCTCCGTAATTCCGGCGCCTTCCAATATTTCATTTTCATGTGTCGCGTTGAGGATCTAATAAGGAGTCCATGAATACAGAGCACGCGAAAAGCGGAGATGGCAGCTCCGGGGGTGCCGGCCGGAGAGATGTTTTCGCATGCATTAATTTTTCATCCTGGCGCTGACTTAAAAAAAGCACGATGATAATGTGGTTCAGATGAGACTGGCAGGTTCGCCCGACCCAATTAACGGGCGAGATCAGAGACTCCCTGTTCGGGTAGGAGGGTCGTTAATGCTAGTCCTGGCATTTAGTTAACGGAAATTAGGATGACCATATTTCCTGTTTTTCCTGCACTTGTCCTCATTTTTGGAACCTAAAAATGCCTGAAATGTTTGGGATTTCACTTTGTTTCATGTTGACATTTGCTTTCTACTGTCACAATACTTTCTGTGTGTTTATTTGCGTTGCTTTGACGCAGTGGTGTCAAATTCCAGTCCTGGGGAGCTGGAGCCCTGTGTAGCTTAGTTCTTTTCCTGTTCCACCACAAATGATTCAGCTCAAAAGCAGTGTGGTCATATAGCACCAGGAGGTGCTTGGAGTTGATTCAGGTGTGTTAAATGAGGGGAACCTCAAAAATGTGTAAGGCTCCAACCCCCAGGACTGGAGTTTGACACCCATGCTTTGATGCTTTGCAGTCTGCCTCCACTGTCCTCATAGCAAAACAAAATATCTATGTAAAATTGTCACCAAGGACTGTGACATATTGGTTTGCACATGATATAAACAGTACCAGCACCCTGTGGGGAACCCCCAGGGTTTTCTTGGGGGGGGGGGGGGTGGTTCGCTGTTTGAAACATAGTCATGACACTGGGGGGCTCAGAAACACTAAATCTGCCCCTACTCATAGTTACTGCCTGTATAAAAAAACTACAGAGAATAAGTAAAATTAGCCAGCAGGTGGAGCAGTGGTTAAAAACACCTACTCAATCCAAACATCCTACTGCTGGGCCTTTGAGCCTGATTAGGCTGCTTGAAACTGCCAGCTATATAAATGAGTAAGAAACATGGATAAATACATGAGTTGAGCAAGCGTACGTGTTGATTATCCTCTCTGCCACACAGCTGTGCCACACTGGTGGCCCTTTTGAAGTCATTTGCACAGAAATATTGCTCTGGTTTCAACAGCCGGAGCCCACAGTTCGTGCCCAGCGGCCCAGATGACCATATGATACACCCATGACTTTAATTTGGCATTATAAGGTCTGCTTACTGAGCTAAACAACTGGCTGTTGGTGGTCCAGGTGGTACCGGTAACCTGGGCACCATGACCTCGCTTCCAGTGGGCTGTGCTCCTCAGTTCATCCCCCTGGGCTGTGCTGCCAACACGCGGAGCGCTGCCCACCACGCTACAGACATGGCTGAGCCAAGAAGGGCTGGCGGGTCGGTCCTGCATGCCCGGATCAGGACGGACAGATCCGGTGTTCTGAATCACTGTGCCCATCTGGGTCATTATTTCAGAATAATCCGCTGTCGCTCTCTTCTATCTCGCACACGTGCCTGTTTTAATAATTCATTGGCTGGCTGTTCCTCACGCCTCTCTCCTAGACCCGCCCTTGCTCCCGCTGCGGTGACTCTACTCCGCTGCGCTCCCTTGGTGGGGCTTACTCCAATCATGGCTGCCCTTCCAGCTGTTAAAATTGTTTTGACATTTCCATCGCCGCCAATGGCTCACGTCTGACGCAGGAAATGCATATCACTCTCTAATTCCCTTTCCAGTCTTCCTCAGTGAGCCTCATCAATTGCTTGGATTGGCATTCGGGGATGGTGACGGACCCTGATTTGCCTTAGCAAAGAACAGCTCGTGTAAGTTGCACGTATTAATGAAGCTCCGCTCGCAGTTAGATGACAGAGGCTGAGCATGCTAGGGAATCCTCTTGCTGAGGCACGGGGTTGGATCAGTAGGTGAAATCCCATCCCAAGAAGTCTCAGTCTCCTCCACCTCAGCGCCCAAAGCTTTGCCATGATACTGGCAGACACGCGTTGCGTTCATGTGACTGATATCGCCGTGGTTCCCATCTCCATGGTAATTGGCCAGTTTCACATCGCAAAGTTAAAAAAAAATGAAGAACACAGAGCTTTTTGTTCATACTAGTAGTACTGCTGCATCAGATGCCATGTCTGTTCTGTTTGTTTGAGTAACACATGACGGGACACAAATAATGTAGTATTATGATATTACTTATGTATTAATTAGCCAAAAGTTGTGTGTTACAAACTGATCTCGTGTTTTTTCATTAATGAATTGTCATATCTTTTAACTCAAGCAAGTACTATATTTGTTACTATATCTGTTACGTAAACCTATATAAACTACTGAAGGAACCATTGAAGGAAGCAGTGTAGAAACAAATAACACATGTGAAATACTGATCTCGTTTGTTCATTGTTAATGAATTGAGATGCATAATTTTTCCCAAGCAGTTACTGTGTTTGCTAGTATATTTAATTCTGTAAATCTTAGTGAAATACTGAAGGAACTTTTGAAAGAATACAGTAAGTAATGAATAACACAAGTGAAATACTGTTTATTCATCATTAATGAATCATGACACATCTTTCATCTTAAGTAGCGACTTTATTTGTTCCTGATCTGTTCATGATTTGTACTTTAGTACTGTACTAAATGTGTTATTGCTAAGTTTTTGTGGCCCCTCTGGTACAATGTTACCTTTGTTTGTTTGTGTTTATATCTACTTGTGTCCTTTACTCCCTGATGAGGTGTCTGTCAGTTGGCAGTAAATACCACACACATTTCTGAATGGGAAGGTGCTTGGTCAACATATTTTCTAATTCTTTGCTACATTCCTACACTGACAATATAAAATTCAATTAACATGATTAACTGCTAATACAATCTGTTTTCCTTTTTCCATTTAACCAGTGTCTCCTTTATACAGTCTCACAGTGTGCTGTGGCATTTTGTCCGACAATGGGAAAAAAACACTTTCATTCTAAGCCATCTCAGAGGAATCGATAACCATGCCAGTTTTTAGATGAATGTTTTGAATTGTCAGTTTCCCATCTATTTTCCCTTTGAGGGCAGCCGTTTAAATTAAAATGAAAATTAATTATGTGGCTTTGTTTTGTAATGCAAATCAAATAAGATCCAATTTAACGCAAAGTGCCAATCATCTCTGAAAGCCCCATTTGTTATAATTTTTTTTCAGGGTTAAGCAAGGACATTTTGAGCATAGCAAGACTTGTTAACTTGTTCCTGAGATAATTGCTTATTGTGGATGCAGTGTGACCTGTCACTGACTTGTAATTAAAGTTTTCGCTTGTGATATTACAAAATACTCCCCATGTTGCAACCCCCCCACTACTTCTGCATTTTACATATATGACTGTCATATGACCAATAGCTGGCCGGGTTGTAAACTCCTGTTAGCAACTGGATTTAAGAAGAATGTAAGGAATGGTGCCATTAGGCCTACTTATTGACCACAATATCATTTATATTTAACTTATTTATCTGACAATTTCATTCAAAGCAAATGACAATTGAGGGATGGGCTACATTTTTTCTACTGTGCACTTCCTGGGATGTGAACCCACAACCTTTTTGTTGTTAGTATCATGTGCTATTTGGTGAGCACTAGATGAGTAGAAATATTGCTTCCTCATAAGTCCTGATATTAGGGCTGATGTACCTCTAATCCCTGGTTAATGGTTTTTGTCGTGGCCATTTTTCCATGGTACTGAATGTAACTCGTAGGATCCTGAAGCCCCTGAAACCCATCTCGGCTTCAGCAACGGATGTGCCTGGCATGTGAAGAACTGTCGTCTCTCGTCTTTTACTCTTTCCTCCTCTGTACTCCTTTTGTGGCCCAAAATACCTTGAGCTGCAGAATCAGTCCCATTCTCACATCTTTCCCCAGCGTTGGATTCTGCACATTGAAGAGCTGAGAGCTTCACTCCCACGTTCTCCAGCGTGTCAGAGCTTCCTGAGGTCTCCACAGCCTCCCCATGTCTCTCACTACCCCTGCAAGATCCACTACTATGTCAGAGTTTTGGCATATTTAGGGTAAATTTCCCACAATGATTCTCCCACCTACTCTGTTTAGTATGCTATATAAAATGAAATAATGCTTTATTTGCCATTTGCACACGTCTGAGATACTTTAATTTTTGCATATCCCATCATGCTCTCTGTCTTTTTTTTAAGGCACACACGAAGATGTGAGAGTGAAGCTTGGGTCAGATTGCAGGGTCAGCTGTTCATCCAACATCCCTGGAGCAGTTTGTAGGGGGTTAAGTGCCTTGCTCCAGGGTCTAAGGGTGATATGACTATTCTGCAAAGAGCAGGATTCCAACCTATGACCCTCTGATTACAGGTACAGACGCCTAAACTACTGAACCTTGTCATTGCGGTCCTAGGATCTATTGTCCGTTCCTTGTGGCTCCAGAGTGACCTAAGCTTGTGTGAAGCCCCCATCCTCCTCATTCAGCCACGCTCAGTACACAAAATAAAGCAGCACGTTTAAGAAGCATAGCTTAGCTGTTCCTCAAGTCTTCTATGATAATTCATGGCTTGGCTCTAAGCTCTATCTCTGTTGATTATCAGGGACTTTTTAAATGTATTTAGTTTTTATCTTAAGCTGCTGAGGTCTTATTGGCCTTTTTTCCTCCATCATCTCCAGCTGGTCTGCCAGGATTTGAAAACGTAACAAATACGGGGGTAAAATACTTTTAATGCACGTAAAATCAAAACATCCCTAGATGCACAGAAAGCTCTTTTTCAAAAGAATAACAGAAAGAATGATCTGTATAAAGGTGTGATGTGAAATGACAACGCTGAACAGCATGTGTTCCTGGATATAATCTGTATCGTCCACATTTATGTACTTTGAAGGGTAGAATGCTATGTACATAAATAATGAATTAATTAATAATCTTATCCAGGAACCTTTTTTTCATTCTTCCCATCCTCTTTTCATTCAGTCTAATGAGTGCTGAGAATTCTTTATTTGTGCTGCATAAATATTTGATTAAAAAATCTGCTAACTTGAAGGTTAGTCTCAAGCAAACTAGTCCTGTTTAGGGTGATACCTTGAACAAAATTACCGCATCACCTGTAAATGTTAAATGTCGCGTCGCATATAGTGAACATCGCTGTAACTGACAAGTGTTGAAAACAAGGGGGACTTAATTCTTAGCAATAAATGACTCTTGTGGTGAGCGGTGATGAAGTTTGTCCGGCTTGTACTGTTTAAACCTGAGAATCGATATTTCCCTGGCCTAAAATCCACCTGGCTTTGGCTTTTAAATAGGACTTGGCTAGAGCTCCATGGACTTTCCCGCAAGGTCATATTGAATCTGCTTAACCTTTTACAGCATGTCTTCTGTCATGGAGCAGGATGGGACCATGTGAAACCTCTGACTTTTTACAACATTCTTTTAGGACTCGTTCAGAAGACAGTCACTAATCTCAAGCTGTCACCGCTCAGAAGGAATGGATCAAGGCTATCTTCACCTCTTCATACTGAACAGTGATAGACGCCAAGTTCTGTCCATGGGTATTTCGCTCCTCAGAATGTACCTCACTCTGCCACATGCTCCTTTGTGCTGGCTTGCTCAGAGGCTAGAAGCACCTTGGAAACTCATCCCTCTGTCGCTGGGGTTTCGGAGGCATTCAAAATCCGAAATACATGGAAGACTGTTTGGAATCAGTTATTTTAAATTACTGTTGGCATGTAACTGTAAACCATGATTAATGAATTTAAACAATGATTAAACAATCCTGATTTAAAGATATAAGTATAAATAATATAGTAAAATAATAGCATTGAAAAAAGAAAATGAATGGAGTGTTTATGCCTCTTACATATACGGCATGTCTTTATTCCTTATGTTAATTGCACGTGTGTTTGACTTTGCACTGAGGATCGAGATTTTGGTGGTGTCATTCTCCGGTATTATTTTTGGATAACAAAGCCTGGCTCTCACCCCGGACAGAGAATGGGGTTACCATAGTGATAGCATTCATTCTGCTGTCCTGAGAGAAGCGGAGCTTGACATTATGGGACCCCTTAACAGTGGTCTGCATCTTGTGTCGGTAGCACTGAAACGAATAGATTAGTGCATCATTAAACTGAATGCTTGGTCTGAGAATCTGCCTTTCCATTCTTGCGAAAGATAGCGAATCGCAGCATCTATGAGTTCCCTGTGGTTTCAGTAGTAATATAAGATGAATTTTAGGGATGTCGTGGGAAATTATTTAAAACTCGTTATTACAAATGGGACTCAACCCCACACCTCCACAGAAGACCTGGACCCGAACCCAGCTCCTACGACTGCACAGCCACCCTGTCTCGCTTATTGTTGTGGTTATCATACTTACTTTTATTGTGAAAAGTCCTTTGTTAGGAAAGGAGTTTAAATTGGCTTCTGTTATCACATATTTCCAGCCTTGGGGGTTCAGATCTCACTCTTGTGTTTGTATGGAAGTCGCATGATCTCACTCTGTTGTGTATATTCCTGCTTCATGCCAAAAACATGCAGTTAGATGAGGTGGGACGCTAAGAGTGTCTATAGGATGTGTATGTGTCTCCTGTGACGGACTGGCATCCTGTCGGGGGTGAACCCCTGCCTTGTGCTCTCTGCCACCGGGATAAGATGTTAGAAAATTGATGACTGTACTGTAAAATGTTTGAAAAACAGTTTTATAAAATGTTTTATGAAAAAAACAACATTCTGGGCTGAGATAGAATTTGCAATCTGAAAAGTGGAACAAGCTTTGTGCTACGTTCTCTTACCCCATTTATTCGAGCTGAATGGAGAAACTACCATCCCATAATTTATGCCAAACACTTGAAAGATGGAGTCTAGATTTTCACCACTCCTGAGCATTTTCTTTTTGCATTTCTACTACAGGAAATGAAACACCCGAAATGAAATCTTGCATGGCACATATATTGTATGAATTCCATGCCTGCTTGGAAACCTTCAAATGTTCATCTCATGTGGACGTTACAATGATGAAAGTGAAAGCAGGAAGAAAGAACAAATACTATGTTGTATTTTATTCATTCAGCTCATTGCACTGGCCTGGACATATGACAATACGATTAATCTTTTTAGAAAGAGCTGACTATCAGCTGGAATCTCCACAGGATGCAAAGAGGGGTGGCAATTTAAAGCTTTACTCTGTCTCACATGAAATGTAAAATTAAATGCAACTATTTCCACTCAATCCGAATGCTTGCCTTTTGCAGGAGCTGTGTTTGAGTAAAACACAGCTTTCCAGGCATTAATTTAAGTGCTCTTCAGCGTTTAAGAGGTCGGTCACTTGGATAAGGTCAGGTGCTTCAATGATACGTGTTCCTGGAGGAAATAAATAATTCATCTCAAGCAAGAAAAAAAAAATGTGCGTTTTCTCAGGGATACTGTCATGCCATTGAAATAAAAACCAGCAGCAGACCAATTGTAGGCTACCAAACTGCTGTGCAGGGGATTTTTTGAATAGATGAATCCATCACAGAGGTCTGTCTTTGTCTAGTCATGAGGCAATTCCTGGTTAGAGCTGAGACTCTGCAATTTCATGGCAACATCAAGCCAATGTTACGGGAACGTCTTACGTAAAGCCTTTTCGGTGAGAGTACCGTCCTCTACTAGCTCTTCACTTATTCATTTATGGGTACAAAATGGGTACAAAGGGAAGGGGGGGGGCAAATAAAGCATTTTAACTTTTATTATATCTATTTACTGATACTATTTTATATGATTATTTCGAAATAATAAAAGGCTTAAATAATCAAATCTTATTAAATAAGTGATATCTTTCGGTTTGCCCGGTGCCCCCCTCCCTTCTGTAAATGACACCAACAGTGCGTGATACGATTAACAGTATCTAATCCCTAAGATATTATCTTGTCAAACAGACCAAAGCCTTCCGGTGCTCAGGGAAGGAAAAACAGGGAAGAATAAACAAGAAGAGGAAGAAAAACAGAAAAAAGACAGGTAATGATCACTAATGAGAGTAATTACTGTGTTTCTGTCTGTGGTCCAGCTTACTTTGGATAATTTGACTTTTAATAATTTGATAAATTACTAGAATTAATGTCAGTTACTCCCTACATAAATTCATTAGGGAAAGTTGGAAATACTTGTTAAGTGTTTGGGAATGGAGAAATACCTACAAAATAATTTTCAGAAATACACTTTTTCTTTTAAATGTGTTGTTGCACCTGCACAAACCATCTACTGGGTGTGTCTTAAGATTGCAACTCATACTAGTCAAATAAAATGCTTTTACATTTCCGTCCCCCTTTTCATTATCGATTGGTCTTATATGTGTAGGAAACAGCATTATCATGTGAGAGAAGTGCTCATCGAATAAGTATTTTTGTGCATGAATGCTAGCCAGGTGTGATTTCTCTTACTGTTTAGTTTGTGTTTAGACAGTTACTGTATAATCTGCCTTAGGTGCTGTTATTGGCTGGGTCTTAATGCCACCCCTGCCAGGGCCGGTCAATCCTATAGGTGACATAGGCGGCCGCCTAGGGCACCACCCTCTGGGGGGGGGCATCAATTTGCCAGCCAATTTCACTTTGCCTTAAACAGGGGGCGGTGGCGGTGATGCCTGCCCAGTGTGTCACACTGGTTAGGACCAGTACTATTCAAGGGAGAGAGGAGAATAGATCCATTTTTGCTCAGGTTGGGAAAATTTCTGAAATCTCACAGACTTGCTACTGCATTTCTCAATGGGGGTGGGGCTTTAAAGAATGTGTGTGTGTGTGTGTGTGTGTGGCGGGGGGGGGG
>JAODLC010000001.1:18832569-18850485 GCA_026781145.1 Hippopotamyrus pictus
TGTGTGTGTGTGTGTCTGTGTGTGTGTGTGTGTGTGTGTGTCTGTGTGTGTGTGTGTGTGTCTGTGTGTGTGTGTGTGTGTCTGTGTGTGTGTGTGTGTGTGTGTGTGTGTGTGCAGATCCTTTCATACTTATGTTAGGCTCAGAGGAGCGGCTAAATCGGATAGGACATGGTCACCAAAGTCACCAGGTTCTTGGGCCTGTCTCACCCTGGTTTCTCAAAAAAGATGCATGTCGCTTTTGGCCAAAGGTGTCTACCAAACAAATGTAATGTAAATGTCATGCCTACCCCATGCCATCCCATCTGCATTCTTAATAAACCCAACTTTAGCCTCCTGGTTCCCCAGAATGGTTCTGTTCACAGTCGTTACCCACAAGGCCTCCTGACATAGTAGTGGTCTGATGTAAAATGAGAGCCATCATTCAGCTTCAGCTTTAATCTTCCTGAAGGAGTACCATGACAAAAAAGATGGCGAGATTTTATTTATTAAGTCGGTGAGCTTTTTGCCAAGGCAGCAGCCTGCGTACTCCTGGTTAGAACGGAGAGTCTCCACGGCGACTTTCTGAAAGTGGAGACACTTTCAAATTGGTCTCCAGTAGCCATTACTCAGCTTAATACAGCCACAAATGCAATTTCAGCAGTTAAGACCACTGTTTGGGAAGTGTGGCGAGATGCAGCTGTGTCCTATTGGGTAATTTTTAAGAATTCATGGGACTCTTCTGAATCTGTTTTACTGTATATCATCTCACCTGTTTTAAAAATAGGCTTGGGGAGAGACTTGTTCTAACATTAAAGCAGGTGTTGAAAGCTTCAAGAAATTACAGCTCCTCAAAGACGATGCCTTCATACTGTAATACTGAGGCCCTCCACAGGCACCAACAGTCAAAAATCTCCTGTCTTATGGCCGTATGAGAGATTGGGCAGACATCAAAGTTAGGGTTAGGGTCAAAGTTTTGGTCCTGGAGAAGGTGGTGAGAAACTACAGTACATCCTGCAGCCATCAAGTCTATGATAAGACCCATCTCCAAACCAGAATTGTCCTTGGAAGCCGTTTGAACAGGGGATCCAAGGTGGATAAATAAAACAACAGAAAGCTCTAGTTTAGACAAGACACCTATTTTTGGCACTGAGACTCTTCTTATTGGGAAGTGGCCTGTGGCTTTATGCATTAGGATTCTTGGACTCCGATTGGAAGGTTGTTAGTTCAAATCCTGTGGTTAGCAGAGTGGTTTCACTGTTGGGTCCTTTACCCCTATGGTTCCAGGGACTGTCTGACCTGCTTCTTCTTGGATAAAAGCATCTGCTAAGTAAAATTTAAATTTGCACAGCAGCTTTGCTGATTCTCCAGCTGTTTCCCTTAAAGACAGATTGCGGTGCCAAATCGCAAACCACTTTCCTGTGGACATCTCTTTGGCTAACAGCACCTTGCTGAAAACGCCACGAGACACCGTTCCAGATTTCCCGTGTGCTCGCATCCATATGAATCAACGAAGCACTAAGAAATCCCTATGCCGTAAAATTTTTAGTTTTCTAAACTGAAGATGCATCTGTTTTGTCTTCCGAAACATCACACAAGTCATTTGTAAGTTCAGTCAGTTTCCAGCAAACGGGTGAATCCGAAGGCCTTCCTTATTAAGCATGGCTGCCCAGAGCTCCAGACAGTCCCTGTCTGTGGAATAATTAGCTATTCCTCAGGGATTGCATCCTCGGGTCTAACAGTAAGACATTACTTAAGTTTCCTTAAGAAAGAGCGGTTTTGATGAAAGAGCCATCCGATCTTGAAGCCATTAGACCTCCCTGAGGGGGAATGAGATGTACAGTGTGGAAATTTTAAAGGAGTGAGGATGACAGCTATTCACCTTCAGGATGTTACCAAGGACTAATGAGTCTCGTCACCAGGGAGAGCAAATGGAGTGGAATGCAGAACATTTACCCCGTCAGGAGAGGTTCTGACCATGGGCGGAGTGGACAGAGTAGCAGTTTCATACTGCAGGCCATATTTCTGACACTGGCAAAATTTATGAGGCGTTTTGTGTCGACGGGACGAGCTGTCTCCTGAGCTACTTCAGAGGGAAGCTTGGCAATCAGAAGCTCTGAGGTGATCTGAACGCGAGGTGTTTACATTTGCCCATCGAGAGGTGAGCCGCGTGAAACAAAGCCTGTGCCCTTGATGATGAAAGTTAACTGAAATGGCATTATGGGAAAAGGGCCTGTGGAAGGCAGCCACCACTCACCCCCTTCTGTTTCCAAAAAAACAGGCAGGAAGACGAGGCGGACTGCACCTGCTGTCTGGAAATCCGCCATGACAACAATGTCGATGTCAGCCTATTAGGTGACATAGGCGGCCGCCTAGGGCACCGTCCTCTGAGGGGTGAAACTTGCCGAGAGCTACACGTAGGCTTCAGTCAGCACCCGGTTTGGGAATATCTGGGGGATATCTCAGGTTAGTTCTTAAAGCTTTTGTTGAATTTTGGAGGGTTTCCAGATATGGTAAGTAAAGGGCATTTGAGATTTCAAAAGTCAGACGGGGCCAGTTAGAAGGATATGTATAAGTCTGAGAAGCCTTTGTTCAGACGTGTGTGTTTTAAGGATTCGATTTTGCGCCGGATGGGCGCAGTGGACAGAGTAGATGTAGAGCCGGATGTCTTCTTTTAAGCAAAATCTCTTGAGTGAAATTGACCGAGCCTCTAAGACTAGTATAACGGAGCGAGCAAGTAAACCCAATGAAAGTTATTTAGTCAGTCAATCGATGTTACCAGTCATAACCAGCAGAAACAGATTTCAATTGCTTGTTAGTGCTGTCACTAAAACACAAACTGAATTTGAACTCTGCCATTTGAAATACACAACAAATATGAGTGTTTTTTAAATTTTTTTACTGGGGAAACAAAAGATTTGGGCAGTTGGCACTTTTGGGATTTTGGGAGGTACTGTTTGTGGATTTTCAAGTGGCAAAGTAGGTGAAAG
The DNA here is from genome assembly GCA_026781145.1 of Hippopotamyrus pictus. Classification (NCBI taxonomy): domain Eukaryota; kingdom Metazoa; phylum Chordata; class Actinopteri; order Osteoglossiformes; family Mormyridae; genus Hippopotamyrus; species Hippopotamyrus pictus. The sequence goes on from JAODLC010000001.1 coordinate 18,835,536, forward strand.
GTTTCCTATATCACCTCCATGTAGGGTCAGCCGGTAAACATCCATTTTCCTAAGAACGAGTGGCTGAAGTGGGCTTGACATCATATTAGTGCTCCCTGTAGCCCGCGGCAGTGCTACGAAAATGCCCCTCACACAGTTCAATCCATTATACTTCCTTCTCAACATCGGCTCACACTCACCTAGATGACCAACCATGGCATAGTGAACTCAGTAAGGACTCCATACCTTTGAATTATTACAGAATAGCTTCATAGCCTTGCTCACATTTTGCAGGGCCCTTTCAAGATCTAGAACATTCCACTGCAGGCAATGAGAGTAAGCGCCATCATTCTCCAAAACCGCAAATGTTCGCGCTCCTGTGCACTCAGCCATGCGACTGTCGCATTTCCTACACCCTCATGCTTTGCCGTTCTACCCACTTTTCTTTCGAAAGGCTTCGCAAACATGAACCCGTTATTGACGGACTTACCATATCAGGCATCCGATAAATCAATCCCATTTCATAAGCTACTTTTCGTCAATATGGCTACAAATAATGGCTAAATAATTTAAGATAAAATATCCTCAAAAAATATCCTGAAAAAAAATGTACTCTTTGTTGTGGTTTTCCAGCTGCCAACTCCGAGAAAACCCACCTAAAAACTGCACTATTCTGAAAGCAAAGTAATGTTCCCTGGCACAGATGAAAATAATAGATAGTAATATATTTCCTTTCAAACATAGGAGCCTTTTTTTTATTCTGTTTCTGTTTTATATGTCGGGTTTCCCTTTGATGCCCAAACCTTCTGAGCGACCCTCCCTCCTCAGGATGTTTCATTAAGCGTGGTGTTTACACCCGATGTGTATCTCTCCCGTCTTGAGGTTTTACGAGGTCTGTTCTTACTCGAAGGCCAAAAACGGTCGCTGGGGAGACACAGGGGATAATCCCGCTGAGTTAGAAAGAAAAGCGGGAAAGCCTTGCAGCATCTACAAGGAAAAACATTACAGTGCCGGTGATAATATCAGAAGTGAAACCACAGCAACAGCTTGGGGATAACACACGGAGACCCAGGTGCGTGCGCTGGGTCGCTTTTGTTCCAGCTTTTCCCCATTTGATGTGCATAACAAGCCACTGAAGGAGTATGCGGGCAGGTATTAACATGCACGTCAAAGGAGGAACAAACTGCTGTATCAAAGTCGGCTTGTGAACGGTTTAAGCCCCCTGCAAAGAATTCTTGTTCAGTCTTCCAGGCACGATACATTCTAGAACAGTAATTAATGTTTGCACTGCACGCGCTCAAAGAAGAAAAAAAACGTAAAATGATAATGAATATGATAATTAATTAATATTATTAAGGGATAATAAATGGAAGCTGTGATTATATGGATATTCAGACCATTTACTGTGGCAAGCCTAAATGATTTTATGTTCACAGAATTAAAGTTAATGACTCTCACAATTAGTTGAGTGGCCTCTGGACGTGTGTGATAATAGTGTTTTTTACGATTTGAGAAGCACAGATGGGGAGCTGAAAAAGCCAGCATCAATATCCCTGTGAGTCCAGTCCAACCAGTCACCAAGGAAACATCAGAGAATAACAGAGCCTCGCTCGGGTCGTCTTGCAAAAAGGGCACCAAGACTAGTCAGACACCATGGAGGGAGGTGAGAATGGCAAAATGTGCATCAACAGCTTCCGGAAAGTTCCAAGATCACATGTCGAAGGAGTACAGCTCGCGTGTCCTCTTGTATTTGCCTCCCACATACAGGGCTCGGATGGCAGGGACGTCAGACCTGCGAGCGGTGATTGAATGTATCAGCAAGTACTGGTGAAATGGAATATTCCCAGCGAATTGCTTTGAATGATACCGGGGCACAAACTGTGTCTCTACGGTGCACGAGTAGGTAGAAAGACTTAATTAACAAACAACCTTTTTAAAAATCCTAAATCAATGACTCTGGAAAGGTTACTCAAGGGGAAAGCTGGTATTTTCTAACCAACAGCGCGGGGTAAAGCGATCGGGAGGTGCTTCTCTCAAAATAGCCCTGGATCTAAATATGTAACAGTGCTGCGTCCTCTCTCTAGCTACAGAGGTCCACATAGTCTCTGATGGAGCAGGCAAGGGAAGCTTTCGGGGGCCTGTAATAAATCCTGCTGAGTGTGCTCTGCCACACAGAGCTCCTGTTTTACTATTTAGTAGCTGGATTTCGTGCAAAAACATGTTTTCATTCCAGCTGAGCTTCAGTCCACAGTGGAAATTGAGACTTGAGGCGCAGAAATGGATCTGCAGCCCTCAGATCAGCAGCAGCCTGTGCAGTGCTGTACTGTGCAGTGCAGTGCATAGCAACCATGCAGCCGTAAAAAACACAGGCTAATGTGACCTCCATCACCACCACTATTATTTATATTCAACAAGCAGCGTGTCAGCTGCCATCCTGGCACAGAGGACGCAAGGATTTATTAATGACGGTTATTAAAATGTAAAATTACAAGCTCTTTCTCTGATTATGTGCTCTTCTGCTTAGCGACGTCCACGCTTGATGCTTAGCTGGAAAATTCAGCAACAGTGTATTTTGAAGTACATATATACTGACGTTACATGTAGTAAATAATTTAAGTGCGATGATGTGTGGGATAAAGAATGGTTGTCTTTGGTTCCTTGCCAGTTAATTACAGCTGAGAAAAGCAAAAATATAATCAGCCAGGCAAATTGTCTCATGGGTGCAGCAACGCAGTACAGAGTAAGACTTTGTTTTAATAACTGTGTTAAGTACTACAATATCCTTCTGTTATTCTGGGGAGGGGAGTCTACAGGTAAATGTAAACCGAGGGTAACATCAGCTACTTCCATGAAAGTAAGGAACAAACTAAAAATAGATATTATACGTACTATGCAGTTTGTTTATGCAGAAAAATCTAAGTACAGTTAATTGATTTCTTCAGAGAAGATGCCGAATGGGATTACATTGTCCGTTTTCGTTTCAGCCATTGAAATAAATTATCAAACACTTTTTCTTGACTGCTAATGTTCTTGAACTTTTGATAAAATACAGTTTTTTTCCCTCACAGCTGATCACTCCTGACATCTTTAACGGCTGAATAGCATTGCTTTTGCCCTAATGACATTTCCACTGGATTACAGGGCTCTCGGGAAGCTTTTCGGTAAAAATACTCATCACTTAATAAAGTAGTAGGCCTATAATTTTTTTTTTCTGTTTTGGATTCACTACCAGTGGAGGACTGTACAAAAAGACATGTGTGAAAGCGTTATAAATTTACCCTCTGGGCTTGAAAAGCAGATTCCCACAGTGATTGAAGGCTGGCTTGGCATGTATGCCATTCTAGGAGGGATAGATGGAAAATGCGTTATCCTATCAGCATAATAATGCTGCAATACAGGCTGGCTTTTTCTCATTTTCCCACTGTGCAAATTTGATTTATCTATACATCCAAGATAATTCCTTCAATAAGGTGTGTCACGTCCCTATAAAAAGAGCGCCCTCCTGCATGAAATAGGGAAATTATTTTACCATCACACAAACACTCATTTTTTAATTTTATTTTGCATGCCAATCATTGTGCTTTTGGAGGAAGTACTCGCAGATACCTTCAGGGGTGCGGTGCATGTTGTGATGCAACGTTATGATTAGGTTTTTTATAATGCTCAACAGGAGCGTTAGGAGAACCTTCTGGAAGAATGTTACTGTAATGACTGTAGAATATTTGAAAAATGTAACTCCACGGTGAAAATTTAAAATAGATACCAGAGTTGTTTTGCTGTGATTGTTCCATTTTCTTGTGAGTGCTCCCAAAAGGGAGGTTGTGGGATCGATATTGCCGCTTTATTGAATTTTTAATTGCAGACATTCATCATATAAGCTTAATTGCTGCATAAAGTTAGGTGCTGGCAACATTTGTATGGTAATCAGCCGTCTGCGTGCCTTTGTTATAAACGTAGGCCTACAGTTTTTCAATGTCTAAAGCAGAAAACCAGACTGAAAGAAACAAAGATTTGGCTTTTCCACACACGGGTAACACTATAGATGAGAAACTGTGGCTTGTCGGGTGCGGAGCGTTAGTGACAGAGCAAAGCATCCATGAAGCTCCTGATTCACTGACCTTCAGCATTTCAGGCTAGAATAGTAACCAGGAGGCATCTGTCAGCACCTGCATAGGCTGGTCTTTGTACTATCCAGCATCTTAAATGATTCACAGACACGCCATGGTAAGAACAATAATTAAATAACAGAGCAAAAAGTCAAGTAATTATGAGCATCTTTAAAAGACTTTGTTAGAACTGTAAGCAGTGATGGAAACAATCAATTTAAATTCAATTTAGTGAGATTTCAGTAAATTTCATGCAGTGATTTTATTGGGCTCACGACAATTTGATTGAGCTGTTAGTTAAAAATTAAATGATACAACCTACAACAAGTACAAGTATAGGGTAGCAGAAACAGTATTCAGCAAAATAAACTTTGAAGTCATTTTAAATTATTGTTAGTGCATTTGGCGCTGGCCTATATTATTTATGGACATAACAGAGAAGTGTGTTTTATGATTTTCCTTTCTGATGTATATAAATGTATCTCCTTGAATGTTAAAAAAAAAAAAAAGGTTTTCAATTTGCCCGACAGCCCAATCACGCTTACGTATAATTATTGAGGTGAGAAGTGCAGCTGTAACCAAACGCAGTAATGATTCGTCTGTAACTAACCGAGACAAAATTATAGGTCAGGAAAGTCATACTGGCTCGCATAAGCGACTTTAATGAAAGTTTTGCACATTTCGGAAAAAAAAACGCGGCAGTCCGCATTTGCTGGTAAATTCCGCAGGTTGCATAGGTAATCCAACGATGAGACCACTGAAATCTGATAAAATTAATAAACACACAAAATAAGTCATACTTTGACTTTAAAACAAGGCTTTGCCCTCCGTTTCCGGCTGCAGCAGGGCTGCAGTAAACCCATGGGGTTCCGCTTTATCTCTGTTGCTGGCTGGGAAATGGGACTACAAGCTTCATATCAGCTCCCTGTTATGCAATCAACAAACCTTAATAAAACAGTGATTTATTTCTTTAATACTGTGCTGGCAATGTCTTTGGGCAAGTCGTTTTTTAAATAGAGCTTAACACCTGCTTATTACATATTAATAATAAATATCTAAGAACTGTTTTGACAGTTATTGTATTCTAGGCAAGGTGCAGTAATTATATGAAAAACTTCACAGCTATTAAATACACATTATACTTACCTAAAATATTGTTACAAACGTTGGTTTTGCAGTACGTTCTTGTACTTGGTAATTGGAAAAAAGATCGCGAAGTGAGTACGTGTTAGAGAGGCGGTGTGTTAATGCGTACGTAAATAATATGCATCCTTCGATTAATAATTAATAACTGCCTCTGCAGATCAGGTGCTGTTTAATCCTGTGTTATGCCCCTGGATTGGCTGCTATTCTAATTTCATTTCCTGCCATGGCTTGGCTTGTGCACCAGATCGTCCGTCTTCCTAGTTTTGTTTTTTTCCCCTCTGCCATACGACCATGTCGCAGATTGATTAATAGGCCTACTGATGGTTGAACTGCTGTATGAAACTGGAATGCCATTCGAATTTTACAGCGGTTGACTCCATACTATTTGGAAATAACACTTTCCGAAGCATATTCTGCCAGTAAGACAGCAATGTAAATGTAAGACACTCACTGCGGCAGGCTTTCCCATATTTTTTAAAATGTAGGTTATTTTTTTATGCGATTTCGAAATGCGCTGCTTTGACTAATCCAGAGTTAGAGGAGGTTATGTACAGAGTCCTTTGTAGCTGCACACAGGAGTGAGATCTTAGTGTGTCTCATCTAGTCGGACATCTCAATAATATTGACGATGCAGAAATTCAATAGAAAGCTTTCCTGTTGCCTACATTAGAAATGGTTCGGCACCTCAGATGTCGTTGCACCACGCTCACTGAGTGCGTCTCTGTGAAGTGCGCCTTTAATTGCCCAGGGTTTCACTAGTATTGCGGCACTTTCCAAACATTCATTTTTCTAAAGATGTTTGTGAAAACAGGAACGTATGAACACAGATTTCTAAATAGCAGGCGAAGATGTGCTCAACCACCATAAAAGAAAAGAGTGTTAATAAGTTTTCAAATCTTTAGCATTTTTATAATGTCGAGCTTAAGGCTGCACACGCTGCTTTGGTGGAGCGGACACTTCACTTGCGATTTTAATGATGTGATTCAATAGGTTTCTTGTTTGTTGTTGCCCATTTGATCTTAAATTCACCAAAAAAAAAAATTATATCATATCTGCCTCTTTGAAACTGCACACTCCATTCCAAGTCATCATAGTTGCAAGGGTATATTAAATATGGGTGTGACTGTGGACAAGTAAAAAAAAAGTTATTTCACTGAACTTCGATCCATTGGGGCCTCCACTTCGTAGACCCCCAAACAATGGCAGAAGAAGGAGGGAAAGGACATCTGTTTAGTGTAGGGGTGGGTAATTCTATCCGCAAAGGGCCAGTGTGTCTGCAGATAACCTTTAGGTCAGCTGTTCAAACCCATGTGTGAGGCATCTTCAGCCAATCATTCTTCTAATTAGTACTGTAATCTAATTAGGGAGTTGCAGTGAAAACCCGCATACACAGTGGCCCTTTCTGGATAAGATTGCCCACCCCTGGTTTAGTGGGACCAGAGGTGGGTAATTCAGGTCCAGAGAGTAAAAATCCAGACCAAGATTTTGCTTCAACCAACCAGTTGAGTATAAAGAGTCACAAAGTACTCAACTGGTTCTGGGTGGAAGTGATGCATTTTGCCGCCTCGGATTTTCCTGGAGCTGCAAGTCATGTGATTCGCCAGGCTGGGGTAAGCATATGCAGGCATCATCAGGGCTTTTAACGGAAAACGACACCATTCCCATGAAATCCCTCACGTGCTCCTGAGTATCGCGCATGCAAGCAACGCTAAACCCCAGGGAGTCTGAGGGAAATTGCCAGAGCACAAACAGATAAAATCTCGCTCCAGGCTTTGGCCTGATCTCTGTTTAGTGATACAAATTCAGACACGATGCTACTAAATTCAATTGATTTGGCCTGCTGAGTAATACTTCACTTTGACCCTAAAGAAAATACAAAACAAGGGTATACATTTTTCTAATGCATTTTTTTGATGCTTAAACTCTCAGATTCCTCCTGCCTTGATGAAAAACGGGGGCCTGCTTTTAGCAGTCATGCCTGGGGCTATTCTCTGCTTTTGCTTGTTGGTGCCATAACCTTCCTGTCGAGCTTAATAAATCACAGAAGATAAACTGATCCTGGACCATCCACTCATGCATATGACAGAACAACACAGAAATGTGATAATCAAAAGACAGAAGCAGAATACACAGCTATAAGGAAATAACTCAGTGCTTAAAATATGGCTTAATTGACAGACGCATGATGTTTACACCCCAGATACTCTCCCCTATGCTATTTGCCTGTAGTCTAAAACAGTTAACCTCACTTATTACATGGGATCTGAAAACAGTCCTTTAACAAGTAAAAAAAAATTAAGAGTACACATTATGAAGGATGTTCATCACTGGAAAACTGAACCTTTGCTGTGTCCATGTGTAGGTCATACTGTATGGTGCTCTGTTTAAAAGGGGAATCACTCATTTTTTTCTTAAACTCATCAATCTAGATCCCATTAATGAATAGAATTAGAGCTGGACAAATAGACACTTCCAGTCCAGGATAAATGTGACATTTTCTTTCATTTTGTACTGTAGAAACAATCTTTGTGTTTATTAGCCAGAATAGAGAACTTGGGCCAAACTGCTTAAAACTGTTATAACATATTCCCTTACTTAATGATGACTTCACTGATGCCATTATGTTCTGAACAGATATAGGAACCTTTTAGAATTTTTAAGACACTTAAAAAAACTCAAACTAGCCCAATGAGTCTCTGGTGGCTATAATCAAAAACTGCAAATGAAAATATTCAGCTGAAAGGCATTCAGAAAATTAGGGAAAATCTCTCAAAAAAAGAATTTCTTCTTCAGCTAAAATTTCATTCATGAATCTTCCAGCCACTGATCCTGGTTCTGTCAAGTCCTGCCCGTTGTGACGATGAGTGACCATAGACAAAGCAGACCCCGTAATGCCGGAGAATGATTTATTGGGTTTCAAGCCGGGTGCACCAAAAGTCGAAGGGAAAAGACAAGCGGGTGGTCGGGTTGATCGCGGGAGGTCGAAAGCCGGATTGGTCAATCCCACAAACAAAGACAAGACGTGGAGACGATGGGACAGGAAGGAGACAGGAGGCAGGAGGCAGGCCATGAGACTGAGAAATGTTTAGCCAGCGTCATGAATATGGCAACAATACTTCACAACCTTTGGGAGTTTGTTTTGGGGTTAAGTAGCCTGATTAGATTGCGATAATTGCCAGCGGCTGAGCAGCCCCGCCCCTGGAGGGGTGACACCCATCTTGTCTATTTAGCCCTTCTGGTTCCTTCCTAGCATTACCCTGATGAGCCACACCTTTTGCTTGTTGCCCCTTGTTAGTCTTGATATTTAAGTATCTCTTTGTCTCATCATCCCCAGGCTGATCCTCCTGCAAAAAAAAAACTCTCCTATCTGCATGCCTTTGGCTACAGGAAGTATCCCCTGAAAGAAACCTGCATAACCCACAGAGCGCAATCAGACTACAGCAATGCAGTGAAGAAGAGGGATTCGAACCCCCCAGCCCTGAAGGTATAAGGCAACCTGCTACCTGCTGAGTCACTGTCTGTGAATTATGCCAGCAATAGATGTTTGAAAATAATATTGTAATAAAATTTATTAATGAATCGTATAATTGCCAAAAGTTATCTATCCATCTGAGGGATTTCCCTAGTTAACTTTTAGTTATTTAATTACGTTCATTTAGTTCATTAATTTACTGTATAGCTTTCATATTTCTTATTTTTACATTTCTTTCTGTCCATGCTACTCTCTCATGTTCTTTGCTTATCCCATACAACTTACTCTCACCAAGGCCGTCTGACCCCCTGGCTGCAGGAGTCTGTATGAAGACCATAGATAAAAGGCCTGCTTCCCTCAGTGGGGGCAGAGACAGACAGACAGACAGACAGACAGACAGACAGACAGACACTGAACCGACAGAGAGAAACATCTTTCTGTAACATCTTCATTCTGTCTTAATAAACGGCTTAAGCTTAAGGAACTTTTCTCATTCTACTAAATGAACCTGAGGTTTCACTGAAGAAATGTATCACATCTACTGTATTCATTAATTTTCTGAAATCTCTTGTCCTATTCAGGGTTGCGTGGGGTCCGGAGCCTATCCTGGAGGCTATGGGGGCAAGGCAGGAAGCAACCCAGGACGGGCCAAAAGTATTCAAGTGGAATTATTTTTAGCCAGAAAGTATTATGATTATTGTAGAATATTATGCTTTCAAAAACGATTTTAAAATGGAGGCATTACAGTTTAAACTGAAAGACTTGGTTCATTTGTGTTATGAGCCATGTTTGTCATATATGCATGGAGATTTTCTGACAATCAGCCTTTCCTGATTTTAAAGTCACTTATAACCTTCATGACCAATTTGTTTTCGGCCAGTTTGTCAGCCCAGCATGGTTCACAGCCTCGACCAGAATATTCTTACGGGAGGTTTAAAGAGTGATGAATAAATTCCATTTGATATATTCTAGGCAGGCTGATTTTCACGGCTGTTCACCGTGAATACATTAAGGACAAAGGAAGGATTTGTGGGAGGGGGTGTGAGGGTAAGAGGGGAGGAGAGGAATGCAGATGATGTCCCGCATAACCGCTCGCCATAGCTGCATATGAGCAGTTTAGCGTTAGCGGCGGTAATGTACCGTGTTTGGTGTTCAAAGGGGGGGGCGTGTACAACAGAACCCATCACGACGCCGTTCTGCATCCATTAGGTGAGAGAAATGCAGTTTCAGGTGCAGGTAGTCTCCATCTGAAGATGTCTGAACCGCTAGAATAACAAAATCACATGCAATCTGTACAGCAAAGAGGCTTCCGGAAACATTAACCGTAACGTGCAAACTGCAACTGAAATATTCACATTCGAAACCCTTGGGGTCCAGCGTGTCATTTCATAGCTGGAATGTAGTGTGTGGTGTTTTTTTTTTTTTAACTGTTTTACCAGTATTGTGGAACATAAGCATCATGCATACTGCCACAGTTGCATTACTCTCAGAAGCCAAGTGGACATCAGGACAGCCTCATCTGACCCCTCAGTATCCCTGCAGGCCATCCCACAAAAAGGCTCACGGTTTCCTGCTCCCTATATTACCCTGGTTATCTGAGTCTTCAGCCGCCACCAGAAAGCCCTAGATTTAGAACCACCCCCTGCCCCCCCATAGCACCACTGCCCACCACACTCTGAAGATTCACTTCTTTGAATTGCCCCCAGGATCCGACATGGATAAATAAACTATTATGTTTATTTTCCAAGATATATCTCATTTCCTGTCATGATGGAGATAAAATGTACAAAACCCACATTGCTCAAGCATGGGGAGGACAGTAAAAGCATCTATGACAGTTTAACACTTTAAACCTCACCCCCCCCCCCCCACCTGAAAACGAGGACATATGCAGATCCCACATCACATACATGTGTCGACTGGCAGCCCAGATGCAGAGCTACTGCGTTCCAGATGAAAGTCCCACCCCCATGGGGGATGATGAACCTACAAGAGCTTTAAAACACTTACCCAGTCACAGATTTCGCAGGTCTGACATGCAGAAGGAAAACAGCAAGGCTGAGAGCGTTTATTAATTATTGAAGCCTGTGGATGATGTTGCGTTGTCATTGGAGGTTCAAACCCAATGTTTTGGCTGCACTATAAATATACAGAAGGCTTTGTAAAGACACCAGAGCCATCTTCAGCTCACATTATTTTAGTTTATAAATAAGCCAAGTTAGACATCAGCTCCTTGGAATCACAGCTTGTTCATTTGACCCACAGCCTTTCCTTTGGGAATGTTTTATTAAATAAATACCCCTTGCATTTATATTTTGCTAACTTAGCTAGAGATATTCTTTTTGGTTGCTGCTACCAAAGCCAGTTTTGGAGTATTGAAATTTTATTTTTTCTCTTCTGTTTTTGGTGAGATATCTGGGTGTAAATAGAAAATTGGGTGGTCAAATTAGTCCCATTGGGTGCTGGGATGGAGGTTGAGGTTACACAGTATCATCTGAGCAAAGATCAGATGCCAACATTTGAGGATTCATCAAGATGCTAATAGCTAACCACTAATGAAAGACTCATTTTCTGGCAGCCAGTAACTTTTCATTCATTTGGGGGTATTTTCTGCAGGACTCACAACACGCAGTATGATCATCTGCCAATACAGCACAAAGTTATAAATTCAACCATGGTGAAGCCTGTAGCTGTAGCCTGATATGCTATGCAATGCTACCGTTCAAAGGGAAATATAGGCAGGAAGAAACACAGACAAAGGCCTGACTGTTTAAATGTGGTAATTATCTGCTGAGCGAACACACATGCATGGACAAGGGATGCCCGCAGATGTGAGGGTCAGGCTGCATTTTCTGCAGGATCTCTGATGGATACACGAGCGTTTCTTCAAAACCTTACTGCCCCTGTTTTATTACCAAGTATTCTCCAGTTAACCTTCAATTCCTTATATTTTGTCTGAATTCTGAAATGGGTTCGAGTGGTGTCATACAAGTCTCACGAGATATAAATCTTGTTCTGATGGAGGACTTAACCTCATAATGAAAGAACTTTCCCTGTCAATAAAGTTTAAATTACACTGAAATAAGTTTATGATTAAATTTATACAAGTGGGTTGAATAATAGAGGCTTATCTCTGTGAAATACATTATCTATTAAAGCTTAGGGTTGTCACATTGGAGTTCTAAGTCAACTGGCTATTGCTTTTTCCATTTGCCCACAAGGGCAGTTGTTGATCATGTGATTCTCAAACCGCCAGCAACCAATAGCAAATCTGCTACGGTCACATGCTCCTATTTGATCACATGTTCTTCACAAATGACCTGAGGATGCTGTGAACTTCCATTTATCACATTTCTTTTTTATGCCGAGGGAAGTTAACAAAATGAAAGGAAGTTAATTACATTTTGACTAAGTTGGGGTGTTTTATACATTACAAAGGAATCAGCAGCCACAAGCTTTAAGAGTTCTGAAGAGAAGAGAAGAGAAGAGAAGAGAAGAGAAGAGAAGAGATCTTCCCATCTTCATCCAGTACAGAGGAGCCTGGCGCTTATCCCTTTCAGCAAAGGTCACGAGGGACACTTCATGGGATGCCAGTTCATTGCAGGGCACATACTGTACACACTATGGGCAATTTACAACCCATATTCTCGACTCTGTAAGTGTATGTTACAATGTAGTTGGGCCTGCTCATGTCTGTAACCATGCCCTGGATTTGATTCTTAGCCATGGTATCCTGGTGGAACACGGAACTATTATCCCTCAGAATCCTCTACTTTCAGATCATTACTTGTTAATGTTTGAAGTACAGTATAGCCTCCCTTCAGCCCCAGCTCCGAAGTACAGTATCAGACGTTCCATAGCCTCATTATCTACAACAGCGTTTCTCAACCAACTTCCACAGTCCTTCAACCTTACATCTAAAGCCTCAAGTGAAAATGAACTTGAACAAGTAACCGTGAACATGGTACAATCGCTTCGCAGAACTCTTTATCTTGTAGCTCCAATAAAGCATAGAGATAAGAAACCTGCCCCCTGGTACTCTGACTATACTCATTCACTTAATAGGCTTCATGCAAACTAGAGTGCAAATGGCGCCTCATCCAAACTAGAAGTCTTCAGATCTGCCTGGAAAGAGAGCCTTTCTAAGTACAGACAAGCACTAGTGACTGCTAGGTCTGTGTATCTCTACAGATACAACAACAGAACAAAAACATATCCTAAATTCCTATTTGAATCTGTGTCTAGGTTAACACAGAATTCTTCAGTCTTAAACTTGCAAGTCCTCACAAGGTCTTAAGAGGTCTTACCATTTTTTAATGGTAAAATAACTATTAGACAGACCATCCAGTGCACGTCTGTAGCTACATACAGCTACCAGCTACCAGTCCCATTCCTCCTCATAATGACACCTTTGAATCTTTCCTTCCTATAAAACAATCAGAACTTTTGATCTTAGTTTCCTCCTGCAAATCTTCTACTAGTCTTGTAGACCCAATTCCTTGTAGACCCAATTCCTCAATTATTAGCACTACTCTGTTACTTGTCAAACTTGTCTCTTAGGCTTGGATATGTTCCAAAACCTTTTTAAAATAGCTGTCATTAGACCTGTCCTAAAGAGCCCAAATCTTGACCCTAGTATTTTAGGAAATTATAGACCTATTTCAAATTTTCATTTCATGTCAAATATCCTGGAAAAAGTTGTTGTTCATAAGATGTCTTCACTCTTACAGAAAAATAATGCTAATGAATTACATCAATGTGGTTTTAGACCAAACCACAGTACAGCAACAGCTTTAATCAAAGTAACGGATGATTTATTTATGGCTTCTGATCATGGCTGTATATCTTTGCTGGTATTACTAGATTTAACTGCAGCATTCTATACTGTGGACAATAATATTCCCTTGAATTGGCTAGAATCTGTGGTTGGCATCAAGGGGGCAGCTCTCTCTTGGTTTTGCTCTTATTTAACTGATCATTATCATTATATATGCTACCTATTGGTAACATTATTAGAAATCATGGTATTGGGTTTCATTGGTAGGCTGATGATGCCCAGTTTTTATATTACGTTACGTTAAATCTGCATCACAGCTCTCTCAGTTAGAAAACTGTCTACTAGATATCCAGTGTTGGATGGCAAAAAAATCCTTATGTTAAACACAGAAAAAAGCAGAAGTACTGCTATTTGGTACCAAGGCTGCTCGAAAAAATTTTGATAACCTCAACCTCGGTAGTCTTCCTACTCAGCCTATCACAGTGGTCAGAGATGTTGGTGTCCTGGTTGATTCAGATTTATGTTTCGATGCTCACATAAGAAGTATTACTAGAACTGTGTTCTACCATCTACGGAACATAGCCAAGCTTCAGAAGATGCTCTCCTTCCCTAAGGCAGAAAAACTAATACATAACTTCCAGGCTGGACAACTGTAATGCCCTCCTTTCTGCTTGCCCATCTGGATCCTTACATAAACTTCAGCTGGTACAAACCAACCAGAGTTCTTACAAACACAAAAAAAATTTGATCATATTAGCCCTGTTCTATGCTCCTTTCACTGGCTTCTAGTTAAGTCTCAGATTGACTACAAAATACTGCTATGTATTATAAAGCACTGAATGGCCTTGCATCAGAATACCTTAGAGATCTACTGGCCTTTACAACAGTCCTCGCTTGCTTCAATCTCAAGGAGCAGGATATCTATTAGTACCCAGGGTAGAAAGTACTACAGCAGGCTGCAGAGCATTCGCTTATGGAGCTCCTCAGCTGCGGAATGGTCTTCCATCGGATGTGTGGGATTCGGGCTAGAGACCTGCGCGGGACGGATTTTTCAGTCCCGCTCCCGCAAGATTATGTCCTGCTCCCGCCCGCTCCCGCAAAAAATATACATTATTTTCTCCCGCTTCGGCCTGCGGTATTCAAGTTTTGTCCCATATAAGTAGTTTTATTTTTACCGCTTCTTCCCGCTACTCTGTTATTTGTTCCACTTGCTTCCCTTTCGAGTATATATAAAAAAAGAAACGGAAAATAAACAAATATGTTTCGTTTTATTTGAGTTTAATTAAATGGAATGAACATGGACACGAACGAGGATATAGATATAGCCGAATGAGGTCAACAATCTTGTCTCTGGTGTCCTTAGAGGCCTCTTTGGTATTTTCCATGGTGATAAGTAGAGATGGCAATTTCGGCACCCAGAATCGATCCGTTCCGAACACGTCCGAAACTTCTGGTTTCGATACGGAGTTT
>JAODLC010000001.1:18850585-18865737 GCA_026781145.1 Hippopotamyrus pictus
ATTTTTGTCAGTGATTGGTAAAAATGTTTCGCGTGTTGTAAATTTGTTTTCACTTTTGTAAATTGGTTTTGGGACTGCTAAAAGTTCTTTGCATATTGTAAATTTGTTTCTGTTTTTGGCAATATTGTTTTATATGCTGATTTGTTTTATGATACGATAATTTGCTTTATGCAATGTTAATTTAATTTACCCTATATTCGGTCACCGTAGTATTAAGCACACTTTTGACAGTTCGAGCTTTGTGACATTCGAAACTTGACGCAAATGGTATAACATTTGCTATACCTGCAGTTCCGGTTTTTGCCAGCAGGCTGTGCACAGCTAGTGTTTCGAAACATTGTTTGTTTCGAATGTTTCGAAATTGTTTTGATGATTCGAAATTGCCATCTCTAGTGATAAGGTTGACGATATAGACAGATTAGTGACCCAAGAATACGATTTAACAAAGTAATGCAATTAAATGAGAATGATGGCTTGGTATCCGTTAATGCTTAATTAAGTACTGTACTACTTGTGTTGTGTTAGTGCACATATACTTGACCTAATTTCTTGCTGACTTGTTGGGATCAAATACATATTTTCCTAGATAAATGACAAATTTGTTTGTAACTGTTACATAATGATTTTTTTCTTGCTTGTTTTGTTAATAATCTATCTTTTGCTGTTGAAATAAACCTACCGGTGAAATTACGGACTTCTCATTTCTTTATTAATGGGTCAACTTAAGAATTCAGCAGGGGGTTAAATAATTATTTCCCTCACCGTATTTAAGTCTAGACTAAAAATACACTTGTTTAGCTTATAGAGACTCTAGTTCCACCTCTAGCTAATTGCTCACTCCCAGTTAGGCCTACAGTCGTGGCCAAAAGTTTTGAGAATGACACAACTATTGGTTTTTACAAAGTTTGCTGCTTCAGTGTTTGTAGATCTTCTCATCAGATGTTTCTATGGTATACTGAAGTACAATTACAAGCATTTCATAAGTGTCAAAGGCTTTTATTGACAATTACATTTAGTTTATGCAGAGTCAATATTTTCAGTGTTGGCCCTTCTTTTTCAAGACCACTGCAATTCACCCAGGCATGCTATCAATAAACTTCTGGGACAAATCCTGACTGATGGTAGCCCATTCTTCCATAATCAATGTTTGGAGTTGGTCAGAATTTGTGGGTTTTTGTTTGTCCATCTGCCTCTTGAAGATTGACCACAAGTTATCAATGGGATTAAGGTCTGAGGTTGATGTTTTGTTCCCCGAGCCACTTAGTTATCACTTTTGCCTTATGGCACGGTGCTCCATCATGCTGGAAAAGGCATTGTTCATCACCAAACTGTTGGATGGTTGGGAGAAGTTGCTCTTGAGGATGTTTTGGTACCATTCTTTATTCATGGCTGTGTTCTTAGGCAAAATTGTCAGTGAGCTGGCTGAGAAGTAACCCCACACATTTACTGTTAGCATGACACAGGACTGATGGTAGTGCTCATCATTTCTTCTCCTGACAATCTTTTTTCCGGATGCACCAAACAATTGGAAAGGGGATTCATCAGAGAAAATTACTTTACCCCAGTCCTCAGAAATCCAACCCCTATACCTTTTGCAGAATATCAGTCTGTCCCTGATGTTTTTCTTGGAGAGAAGTAGCTTCTTTGCTGCCCTTCCTGAGGAAGCTCTGCACCGGTGGTGCCCTGATCCCACAGCAGAATCAACTTTAGGAGACAGTCCTGGCGCTTGCTGGACTTTCTTGGGTGACCTGAAGCCTTCTTCATGACAACTGAACCTCTCTCCTTGAAGTTCTTGATAATCTGATAAATGGTTGATTTAGGTGCAATCTTACTAGCAGCCATATCCTTTCCTGTGAAGCCCTTTTTATGCAAAGCAATGATGACTGTGTGTGTATCTTTACAGGTAACCGTGGTTAACAGAGGAAGAACAATGTTTTCAAGCACCACCCTCCTTTTAAAGCATCCAGTCTGCTATTCTAACTCAATCAGCATGACAGAGTGATCTCCAGCCTTGTCCTCATCAACACTCTCACCTGTGTAATGAGAGAATCACTGAAGTGATGTCAGCAGGTCCTTTTGTGGCAGGGCTGAAATGCAGTGGAAATGGGTTTTTTGGGATTAAGTTCACTTTCATGGTAAAGAGGGACTTGACAATGAACTGCAATCTGATCACTCTTCATAACATTCTGGATGCAAAATGCCATCATAAAAACTGAGGCAGCAGCCTTTGTAAAAATTAATATTCTCAAAACTTTCGGTGCTGGCTGTAGAGCTGGGTGGGGATCAATGCCACTGGCTTTGGATGAGCTGAACTGTCATTGCTGTCACTCTAGCTTCACACCCCCTTGTGGAATTGGAGTGCTGACATTCAGGGACCCCCCATGCCTGCGTTCCCATTTGCCTCTCCCTCCTACTTATGCTGCCATAGCAATATCTGCCGGAGCTTGCACATTGCACTCACCTAACTGTTTGCACTGCCTCTAGTCTTTAGCTAATTGCACATTTTTCTTCCCCTTTCCCTCCTGGGTTGTGCTGCCTGGAGACCCCAAATTATCAAGATATTTTACCTACCCTGCTGCATGCGGCATCTCCACTCCCTGTGTTGTCTTTCCGGCCTGCTCGCCCGTCTGCCTGTGACGTCCTCCCTCCATGCCCTGCTGCTGTACCACTGCTCATCCTGCCATCTGAAACAGCACCAGCACCTGCCTGCCATCACTTGCCCCCCCCCCCACTTTGAAACTCAAATGTTATACTGTGATTGTGACAGTGTGAATTGAAACTTTACCATCTTGCTCATTTGACTTCCTCTGCTGGCCCCTGGACAATGGGCTCCCCTTTGAGTCTGGTTCCTCCCAAGGTTTCTTCCTTCTAGGGAGTTTTTCTTTGCCACTGTCACTGCTGGCTTGCTCACTGCGGGCTTTGGGCAGGCATAATGTAAAGCACTTTGAGACAATGTAACGTTGTGAAAGTCCACTATGTAAATAAAATTGAATTGAATGAAGCGAGTCAGCAGCAATGCAAGCTCAAACAACTTCACTACCACTTTCATATCCCACAATGCTTTGCATACAGCAAATTAAAATGCGCAAAAAATATTGAGGACAATGTTTTGCCATATGAATGTGAGAAAACAATTACATATTAAAAATTAAATATTTCCATTTCAAGTTAGTCTTGAGTTAATGTGACTGAATGTTTAAACACGTATATTTCTTAACATTACATTTTTGAAGACAGTTTATTTTCACAAGCTGAATAGACACAACAATAATATTTGTCCATTTTTATTATATCATACAATATTAATCAAAAGAGGATGGATCACACTGCTGAAAGTCTGACCCAGATTTTTTATACAAGCTTTGATTAATCAGTATGATAAGACCATGTAACTGTCATTTTCTTGCAGCAAACTTTTGTGATTTTATGACATACAGCTCATATCATTAAAGAAACGTCAATACTTCTTGAGAGAGCCATTTCGTCTCCTGTACAGAAGACAGAAAAAGGCGGAGCGAGGGTGAGTCTCAAATCTTTCATGCAAAAATTTCCTTCCATTTTAGTGAATAGGGCTTGTTGTTAGGGCAGCTCAACGTGAGTATACAGTTGCGGTCAGAAGTTTACATACACTTATCAGGGGCATGAATGTCATTAATTTTGGGCTTTTAATGATTTATTAATGATCATGATCTTTTTCCATGGTGGAATGGTTATACAACACACATCTTCAATGTGTCAGAAACTTGGGAGGATCTGGCACGGAGGTAAGGCATGGTGCAGGCATGAATGTGGACGACCCACTGGCAGCTCACTGGACACAACAGGGGTTTATCATCAGAACAGAAGACAATAGGGACACTACAAAATAATTGGACCACGAGGGGTCAAAAGCAAAACAGGGAAAAATAAACAAAGTCTAATTACCAGAAGTTAAGGAAACAAGATCCAGGGACAAGGGAACAAGGGGCAGGCAGACAACAAAGTGCAACTATAGAACAACACAGGGAATGTTCGAAAACTCGGAATACAACTGAATGCACCACTGACATACAACAACTAACATACAGTACATCATCAATGACTCCAGAAGGAACAGAACAGGATCAGGAACTTAAATACAAAAAAGGCTAACAAGAGTAATATAGGACAGGTGAAAACAATTAACAAGGGCTAGTGAAACAAGCAACAGGTGAAACTAATAATTAACTCAAGGAAATGGGAATTAATTATTACTAGGAACTGACAAAGAAACAAGGAAACAGAATCTAACACTGGGGGAATAACAGACAGGTAAAAACACAACTACGGGCACAAAGTAAAAACCAAAACCGAATACAAGTTACAAAACACAGTAACTAGAAAACTGATACAAATGAAACACAAGGGAACAAAATCTACTAAAATACAAAAAACTGAGGTGGGATTTCATCACAAGACAAGGGTTGAGAGGTATCCACATGTTCAGCTCATTGAGCTAAGCAGCTGTTTAGGGAGCAGGGGAAACACTAAAGACTAACAATGGGGAGGACAGGATGGCCAGCGACACCTATTGGCCAAACAGGGAGAAGACGAAAGACTAGGACAAAACAACTGCTGACCCTGACACAAAGATTTTTAAAAACAAGAACTGGGTGCACATGTTTGAATTTATTTAGGATGTTCTGCAATCCACACAGGGACAAAATTATACATACAGGCTCAAATATATACATAGACCTCTTCTAATATTTGGTTAAATGTCCTTTAGCAAGAACCAAGACCCAGCTTTCACTCCAGCACAAGATAGGATAGATCGATGGGCAATTCTTCAAGCATGAGAAAAGGGACGTGATTTTGTCGTGCAAATGCATAGAACCCAATGTTAGGATGTTTTGATGAAAGGATGAAATGTTAGAACACATATCGGTTATGGATTGAATTTTCAGCTTATGCGGTAGATTTGGATGCGACAGGCCGTCCCACTTTCGATTCCAAATTCTGAGACCAGCTTTTCCGTGGTGCTGTGCTGAAGCCATTTTTTTCTAGCCTGGAGCCAGTGTTTTGCTGTGGAAAAAGAAAAAGCTGGGCAATGGTTCCGACACTGCGATGGTGGAAGCGAGGCATTGGTGTTTTAAAAGGAAGAACTGATAGCAGATTAGTTCACAATTTAAATGGTATTTAAAATGGAAATTTCCCTCAAAGGACACAATATGTCATTGAAGACAAGCCAGGGAGTAAGTGATGTTACGACTGGCACTCCTAACATCTCTTATGGGATGCATTTGCATCTGGATGCAGGTCCATAGTGGATGCCAATAAGAAAATATGACAAACCTGCCTTGGTAATGATGTCACCTGTTGAAATGGTGAACATCAGCAAACATGCATAATACTGGCTAATAGCGGGCTGGCTTTTGCAGACGTTCAGGCCAATAGTGCCCAAAACGAATGCACAAAGGCTGTCATATGCCATCTTCAGTGACTGTGCATAACTTCTAGAATGCATCTGGAGGGTGTGAATGTGAATGACTCAGTACTGGGGTGTGGGGGTTGCCTCATTTAAAAGTCGACCCTCATATGCTTGAAGAGCGTGATCCTATAATATTAGCCTGGCATTCAAAGATAATGGTAATAAATGTTAAATGAGACATACGCAGGAAATGTTAATAAAAATTGTAATTTGATTTTCTGAATTGCATGATTAAGGGATGAATTCTTCATCAGATATTCACACTGGTTCAGACTCATTTACATGCAGCAAAATGAACAAACTGAAATCTGAGTTAAAATGTTCAAATCTTTCGTTTTGGATCTTTTTGCAGTAGAACCTGAACAGGAAGGTGTGTTCCTAGCATTAACATCAGAGATGGACATCCTGTTCTCAGCCTTGTGCCTTGGGATGGACTCCTAGGTGCCCTGCGACCCTGACCAAGATAAGCGATGGATGGATGGATAACATAGATACAGTATTATGGAGGCATCCAGAGTGAATGTGAAACTGCAAGCTGGCTGCAGGTGGAAGAGCAGGATTAATAGGACCTGAAGTTGGTGAGCTAGCTTCATGTGGTCTCTGTGATAATGACTCCCAGATGCTCCACTTCACTTCTAACTGAATTAAAAGGGGCCAGCTGGGTGGGGGGGGGGCGAAGCCAAGAGTGGAGAAAGCAAGAGGCCAGAATGTCTTTTTTTTCTTTGTGCGGTGCAAGATTTATTTTGTCGGACTTAATGTCTTTTCCCGGCTTTCAGTGACCACAAGGCTGTTATTCCTTCTAATGAAGATGCATTTTTTCATGCCCATGACAGGCCTGGGACACCTACGAGTCATTAATTGTGGCCACGCTGAAACACAGATGCTGTCAACAAATCTCTTTCTTGCTTGCCTTGTAGCCTTTGCCGCATTATTCTTCTGAACCAGCAACTCATAATTAGGCGCCTGGTGCATTTGATATGAACTATTACTTACAAGGAACTGCAATATCAGGGATAATTTGTGCATTAAAGAGTGGTAGTTCCTCCTGTCAATCAACACTTCACCACCCACCTGCAAGTGGGGACATAGCGATGTTGTCCTGATGAGCCGGGGGAGCTTGGAGTTTGTCCAAACTTTATCTGCCCAATTAAAATCAGCGCCCCCGATTTGATTACAGCACCGGCACTTCAAAAATTGCCGATATAACAGCGGGAACAGTGTGTCTCTGGGATGAAGCCTCACCGGTGAAATTCAGACAATCAGAGATGGAGAGAGATCTCGCTTGAAATTCAAGCAGCTCTCTCGTGGAGAGTCATCCGAAGAATAAATCAGATTAATCTTTCCAGAAAAAAAGAGGAATGACAGAAAGAAAGAAAATGTCTGATTTGATTCAGTTGAAGTATTTGACAAGGTCACCCATCTCCTGCTACTTCTCACTTTACTGAGTTTTGGAAAATGTCAGCCTTTCAGCTAATGAATCCTAATATTTTGACACTTCAGCTTCAGCTTACTTGGCAAGACAACCACATCAGAAGCTTTAAACTCACCGAAAGGTGTAAGATGTCAATGGGCAGGATTCATCTCACATTTACCCATCTTGAGAGACCTCTGGGAGATCTCACAGTTCATATTCTCCTAATGAATGCGATCTTGTTGCTTACCGAGTCACACCCATCTGATCTAAAAAGCCAGACCCACTGATGTCTTCAAATGAAAACAAGGAGACAGCTTTTCTAAAACCAAAAAAATCACTGCGACCTTACACTTTCTGCATTAAGCTCCCAGACTGATTCCAAAAGACCAATTAGATTTCAGAAATACAGTAATATGTACGGGGCAAAAAGGATCATAGATGATTCCAGAATGGAGCACATCCATGCAAGTAGTATTCCGAAAACACTGGAGAGCAGTGACTCACCTGTAAAAAGATCTACCAAACATTGCAGGGAGCTTAAAGTAACAGATTTGCTACCTGAATCCAGCAGCAGCACTGTGCCACAGAAGAATTATCACAATCATAATAACTCAAAAGGTTTAGAACAGGGGTGCCCAACTCCAGTCCTGGAGAGCTGGAGCCCTGTGTATCTTAGTTCTTTCCCTGTTCCACCATAAATGATTCAGCTCAAGAGCTGTGTGGTAATTAGCACAAGGAGTTGAATCAGGTGTATTAAATGAGGGGAAACCCAAAAACGTGCAGGGCTCTGGCCCTCCAGGACTGGAGTTGGGCACCCCTGGTTTAGAAGGACGTGAAAATGCCTTCATTAAATCCTAATATGTACATGTTCTTTAACTTGTGGGTGTGGTGTGTGGCCCAGTGGGTTAAGGTACAGGTCAGAAGGTTGTTGGTTTAAACCCCAGAGTGATTTCGCCGATCTTGAATAAGACCTTAAATATGTGGAAAAAAACAGACTGGTTAAACTGGGACAGATCCACATCCCCTGTTTAACACCACTTTCATCAAAGCCCTGCCTTTGTTTATATCCCCAGAGCTGTGTGGCCTCAGCTTATAAATAGGAGGTCTAGACTTCTAGTCCTGAGCAGAGCATGCAAGATGGGACTGCCTGTAGAACGGGGGGAGGTGGTAATTTCACACCAACATGAGTAGAGGGGTGGGCTGCAGGAACATGACAGAACACGCTAGGGCCGAAGATTCTGCTTGTTCTCGGGGAACTTTTCAGAAGGGGTTTTCAGTTTTTTAAGAGAATGGAATGTGAACTTTGGTATTTTGGTTCCTCAGCTCTTGAGGAGATGCGGGTCACGACACGGAGCAGCCGCAGCCTCTCGAATCTGCGCCCATATGTGAATAGAGCAAAATTACCTGCAGTAATAGACCCCTAAGTGGCAGTAACACCAGTCCGCCGGTAAATCAGCCTCAACGCTTTCAGCTGATTTACGAGCAAATCGCCGCCTGTGGTCCCGCTCTCCTCGCCAACGCATTCCGTTTTATTACCCAGGCCGCAAATCATTTCTGAAAGGAGCCCAAAGCGTGAAAGTTGCTGTCAACAAGCGGCACAATCCTGAAATGACGGATCAGGCGCTGGACCATCCCGGTATAGCCGAACACGCGTGTGACCAGACTTACCTCCCAAAAGAAAACGGCAAGCTGGAACACGGAAGGACGTGATCCGGAACCTGAGTTTCCGAAACTAATGTTTCAAAACATCAACCAGAACTTTCCAGCAACATGCTCATATTGTTCGGAAACTCCTCCTGTTTTATCAGAAAAGCATTTCTGACATTTCACCTGGGGGACCCTTTTAAGTTATTCAATGGTTAGATTATCTCTAAGTGGAGGAATTATCGAGCCATTTAGTGCCTGAATTGTGCTGTAAATTGCTGTTAAATGGTGCAGTTTAAGCGTTCAGGTGACCGCCTCACATTTAAGAGAACATTACAGCCCGCTCTCTCACCTGTAATGCATACATGGAGGTCAGCAGTGGCATCTTCCACCATTTTATAATTCATCTCCAAGTCTCCGTGGGCGGACATCCAAAGCTGTGGATTTATCAGGATGATGGAGCTGGGATAGTGGCTTGGGAGGTGGAGCTGGAGATGGGTTGCGTGATATGGTCCTGACCTGAGTTCTTAGGGGTGCTGAGGGAGACCATAGGATTGAATGCTTGTGTTGAAGATGGAGCAGAGATGGAGCAGGTTGGTGTCGCAGGTGGTGCAGAACACTGTGAATGGAAAAGGTGAGCAGGTCGATGTTTTGGTTGGAGCAGAATATAGTTACAGTGAGACCAGAGATGGAGCAGGATTCCATGACAGTGAGATTAGAGATGGAACAGGATCTGATTATAGTGAGACCAGAGATGGAGCAGAATGTGAGTGTAATGAGACCAGAGATGGAGCGGGATGTGAGTGTAGTGAGACCAGAGAAGGAGCATAATGTAAGTGCAGTGAGACCAGAGATGGAACAGGATGTGGTTACAATGAGACTAGAAATAGAGCAGGATGCGGTTACAGTGAGACCATAGATGGAGCAATATGCAGTTGCAGTGAGACCAGAAATGGAGCAGGATGCGGTTACAGTGAGACCATAGATGGAGCAGGATGTGGTTGCAGTGAGACCATAGATGGGGCAGGATATGGTTGCAGTGAGACCAGAAATGGAGCAGGATGTGGGTACAGGTGGATCGCATCAGCATTACCAATTAGGCAGTGATGGAAAAGGGTGAATGAAGCCAGGGTCCTGCGGATTTTAGGCAACAGATTTTAATTAGCACCTGACAGACACCTGCTACAACAGGGGTGAGCCGAATCATGGTCCAAATCATAATTTAATTAAAATAATGATGCACTGAGGTTACACTGTAACCTGTGGGGTCAACGCCCCTCTCAGAGCTGGGTTTTACACTCCCAAGCTATTTCGGGGTCAGCTCGAAGTTCAGTGAATTTGAGTTAGCTTTTTCGCAGGACCCCATTAAAAGTTGTCTGCCTCTCCCTTCCCCTCCCCTCATTAGCAGCATTCTACATGATGGGGGTGTGCTAACCAAATGCCGGCAGCATAAACGAGAAGTGCATTTCACATTTTTATGGATGCTTGTGTTAAAATGAAAACTTAATGCCATGTAACATCTAGTCCCATTGAATGTTACAGGAAACCCGAAATCTAACCTAACAGTGCTTTTTAACATTATGTTGTGCTTATTAGAATTAGCTGCTAAATGCTGTAACCGTTAGACTTCAAAGGGACTGGAGTGTTCGTGGGGCATACCGTGCCCAGGATAGACTCGGCACCTCACCCACCTAGCGGTTGGCCTCTGGCTGTGCTCGGGGCGTTTGCTCTGTTTCAAGCAGCACCTGAGCTACCTGGAGTTCTGCCTGCAGATATGAGGTTGGTGCTCTGGATCTGGCTGACCCTGGGAGGGCCAATCAACACCGAGGGGCTCCTGTCCCCCACGGGTGAGATGGTATGCCCCATGGGATAAATCCAACGGCCCACTGGGTCAGCGTTTTCCTTTGGGGATGGCAAATCACCGCTACTGTCTACTTTGGACACATTATAGCCATAAGCTGGAAATGTCACTCTACAGTGACCTGCACTCCATTATGTTAGTGCTGTGAGCATCTCCTTCAGTAGAGCAGCTTCCGCTGATGTCGGTGTTGTTCTCTGTCCCATAGAGCAACATTCAAGATTCTCTGGACCCAAAGCTGGATGTCGGACAGCTTTCAGAAACGGCCTTCATTTTAAATTAATTAGCGCCCAAGCTGACTCACTGGAAAAACCACTCGGCCTAGTCTTCCATGGCCAGTAATTATGGTGCACGCTAAACAGGGGTGCATTTAAACTAATTAGTGCACTAATTAGTGTATCACCGTACCTGGACTGCAATCGCCTTTACGCTGTCATTCTTATGTCATCTGTCTAGCTGAGGGATCATGTGCGAGTAGATAAAGAAAATGGTCTGTAGACTTCACTTGGCTCTGGTAGTGATGCTTAGTGCATATGCAGGATGTATAATCTGGGGTATCTATAATCCATGCTGGGATACAGCAGCCTGGGTCATACCTTTTGAACCTGCTGACTGCTCCGTGTTTTATAAAGGGCTAAATCACAGCCCGAGTGCCTCCTCTGTGTCTGTTACAGCACCACGTGCCAAAACTCAGCTTGTTATTCTACCCTGCTGGCCGTGGCTCAGTTGAAACCACGGAAAGGTAAAATATTTCAAAATGAGTTATAATGAATCCAGGCTGGTGTCCATGGTAGACTATTCTACCAAGAAACTCAACATTAGCAGGCTATTTCCACTTTCCCATTTTTAAACATTGCCTGGATTGATTTTCCCTGGATTTTAGCCCCAGTTGTCCTGCTACAGCCTTGTTATTAGCTGTGTCATACTTCTCCTTGCATGCCCTGGTTCCCTGCTGGGACTTCCAATGAAAAACAAGGTTCTCAATCCTTCACTTAGTGCCAAGTCAGTGGGCTTCCTTAGATATTATGGGCTATGATGTGGCATGCATGAGAGCAGGAACAGCGGCCATCTGCTGGCCCCAGGCAACCAGTGCGTGATGCACCTGTAGGGGGTGCTCTGTGACTCTAGGAGGAGAAAATTATTCCAGTGACATCTCTACGGCTGCATAGGTCTCCTTGACTACGGGATGACATGATTCAACCCAAGGTCTGGAAGTCAGCCTGCGTTCACAGAAACCAGCATGTGTTGCTAGGGCCTGGAAATTTCATAAGCACATTTGGAAAGAGGGAAATGTCAGGGGTCACTCATTAAAAAACATAACGCTTGTGCAAATTGCAAAATCAGACCTTGTCGCTTAACCCCAGTAAATCCATTCCAAGTTAAATGAAAAAAAGAATTTCTAATGAAATGTCTGCTGATTTTTTTTCCCACATCATTTTAGCGGAAAAGCTCTAATTTAATTTCCCCCTCATCGGGAGCCACGAAAGGCCTTCCTCTGCAATTACGATGCATCAAATGGGTTGAACGCAAATTATTGGCTTTATTTTTCAAAGACAAAAAAGATGCATCTCTGTTGTTTGACAGTGTCAAACGAGAAGGACATTTTTCAGGCCCCTAGTCATGGAAGAAGAGGTGAGATGCTTAATTAATGCTTCATTTTTAATCAATGCTTAATTAGGGTTTGCTTTGGCTGACCTGCTTTCGCCTACCTGGTAGCATTAGCGAAGGAGTAACTCGTCATCAATTCTCCTCATTTAGCAGCAAATCGACCTGAGGCTTTATGAAAGCAACGTTCTTTTGGCCTATTTCTGCTTGGGATGGATTGCAGCTGCTTCAGGTTTGGGGGCGGATCCCTATGTATGTCAAACGTAAGCTATGCTCCCCCCCTCCGCCAAACAAACGCGGAGCCCCAGACCATGATCTGCTGCAATACTTACGTGGTCCATCCCTCGTCTGAAACAGCGGAGAGTCACAGTGTACTGGGCTTTTTCCGGCACATTTGGGGGTGTGGTGACACTGATCTTCCACGTCGCTCATCCATCACTGACCACCTGATATCCGCTAGCAAATTTTGTCATGTTTGTTTAGTTCAGTTATATAATTTGCTGTGTCTTTCCAAAAAGTTCAATGATATGTCAGCAAAAAATGTACAATGTCATTTTCAGTTAAGGCCAGTTTAATAAAACGAGCGCCGTTTCAATGATCAAGTACCTAATACCATATGTACCCAAATTAACAACAGGAAAGGTACATTTCTTTGTCCCTCAAGGTGCCCTAATGTCTGTTTATCAGCTGGACGAAACAAAACAATGTCGTCATGACTTTATGGCGATATCAGCAAGTTTTTGTTGACAAGATACTCAAAGATACACAGAGGGAAATGGTGCTTCGACGACTCACACACACAATCTGATGATTTAGAGGTGCATAAATTGCATAGGTGACCCCAACACTGTTTCTCATAGGCCCCAATAAGGACCTCCATGGGGGATGTTGGTGATTGGCTGATCCTGGCTGGTTCAGGGTGTGCGGTGCCCCAGAGAACAGGTAAAAAAACACTCATCGTAGGGACTTTCCCACTCTGTGGAACCATGTTTCGTACAAGATAGATTATCCATCCATCATAACCAGGGGCGGATTAAGGTGTACAGAGGCCCCTAGGCTACAGTAGTCTGTGGGCTCCCCAACCCCGCCCCCCTCCACGCCCCCTTGCAGGCTGGCACACGTGGGGTCCCTAGGCTTAAGCCATATCTAGCCTGTGCGTTAATCCGCCCCTGATAATCACCATCCATGCATCTATCCATTGTTCCACTTATCTGCTACAAATACGCAGTGTTAAATTATTAGATTTAAACATGTCCCTTTGATTAAATGTCTTATTGTAGTTTGCATGACTTACCATGGAAATAAAATGCATAGTATGAAAGCTGCAGTAACAATAGAGGGATAGTGTATGGCTCAGTGGGTTAGGCTGTTGTGTCTGTGATCAGAAGGTTGCTGGTTCAAATCCCAGAGTTGAATGAATAACTTCTTTGTTGGGCTCCTGAGCAAGGCCCTTAACCCCCAGTTGCTCCAAGGACTGACTGACCATGCTTTCTCAAAAAAGTATGTTGTTTTAGAATTTAGATAAAGGTATCTGCTAAGTAAAATGCATAGATCAGGGGTATTCAACTAAAATTTAAAGAAGTTAGAGAAAATTTCTTGAAGCAAACGTCCAGAAGATCATAATATCTAAATATTTAGTGTGATATATATTTAAGTATCCTATTAGTTGTATCAAAATTACATGTAATCAGTACCTGACTGTCAAATCAAATTAATTCAGTACAATTCAAAAACATTTTGACAATATTTATTGTCACGTGACATAGAACTTCGGTCAGCTGGCTGAATTTTCAATTCGAGATGTCTGCACACATATCTAATAGTTCTTACCTTGTAAGTAGCCTGCTTTTGTATTTAACCGTGTAAATACACTTTTGACGTAGCTAATTTTAGGTTTATAATGGAATAATACAGATTTGCCGTAAGATTTCCTGAGTGAGTCTGAAAGCGTGAGTGTCATGCCAGATGCTTGAGATTTGGCAACATTGAAAACATACTTTTTTGTTTCACCTGAGTTGATTTATATAACAAATAACATCACTTTATACAGTTGTTAAAAAGCGGAAACGCACATCAACAATAAACTACATTTATATATCCAACATGTTATACAGTGTTTGAAAATTTTTCAGCTTTACAATTTCAGGACAGAGCAGCCACTCTATTAGGAACATTACAGCTTTTTGGTTGCGGGTGTTAGCTTCGCTGCTGCTGTTAACACTAATGGCACATTAGCGCAAACAAAGGGCTTCATATGACAAACTACATCTTACTTGGCGGATAAAGGCGTTTGACTTCATTGGCATGGGAAACGGCGGTTCAAGTGCTAAACCACTACCGAAAAGACTACAAAAGCTGCGCCGGTTAAAATATAAATGCCCCGTCAGGTTTTAAATCATAACTTAATGTTTTGGCTACAGGTCCGGGTCCACATGGGACAGCTTCTTGTCTTGTCTTGCCTTGTTAATGACCGCTGGCATAGATGAAAGAGAGCAGTCTAAAGATATTAGAGATGATGTAAACTTGAACCTTAAGCCACGAAGGAACATCAAATGCTGTCCTGACCTAAGAGGTTGGGTCAGCATGAGGCCAGACCTTTGAGCCTCCCCTCCCCTAGGCCAGGTTGAATCCCACTCCAAGTTTACAGGTGATATTGCCAAAGGAAGTCCCTGATGATAAATTCTTAACTTGATGTTTATTTAGCAGAAAGTGTCAATAGGGTATTCGTTGTGTCATGTCCTGGTGGACCTCCCAGGAAGTCATGGCACGGATGATTGATTTAGCACCTCTCCTCCTCTTGTTCTCAAAGAAGTTGCGAAAGAGAGACCAGCTCAGGATCTGAGAAAATTGGCCGAAAATTGATTGGATGTCTTGACAGTTGCATACTACCAGAGGCAGGGTGAACACAAGTGTATCGCGGGAATTCCCCGAACAGCTGCCCTTTAACCAAAGCGCTGGGGTCAAGGCGATGCTGGTCTGTGCCGAATCCAACCTCTGCTTCAAACTCAGAACAGCAGGCTCGGAGATGCTGGGGGAAGATTTTGCTCCATGAGATTCCTCGTCCATCAACTTCAAGATTTCTAAACTTTACGAAACTACACAGATTATACACTCACCTAAAGGATTATTAGGAACACCTGTTCAATTTCTCATTAATGCAATTATCAAATCAACCAATCACA
>JAODLC010000001.1:18865837-18879369 GCA_026781145.1 Hippopotamyrus pictus
GGCAGTTCTGAAGGCGAAAGGGGGTCAAACACCGTATTAGTATGGTGTTCCTAATAATCCTTTAGGTGAGTGTAGTTAATTGCTTAGCTGATGCTTTTTTCCTCAAAGAGATGTACTTATTTTTGCTGTTTAGATAGGATGCTTTTTAACTAGAAATTTTACACTCTTCTCTGGTGGGCAACCAGGGGTTTCTTTGATCTGATCTGATCCCCATCATTTGGATAACTATCCTGTCGCCATTATTGAGACGGAGAGTGAGGCTGTCCATTCTCTGATGTATGGAGGGCTTGGTTGTCCGCTTCCTGGCTGGTGCATCTGTATGGGGCCCCAGAACTTTGGCCCTCTGTTGGCTACAAACAGTCACTACACTAAATATCAGGTACACACATTCCTTATATAGGAGATGCTGTAGCAGAGCATGCTGCTTACCAGATAGCTAGCTACGATCTTCTGACTCGCTATATATTACATTTTGAAACATCTTGGGGGTGGGGGGGGGGAGGGCAGTGACTGTTTGACTGGGACTCCAAAAACAGCAACCCTGCCCCTGAGCACCATGGTCCGATTCAGCTATAACATGTATGTGTTTCCATCCAATGTTTAAAGACACCAACACCTGATCACTTAATATAACTATTCCCAGGAATAATTAGAAGCTGCAGGTACTGTAGCATAGCAAGTAGAAGTATGGAGAAATAACGTCAAGGTTGCCTGTTCAATTCCCAGGAGACCTTTACATTTTATTGGTTTTAGCAGGCACCTTTATCCAAAGCACGGTCAGCTAGTTCCTGGAGCAACTGGGGGTTAAGGGCCGTGCGCACGGGCCCCACAGTGACATCACTCTGCTGACTCCAGAATTCTAACCAGCAACCTTCCGAACAAGGACAGGGTCAAAACCCACCTGAGCCACACACCAACCTTCTGTTGACCCTTTCAGTGAGCTGCTTTCCATTAATTATTTCAAGCAAATACAAATTGATGCTTTCAAAGTTGCTGTGGATCAGATGATGATGATAACAATAAACTAACAAACAAATAAATAAAAACAGGGACCTTAGAAGAACGGTCTGGTCACAAGCAGCCAGAGACCATCACCCAGCCTATGGAGATTCAGTCCAAATGGGTCTGCATGCACCACTGTTGACTTTGGGAGGCAGAAGGTGTGGTGGAGAATTCTACAGTTCAGCTGCGTTCCATCCAGCCACCGTGAGTCTCCAACATGCTGCGCTGTTGTGAATAGCATGGTATTAGTGAGTGCCTAGTAGCATCCAAACCTAATTAGCTGTGAGGAGGTGGGTCTTCTGTCTGCCCCACTTTTAGTCTTGCATTTCTCCTCTGTACTTGCCTTATTACATTGGTCACCAGTGAAATATAGAATTCATTTCAAGGTTTTATTATTTGTTTACAAAGCTTTAAAAAGTCAGGCTCCAGAATACATTGTAGATCTGCTATGTTCCTATTCCACTTCAAGGACCCTGAGATCATCTTATCAAATGCTGCTGCCTGTCCCTCAGACATGTCTAAAGGGAGAAGGGTAACCAGGCTGTCTCAGTTGCTGCACCTAGACTGTGGAATAGCCTTCCAATTGCCATCAGCTCTGCCCCTACTGTTGAATTTTTTAAATTTCATCTTAAAACATATTTATTTTGTTAGCTTTTGAGTAGGCCTGAGCATAATTGTTTTTGACTCTTGCTTTTCACAAACCTGGACCCCACCCCATGCTTTTCCAGATAAAGTCCGTCGGCAGTCTCATCAAAGGCCGCTAAAGTGTGGAGTTTTTCATTAACTATCTGCTGAATACTTGCTTGCATAACCGATGACTTAATGGCAGGCATGCTCTGGATCTAATTAGAGTCTCCTCGGGACAACGAGCAACATGCATAATCTTTTTTAATATCTGCCAGGATAATTAAAGGTTTTAATGTTGCTTTACTGCTGGTTCTCATCACTGTGTTCGGCTCTTTCTTCTCCCTCATCATCCTCCTTTCCTTTGTACCTGTCAGTTGCAAGCAGGTACTGGCTTGGTGGTGTGGGATGCTTGGGGTTCCTGGTCCTTGTTCACTGGCATTTTGCCTTGGGCTTCTGGTTGGCCAGCATCTGTATTGGGAGCTTCATGATCCCAGGTGGCCAGCATCCCACAGCTGGTGCTGTTCTGCTGCTGTCCTGTCTTAAGGGGGTTTTATGTGTCTCATGGGTTTTATGTTTATTGCTCTTTTAAGTTCCCTGGTTCCTCGTTATGGTCACCACCTAATCCATGTCAGGGGGGACACTATGAGCTACTTCAGGATTACAAACTACTTTTAAATTGAATGACTCCTGTGCTTGGCAATTAGTTCCTCTGGTGCTTTTACTGGTTTGTTTCCTTGATTGAAAGACTCGTCCAGCTGTTTCACATTAACATTAGTGGCACATGCACGAATATTGGAGACTGACCAATCCGCAAACAGCAGGAACTCGGTGCTTCTTGAAATCTGAGTCCTTTTAACTGAAATGGTAGTTTAGAAACCCTGTCATAGCTCATGTCTGCGTTCTCCAGTCCTCTGCAGTTGACTCTACCTTCTATTTCACCTCAACCTGGAGGCTGTCCATCTGTCCATCTATCTGTCAGCAGCCCATGTCCTCCTGATTCCCTGTGCCAGCAGTGATTGGACTGTTGGTCTGCAGGGCAGGAAGTCTGCCATGATGGATGGACACCCTGAATTGAGGTGTTCTGTCACAGACCTGGTTTTACTAAAGCTAAACAAAACATTTTAACTTGTATGCTCTGAGTCTCAATCGTGACACAGGATCCAGATCCACGTGCTTAGCCATCAGTACTAAATCTGGATTCCGTACATTCAACGCTTAAGTTGCTTGATCAGTTAGTCGATAGGCTCATTCGTCTAACAAATTGCTCATGGCTTTTAATGGCCACAAAAATTCACTAACCTGACGGAGGAAGGTCAATTTAGCGCTGAACTGCTTCAGCTAGTTTGTCTGGGCCGAAACTTCAAGCAGACACGTTCAGACAAGCGAAGGCATTCGGATATGGACCCCGTAAAATAGAAATCTGAACACGAACCTGTAAACCAGAAATGGAATCTCAAGAGAAGTCATTTGCAGTTACGGGTAATTCTCAGTCCCTGTTTCATTATTCGGCTTGGTATTACAAACAGCCCTTTAAAGTTAATGTCTTGTTGGCAGTGTGTGGTAGATGTCTGAGAAATGGAGACACTGTGTCTGTCCTCTAGAGCAATTTATCTACAGGTGTGCAAACATTTTCTCAGCATAGCTGAACAGCTGGGCAGCTATAGGCATTGTGGTCTCAGTGCAAGGGGAAGTGTAGTCACGACCCTAAAGAGCTACTCCTTTACTAGTCTCACCTTGGGGTACTTGGGAAGGTTGTGGCTGCCGCAAGTGTTGCCTTTATAGGTCTGACTACTGCATCTGTCCTGCTTATTTTTTTTAATTATGAGAGGAGATACAAAAAAATCCCATCTGTAGTTCATTTTTTTATTAGGTTAAAAGTCTGGCAGCTGACAGGTTGTGCAGATTCACATGGTGCGGTGGGGGGCTCTTAGAAACACTTTGCGGTCTCACAGACCACCCATTTTTTTTTCAAAATTGATGCTTTGTTCCTCTGAGCGGAATCCGTCCTGAGCACTCCAGTTCTTTTATGTAGTATCAGAGAAAAATATTGTACATTACAGGTTCAGGTCCTCAGACATCACTCTCCCCTATGTGCACCGACCTGCGATTAGTGTACCTGTGCGACAAAGGTCAGGGTTCAAATCCATGTACCCAGAATCAATATGGGGGAATATAGGAACACCCCACCCAAATGTTAGCACAGGGCCAACCCAGGCATAAGCCAGCTAAGCTGCTGCTTAGGACCCAGTGACCTGCACGTGTTAAAACCATGTTTTTGTTGGAGTCTTCGCAGTTTCCGTGTAAAATTTCATATGATAGCAACAGTGTGAATGAGGGTCATGCTCTCAAAGATGAAACAAAGTGGAAAACAGGCACGTTTCCTGTGAGACCACATCTCTGGCATCTCCAGAACCTTCCAGGGCAGAGACCCATGAAGCAGCACCAAACATTTGCCCTTTTAGGTGTTCAGGAATGTCTAACACAGATGGTCCGAATTGACCGATCACTCTAGGGGCAGTACCTACCTAACGGGGGCACTTCTACCGGATATCCAGTGCGTGCCAACATTTCACACCTTACATAACACCCTTGCTTTCAGAATCTTCCATGCAGAAATTTCCAGAATATATGTTATGTAATATCATACTGCGGTACACTATTCTATAAATTTAAGGTTTCAGTGGACAGACTCTAAGTTGCTTGTCTGCTTTGTATGCAGTGATTTTTCCAGACATAACTAATCAGTTTAGTAGTTCAGTAATATAAAACAGGAGTATGTAAACCGACCAATTAAATGAGGTGATCCAGTTACAAGGTGTGCCATAACAGCGCTCAGCATTGCCCCCTTGCTGTGTCCTCCATATTCATCAACGTCACACGGATCATTTATTATCGAATCATTGAGTCAGAGTTTACATCAGTACCCCTGTGCCCAACAGCAGTGTCTACTAACCTACTTACTGTGAGAAACCTTCCTAAGTTCATCAACGTCACAAATAATCTTGACTAAAAATAGATGCTGTCTCAAGAAAGTGAACTGTATCAGACGGGACCCCAGCCACCCTGCACTGTCACTTTTCACCCTCCTCCCATCTGGGAAGCGACTAAAGTCCATTCGGACGCGCACCTTCAGCTTCAGGAACAGTTTCTACCCAACTGCAATTAGACTCATGAACGATCAGTAACCTTGTGTCAACTCCACTGCTACCCACATATATACTTCTGCCACTGTCTCTGTCTCTATTTATTCCTTGGATTCTGATCTTATTTATTCACTTATTTATATTCACTTCATCATTACATTCACTTATTTATTTTGTGTGTTTTTTTTTGTCATCTTCTATGTTCACTCTCTGCAGGGGCACATGCAAGTAGGCATTTCATTGTACGTGGTACTCGT
Source organism: Hippopotamyrus pictus (assembly GCA_026781145.1). Classification (NCBI taxonomy): domain Eukaryota; kingdom Metazoa; phylum Chordata; class Actinopteri; order Osteoglossiformes; family Mormyridae; genus Hippopotamyrus; species Hippopotamyrus pictus. Next base: position 18,870,867 of record JAODLC010000001.1, read on the forward strand.
ACTTGTACATATGACAATAAAAGAATTGAATTGAGTTGAAGTCTTGGTGGATCATGGGTCTTTGCTCTCTTTGTGTGTGTATGTGTGTAGTACCAGTCAAAAGTCTAGGCACATCTACTGAAAATATAAGCACACCTCGATGTAGCACGTATTATCTTCTGAAAAAGGAAAGAAGTGGAATGCTGTGACAGATGACCAGGCCCCTACAATCCCCTGACCATAACCCTATAGAGCTGGTTTGGGATGAAGTGGATCAAAGAAAGAAACTGAAGTAGCCAAATTGTCCCTAGTACTTGTGGAAACTTCAGGATTATTGGGGTAGCATTCCAGGTGGCTACGTCTGGAGGCTGGTTCAAATAATGTTGTCACTGAAGCAAAGGAGTCTCTTGGTTGTTGAAATGAGCCTATCTGAACTTGTGGCTTTTACTCTAAGGTGAATAACAGCTAACAAAACAAATGCTTTAAAAGCAGCTGTGTCCAGACTTTCGATTGGTACTGTATATGGATGTGTTTTACTTTAATAGTTTAGATTAACTACCCTGCTGGAGGCCACAAAAACGTAAGTAATGGTTGGGGTGGCCGAACTCCCCACGCCTATAAGCGGAGATGTTTTTTCCGACTAATAAGACATACAATTATATCCGACTAAATTGTGCCTGCAGCCTGAAATATTTTTGACAATTCCCAATGCACTGTGAGTTATACTGCAAATGGGTTATGAAATAAATGTAATAAGTGCAAAATACGTATTTTTTAGACATAAATTATGGATGGCGTTTTAAGAATTTACGAGAAAACCCCGTTTAATGGACGAAATTGATCCTTATTGAAGGGAGCGCACGCCGGTGTTGAACCGCTCCTCAAATCGGTTATGAACTTCTGTGTTTTAGCTTAAGGCACAATTTTGCGAGTCAACTATAATCGACAGACATTCAATCAAAAGCTGGTTTAAATTCTCATATTGTTGGTTTGTTTGCGATGTTGCTACAGGCAAGAATAGACTTGGTAAATATAGCAAATAGCAAAGTCTACTCTACCGTTTTTGGAGGGTACTGCATGAGAAGGCCTGGACTGACCATCTCGTACCGTACATTTTCCCGATGAGCCAACCCCCTCCCCCCAGCAAAATCTATTGTGGGGTACCCCAAAGTCGAGCCCTTGACTGAGACGATGGGGTGGATATTCTTTCCGAAGCAATGATATTGTGCTAGACGCAAATGTTACCCAGGGTAAGTTTAGATTCTTCAGATTGGTTGAATCAGTCCTTTATAATCCCACGCTTGCATTTATCATCTAGGGAATCTGAAACACTTTTATCCCCATACTAACCCTAAGCAGCCACCTGAACACGCTACAACATGGATTTACTTGAATTTAAACATCTGTCACAAAACTTTTCAGCAGCAAACCCCATTTCCATTTTCTATTTAGAAGCTTGATGTATTCTCATGCCAGACATCGAGACAGCAAACAATTTTTAGCTGCAATGTAATGCTGAAACATAATACATGCAATCACAAAGCTCAAAGGCGAACGCGCTGGTATTAATAAAACGCCAGCATTCCTATACATAGCAAATGACACTGGTGTTACACTTACTGTACTGCCACGCTGTTGCTCTCCATTTTCTAGTTGCTTTAACTATTATAGCGCCTTTTCCCGTCTGAGACAGCCGATGGTGGTGATGGACCAAGGTTCCGCGGTCATGATCACCGGACCCAGCTTGGCTCATCAAGCTGCCGGAGCCAACGGACTGAGGCTACGCTTTAACAGAGTGATATAAATGAATGGATTGCCCCTTACAAGACAGCTTTTAAATAAAAAGCAATCATTTCAAACGCATCTTTCGTCATTTCTTCCTAAAGCGAATTAACAACGAATCTAATATGATAGCTTAATTAATAGGCTACATATGATAATCATAGGACAGCCAAAGTACAGTCTCCTATTCTAATCCATACAATAATAGGCTATTTCTGATAATTATTGTGTTGTCTACAATACCATTCAATACAATAATTATATGGGATACGATTAGATTTATATATAGCGATAGTTTCCATAATATTATAAATGTCAATAGAAAACAGCTATCGTCAGCTGAATGTCAAAATAAAAATAATCCTTTTTAATAATAAGGCAGCCTGGACTTATGCGGAAGATCGAGCCGATTGTGTTTAAAACCCAGATCTGGGATCGGCATACAGTACCACCTTTCGGCTGTGGAGCATGAAGTGTACGGGCGAAGATCCGAGCGCCCGCCGCCAATTTGCAGCTGTTTTCGGTAGGGTGGCTGGCACTTGGATATAACTTAGAAAAATAGCCACCGCTTGCCCGTGTAATTAGTTGTAGGTGTAAGGGTTTCGTAGCGAAAAGGGAGTCACTTCAGTGTTGCAGGTTTAATTTAATCCAATGCTCATTTGTTCACGAAAGTTTTTCTCTCCCCCCCCGTCTCTCGCAAGGACATGACTAGTTAAATCCCGGATCTGTAGGCGGATTATTCTGCGCTCTTCATGCCCAATCGCCCAGGGCTTTGGGATGGACCAAATGATATCCTTTCGGAAGCCGTGTTTTTTGTGAATTTGATTCGGTTTATGTTTCGCAGACAGAATCGGTAAGCGATGGAAATGGTCGGTTGAAAAACACAGGAGGGGAGATCTACTCCTCGGAGCTTGTTAATTTGCTGTGGATCAGATACCAGAAAAAACACATGGAGTCTTAAACCCTCAGCGATACCGATATTCTGCATGAGACCTGTTTTTTAAGTGATAATATCGACAAAAGAATTACGGGAAACCAGACCAGAGAATAGACGGTAAGGAGTAATTTTATTTATGTATAGAGATGTCTCAAGTGATGTGCAGTAATAAAAGTTTTTTTTCCTTCGTTTTCGTATGAAATAAACGGCGAGTTTATGATCTTGCAGGGACTGCGGGGTCAGAGCCATGAACCAGACCGCAGGTGTTACTAATAACTATAGGAGGTGCTCCAAGGGAGGCAAGGTGAGTTACTCCGGATCTCATACACCCTTCTCCTCCCGCTTTTAAAATGCTCTCCGGCGATGTCCCTGTCATGTTTTTCCTTTTAATTTTCTACGGGTTTCATGCTTTCGTCCTGTTTAACGTTTGGGTCCTGATGCATTTTTCAGCAATCGCAAACAAAAAAAAATGCTAAAAAGTTCATGTTTTACTTGTACAATAGCCCTATAATGACTCTTGTTTTGAATGAGATGTCCTTTCCCAGTAACAGAGGTTTTTTTTTAGATGTGAATTACATTGCAGTGAAAGATCTAAATAGCTGGTTTGGATGGCACCGATTTGAATGACGAGGGCCCATCTTATGGCAGCATATGGTGTAAGAGGAGAGTATCGAGTTAAATCTATTATTATAGAAAATCCGGAGCGATGCGGTTTCTTCCGTGGTGGCTTGTGTGAGGAAACCTTTCCATGCCCCATAACGAATAACCCATAACGGTGATCTGGACGCCTTCAGACCCAAGATAGTGAATTAAAATCTTCGCTGTCCTTGTCTGCTTTTTTCAGGCTGATATATAGCCGTAACTCTTGATGATGGACACAGACAAAGAACCAATTTTAATTGCTTGATAACGATGACCCCCCTCCTCTACCCGATCGCAATCAATGAAAGACATTGTACTAGATCCTATTACTCTCATTGTCTCGCTTAATTCGGAGAGCAAATGAAATCGCACAAAAGCCTTTTTTCTTCACTATCTGCGGTGTATGCTTATCTCTGGTTTCAAGTGGTCTACTTCTGAAAGTACCACTAGATCTATTGTCATTTTCTAAGCTTTGTAATTTAAAATATGAGCTCAACACCACATAATAAACTTTGTCTTGAATATTGTCCTCATCTATGCCCATTCATCCGTTTTCCAAGTTCCTGGTCAGGGTCATGTAGACATCAATATCTAGATTTAACTTAATCTGAGCCATTGGTTCTTTATTCACAAACACAAGCACATCTGATATTTCAATGGTGATGTGAATTTTAACACCTTTTCAAATGAGCTGGAAATATGTCAGATTGTTGCTCTACAGTGTTTTTGAGCTAATTTGAGACAGACACGCATGTTTCAACAAACATTCTTATCTTGGTTCGAACTATCCATTATGTTGGTCACGTTCCTTTTATTGGATGACGACGTTTGGGATTTCAAATTCCTGAGATGGTCTTAGAACTGGAGGGAACCTCACGTTTTAATTAAAGAAATGTGTTGAAATAAGCTGTTTAATGTCACGTGTGGGAAGGATTACAACCTGGAATCTGTTGTTGAGTCGTGCACAAACTGAATTTGAAGCAAGGGGCCCCACACTATTGTCTAGTGAAACCTCCAGTAACTCTTTGCTGAGGATCCTGAGTGCAGTAGAAATCATTTCTGGTTTTCACCAGTCCCTTACTTGCTTCGACCTGTGTATATAAGATATGTATATTTGTGGCTTGGTCCCTCAGCAATTTAATGCTATTAGCTTTTCAGCAATCCACCTGAATGTTCCAGTTACATCAGTGCTGCCTAGTGTCTGGCCTGAGTGCTGTGTTTGGTTAGGACACGGTTTGCTGGTACGAGGACTTAGGTAATCACCGTTTGAATCTAGCCTCTCTGTACCTGCACTTATGTTTCAAGCCATGAAATGCATTTATTGTCCTTTTCTCTTCTCTGTTGGCTGTATCATTTCTCCAGCCCATGCTGAGAAAGCTCTACTTGAGTGGCATCATGCGGTGGTGATGGTTTTGATAGTTTTGTGGCACGTGCTGGCGGCGGAGTCGGGGACTGATGTGATCAGTGCGAGTCAAAGCTTTGGGAGCTGGAGGTGATTCTGGTAGCGGTGACACTGCAGGCGAGGTGATGCTTGTTTACCTGTGGCAGCCGAGTTGCTGAGGATGATGTCAGCCCGCATGTGTTTTTGGAGCAGAGCTGAGGCACACTACCTCAATTAAGGGGGGAAGGTGCATTTTTTGTAAACCCTGCTCATCTATATCTGTGACCTTCGTAAGAGCATGCAGAAGCTTGCAAATACATGGTGACATTTTGGCGCGCCTATTTGCCTGCCCGCTCGCCAGCGATGACCTTTACGTTTTTGCCGCCATGACAAGGCCTGTTGCTCACTGTCACCATGATGGCCGGGCCTTGATTGGCCAGTGGCTTCTTTTAATGGCGATGGGCTGCAGCATCTGTGACCACTGGTAGTTAGACTTATTGACTTACTCAAGTAAACGGCCTTCAGGTATTCGGACTAATGGCTATGGGCCATGGATGAGATATGAGCGGCAATGCTAATTTTCCTATTGCAGAAGGATGTAAAGATGCATCAGAATATTGCTCGTGTGAAATGTCTTCCACCATGGGTTTTAAAATGCATATAAATAATAATCAATATGTTATTGATTCCTATGGGGAAATTGTCCTTACGCCTCCCTCAACTTGCTCTTTGTAGAGTAAGCTGTCTGTGAAGGGCAGCCACCTGTTAGGACACTCAGGAGGCTGGGGGTTAAGGATCTTGCTCAAGGAGCCGCAGACTTGCTGAGGCTGGGTTTGAACCAGCGACCTTGTGATTACAGGCACTCAGGCTTAGCCCACTGAGCCACACGCTGCCCCTTCTGGGGTGGTCTGTTGGATCAGCAGGTTATTCTTTGATTTCATACTTGTTGAGCTCTGGGTTGAAATTTCATATCTCCTTAGTGTGTGGAGATCTATACCCTGTCCACAGTAATATCTCCTGCGTGTTCTCTGATTTCCTTCTGCCAGATGAAAACACCCACTGTTCAGGACCTGAATGACTGACCGGTGTCTGTGTTTTGGTTCCCGTGGTTCCCAGGATAGACTATCATCATCATCATTATCATCATCAGCTGGATAAACAGCTTTTCAAAACAAACCTGTGTGATCGTTATTCTTTACAATTCATGAACCACTATTAATCACTGCCACTAGAGGGCCTCAAACACAAACCATTAATACATGTCCCAAACTGAAAAGAGGTAGCTAAATGGATTAAAAATCAGACACCTCTAAGGCTGCATTTTTGCTCGGGCTCTTATTCTTCATTTAATGAATCTAATGTTCTGCTTCAATTCTGTACAATTGGAGTGATGCCGGACATCAAATTTGTGTGTTTAGTGCGTATTATTTATTGTCATTTCTTCGTTAACTCTGATACGACAATCACATTCTCTCTTTGAGATCCTGACTGAGCAGGAGTTCTTTATTAAATATCAGCTCGCCTGTGGTTTCTGCGGTTGACAAAAATGCTGCAATTTATTTTAAATTTGTTTGGGGAACAACTGTATCTCTTTCCTCCAGTAAAGGTCCTTGGTGTAAATTTGATTCTTCTAAATTGCGTTTGGATTAATAAACACAAAAGTGTTCAAAATGAGATGTCAGTGAGTTTTAAGAGTGCCAAATAAAGATCTGAGACATAGCAGTAAAGTGGTGGCTCTCAAAGGTCCTTCAGGGACGTATTTTTTTAGATACAGATGTGCTGTTTTATAAAAGCAAATTTCAAATATAACCAGGAACTGAATTAATATCTAAAATCATAACATGTAAGCATCAGTAATCATTTTGGCTTCATAATTTTCACTTTGTTTCATAGAAAATAATAAATTGACATTTTCAGAGAAACGTTAATAGTGATTTGAGACAAGTGTGTCCTTTGATTTACACCATAAAGATCAAAGGTGTAGTAATGTTAAATACTCAATCCCTCACAGTTTTTTTAATGATCTCATGAGTAAAATGAAAATTTAATAATTTGACTGTAAGCAACAAGTCCTATCATTGTCACTAGTTTTCATATTTCTATATGGGGGGGGGAAACAGATCTGGCAAACAAGAATTCTATACAGTGTGCTATTTGTTGTCACAAATATAAAAGAAAACTACCTTTTCACAGCACAATTGTCTTTATTGATTAAACAGGACTTCAGAAGGTCTGTACTGATTTGTGGAATGTATTGTACTTGCAGTGTGTCATACAGCAGTGGCCATTAAATTGATTTCTCATTTATTAATGTGATTAAATCATTAAGCTGTCATTTGAGCTAAGATTAAAATTCTCCCTCAGATATAGGCATCACACTGTAAATCTGATCATATTATTTTTACATGGATAAACAACAGTTTGTTTTGATCAGAGAAGGGAATTAATGCACTATAAATATGTATGAACTCTGAAGTTTTTCATATTAATTGAAAATTTAGTATTTGGCATAGAGGGTTTTTTTGTAAAAAAAAAAAACTTGTGATGACTTATAGGTGTAATTTTTCTGTGATAAAACTAGAAGACATGAATTGGATCAAATACAATGAAACATGAGCATATGAGTGTATTTGGGAATAGACACACACACACACACACACACACACACACTCATCATTTAGAATGACACGCCAATGAAAGAAACTGTATGGGACTGAAACTGTTATATGTTGATTTTTTTTTATTATAGGGACTGGGTAACTTGGGTATAAATGAAATGAACTGCTACACGAGTCAAGTTCCTGTTCAAATCCTATTATCCCGCTCGGCTATTTCAACATATAGGAAACGCTGGGATTCCCTGCAATGCTCTATATGGAAATGAACATTGATTTCTTAAAGTTAAGAGAGAGGGCAGAAGGCCGACTCGCTGAGATGTGTCATGAAAGCATCCCTGTCACTGTGGTTATGGCACGGCCGTGAAAATGACAGTTAAACACATAATAACAGCACCCTCGCTTGTAAATATCATGCCACGGAGATGACCAGCATCGGCCCCTGTCCTGGCTGATGACGTAGATGCAGTGAGAATGGAAGATGGCGGCCTTCATGCGTGGACCCAGCTTCACATCTCTGTGGTGTCCTGGTTTTCCATCACTGATGCTTGGTATTTTCTTTATAGCTGCTGGTTGTGCCTCTGCTAAGGACGTGGCCTCAACCACAAGGGTAGGAGGTTGAGGGTGGTTACTGCTATAACCTGGATTCCTCCTGTGAAATACTCAGCTGTTTTCATTCATGAGAATCATAACCAGCTTTCGATGAAAGTGTCATCTGTGAGACTAAATGTGAGATGAATGTAAATAGATTAATTAGATAAACATCCGGCATGGAGATGAAGTCGTGAAACAGATGCTGATTAGAAAGCCCTCAGGAAGCCTGAAGGAAGCCCCTGGGGTCTGAAATGGGTCACAGAAGTGGGATTTCTAGCTCGTTTAAGAATGGACTGCTGAAGAGAACCCTACGGGCCTGGCTGCTGTGGGCCAACTGAACACGGTTGCTGGGTTCTACCATTACACGCCCCCTCTCCTATGGCACTTAGGGGGTGTGGTTGATAGGGCAGACCACCTGTTTGCTTGCCTGATTATATTATCCAAGATAACAAGGTATTCTTACCGTAGACAAAAATAACAGGGAAATGCGTAGTACACTGCAGGTGGTACAAGTCAGGTAGAAGCATTGAAACTGTAACTTACTGCAGGTGGTACAAGTCAGGTAGAAGCATT
>JAODLC010000001.1:18884961-18902020 GCA_026781145.1 Hippopotamyrus pictus
CCTTATGCTGAACTGGTTGGTAAAAACAAAGTCCTGGTCTGGATTTGTAGCTTCTGAACCTGAAATGCCCAACACTGGCAACCAATCAGCAAGCTATCACTGTAAGCACTTCCCCTGTAGTTCGTGTTTGAATGAAAAGTACTTAGTCTAGAGTACGGACTATAAAAGGGTAATGGAACTCCCTCCATGGCAGGGGGGTCCAGATAGGCTCCGGACACCCCAACACTGAATGCAACAAAAGGTTCTGGTTCCTGAAAAGTTATGACGGTGTGAAAGTACCCACTGTGTAGTTTGTTGGCCCCGTGTATATTACACTAACCATTCAAGGTTCAAATTCAAGATTCAAAGCGTTTGTCATATGTACAGTAGAAAAGTGCATTTCTCTGTGCAATGAAATTCTTTCTTTGCTGTCCACACAAAATGCCGAGGTACAATATAATACAAAAAATAGAAAATAAATACTTTGAAGCGTAATGTGCAAAAGAGCTTAATGTGCAAAGATTACGGTATGAGGTAGGAGATGATGTCCATCCTGTCGGCTGTTAAGGAGTGTAATGGCAGTGGGGAGGAAGGAGTTGTTGAGTTGGGAGGTTCTAGATTTCACACTTCTGCCCGCAGGACGGAGGTACAGAAGTGTGAACAGTCCGTGTTGGGGGTGTGTGGGGTCTTTGAGGATGGAGGCAGCTCTCCTCTGGACTCTGTGGTGGTAGCTGCTCTGCAAAGAGGGCAGCGGAGTCCTGATGATCTTCTCCAGTCTTCACCACTCTCTGCAGGCGTTTGCAGTCCATAGCTGTAGTGTTGCCATATCAAGCAGTGATGCAGCTGGTCAGCGTGCTCTCCACGATGCAGCTGTAGAAGTTGCTGAGGATCTTGGTTGACATAACGAACTTCCTCAGCCTCCTCTGGAAGTACAGCCGCTGTTGAGACTTCTTGACCAGCTGTGTGGTGTTCAGTGTCCAGGTGAGGTCCTCACTGATGTGGACGCCCAGGTACTTAAAGCTGCTCACCCTCTCCACTTCAAGCTCCCGGATGAACAGTGGCTGACGAGGCCTCCTCCTCTTCCTCATGTCCACTATCATCTCCTTTGTCTTGTTCCTGTTGAGGGTGAGGTTGTTATCCACCCACCATGACACCAGACCGGCCACTTCTCTCCAGTAGGCCGCTTCGTCCCCCTCCAGCGATGCGACCGATCACTGCGGTGTCATCCGTGAACTTCGGGATGATGTTGCCTTTGTGGGAGGCGACACAGTCGTGGGTGAACTGGGTGTAGAGGATGGGGCTGAGAACACAACCCTGTGGGATGCCAGTGTTTGTGGTGAAGCTGGCTGAGGTCCTGTTACCGATCCTGACAGACTGAGGTTCATTGTTATTGGCTGCTTCCTGTTAGCAGTGTGTCCTGTATACAGAACTCTCTTCAGAGTGTAACCAGGCTGCAGCCTGAACCAGACACCTGGTAACCCCAAGACCACACACATGCCGTGGGCAATCTAACACCACCACGCCCCCCTCCCTGCTCGCCACAGCCTAGGATTCTAGGAGGAAGAAACACTGACGCAAACAAGCACTCCGGAGTCCAATTCAAAACCCGGGATCCTGGGAGCAGGCAGTGATAAGTGGGAGTCAACATGCCCAGTTTGGCTGACATGCATAATCAGTTATAAGGAAGAATATACACTTTGTTATACAATGTACCATGTTTGGCCCCAGTAGAACAGGACAGAGGTGTCATAGTGATATGTTTCTGCTACAGTGTGGAGCAACTTTCAGCATATGTTTAAGTAAGTGTATGTGTTGTGTAATGAGTCTCTGTTAGCCATTAAGAAAGCAGAATGTTTCATCTGGCCCATCAAGGCATATATATAGGGGTGAGGTCACAAGGGTACTGGCCCCAGCTGAAAGCTGATTGGCCCCTGGAGTACCCCGTTACCTGTCACTCATCAATTCAAGACATATCATTGGCTAATGAGAATGTTGACTCCTCTATATGAATTATGGCCCCTCTTATGAATCGTCTCTGCTGCAAGCCACCGTAAGGGAAAGCAGCCCTTTGTTTTAGCCGGATGCTGTAGGCTCATTCCTCTTAATGTGCCCCAGTTTAATGCGCTGTCAGTTAATGTTTGCTGTCATCCAATCACAGCTCAACTCTCATGTGTTGTGTGCTAAGATTTTTTGGCTTTTGCCCGACCCCCCCTTCCCTCTGAGACTTTCGGTTTAACTTACTCCTATATCTGTCAAAACACATCATCAGCCCCTGTAATAACTCCTGATCAAAGATCTCTGGTAGATACTGTGCCTAGGGAGCAAAAGCCAGAGTAATATGTTCTGAGAAGTTTGATGACATGGAGGGTGACATCCTTTTACTTGAAGCTTACGCCTCCCAGAATTTCCTACTGAACTATACTGACAAATAAATGTGTCTAGGTGCAGATAATTGGCATTAGGAACATGTATATAAACTATTAAAAGAGAAATTGCTCAGAGTAAACAGGGCTGATTTGTTTAGAAAATATTGATTCCAGTTTAAATGATGCCACTCTGTTTTGTGTATCAGCTCATGTGACTAAGACAAGCTCAGACTCCATAGTCTCGTTCATCCTGAATATGCAACAGAAATGGGCTATTCTGTGGAAAGAATGCATTGACCTCAGCTGAATTCTCCTTCATCAGATAGTTGTGGGGGCTCTCTGGCACCTGACATATTTCGAGCCAGGATCCTCCCATGTGGAGTTTGTGATATGAGAATGTATCCAGGGTGGCTTGTGGTCAGTGTATAACCAACAAATTTAAACCAGGAACACTAAACCTTTTCTAGCTGATGAGGAAGCTTAGATGCAAATTTAGCCGTGTCTTTGTTTCTTGCTTTATATTTTAATTTGTCAGGCTTATATAGCTTTTTTGAAAAATGCCGTTTTTTAATTGACTAATACTTTCCTAAATAATCCATAAACTAATTTCAGCAAATTGTCACAAACCTGTCAGAACCAGGTAGTGGTAGTCTATGACAGCTGTCATAAGCTGTCACAGCACATGAGACGGTGACAAGCCACATTTGGACACAGTTTGACTGGTTTAAAGTCCGTCCATATCGATGTTTCAGGGAGTTTCAGGCCTGTGGATGATGTCTACTCTTGGCTGAACAGTCTGAGCTTTGGGGAAGTGTGCCAGTTAAAATGTACAACATAAAATGTTCAGTGACTCTCAGCTTTTGGAGATGAGTCTGAGGGGGCTCTATAGAAGCTTTTGGCAGCCATATGGCTTGTTGCTAAGATGGAGTCCTTAGTGCGAGGTATACTGAGGGGGGTTAAGACAAGTATTTGTAGAACCTTCTAGGGTACATTCAGTCAGCCGTGATATGAAAAATGTCTTGGACTATGCTGCTTTTAAACAATCAAATAGCACTACATATGTCCTATAACCTTATATAGAAATATATAATTACCATAATCCTATAGTGTGTGTTCTCATGCATTCATAAACCTCGAATTTAACATGCCAGTTGTTTTTTTTTCTTCATTAATTTTACCGTCCATATAACGGTAATAAAAGCAATTCCAGAGGAAAATACTGTAGGGTCGCGAGGGAGACTATTTGGCGGGCTTTCGCTCCAGCCTTGGATTTTATAGTTCCCGTTTGCAGCGTTCAGCGTATGCAAGGCCAAGCTATAGCCGCTAACCTGGATATTAAGAGTGCTTCTTTTATTTAGTAGGGAACGCTACAATGCATTATAAACTCACAATGTGACGTCCTGACAAAAGTGCCTTTTATTAACTTTTTGGTTATGTTGATCCAGCATTGACATTCCTGACTAAAGTTACAGGGCTGTGTCATCGCTCAGACACGATCGAGTTATCCGGTGTGTGGTACCTCCAGAGTCCAGACAGGGATGAGCGTTTCCGACCCAGCTGGGGATGCGAGTGTAGGCACCTCACCTACACTCCACCTGTCCCTACAGTGTACTGGGTCGCCACTTCCACGTCGGCCCCCGTACGGAGCCAACTGTTCCTGTCACCAAGTCGCAGCCCTGCATTTCTAGGGGGATCGGGCGGCGGTGCTGCAGCTTTTCCTGCCAGACCTGAGACATTAATTGATATTCCGAAAGGTATCTTGGCCCCTCCGCCCCGCCGCCGTATAAGCGCATTCATTTAGGGGAGCTGAGCTGCGTGTGTCCGACTGGCGGTGCCTCCATGCTCCGGAGGAAATAAAACGGATCGGAACCGAATTTGACGCCTAACCCCAGGGTGGATGGGAGGTACATCAGGAGTTCATACGCGCCTGCCGCTCCCCTCTTCTTAAATTATATATATATTTTAATAGCTATAAAAAAACAAGTTTTCCTCCATGTTTGATTGCCCCTCCATCTGCGGAAAAAAGGGACATCTCACATCGTCAGTTGTCGGTCAGCAGGAAACAACGACGATGCGGAGCGCGGCGCGGCTCTGATCCCAGGAAACCTGTTCGCATAACTGTCAAACCTGCCGGGAAAAACTAAGAGGACTGCCAGAGGATAGGGAAAGTGGATTGCCGCTGAGGAAAATAGCCGAATTGTTTCGAAAATAAAAATGAAGGAAAAGGATTTGATTGAGACGGCAAAAATGCAGGGGAATATGCTGGTAAGTGTGGATCAACCCCCCTCCCCAGTTTATTCCGTATAATGATCTAGCAGGCAAATAAAAATGTTTGGAAAGTGTGTTTTGATTGCAGGTTATGTGCACGCCCGGACGTGTCCGGAGAAATAAAGCTTTTACCATACGATCAAAGAGCCCCTTTATTCCGGGGGCGATTTGTACTGCGCCGCTGAGACGGGCAGTTTTGGCTTCTCACTCACAGATGACAGACGGACATTTGAATTAATCTGCATAAATGAAATGTATCCGTGAGCGATAAGTGAGGATTCATTTATAAATGAAAAATCGTAAATCAGCGCTACTTACTATCCTGGCTCTTTTCTTTCACATGTAGGCTACAAGCTGAACCCCGATTTAACAATGTATTTGCTCGTAGTTGTGTAACTATAAGTTTGCAAGTTTTTTTGTATTGTTATATCAGAAATTACATTGTGCATTGGCGATGTTAAATAAAGAGATATTCGCCTGATCGCACGCGAGAGTTACTTAAATTTCACCACGCCTTGAAGCTGTTTCGGATTGTGTGGTTTGTGTAGAGGAGATGCTGTATATATCACAATTATATCTTCCACATTTCAAGTGACTTATAGAAACTGCTTTCTCAAAGTCAGGTAGAAAGGTGAAGGCTTTTTTCTTGGGACTGGACAACATTATTCAACAACAGCATTTCTGGATGTTGCTCCCAGAGGGACATAGCTGGTGTAGCTGATGGCAGGTCCACCATCACTGTAGAAAATGGGCACTTTGACTGTGCTGTTCATTTGTCTTTCGGAGGGTTTGAAACAGGATGGCCACCTAATCTATGTCACGGGGACACTATGAGCTATGTCAGGTTTTACAAAACACTATAAAACCCACAGGCTGCTGTGCTTGCCTGAATTGTTCAGTTCGTCTTGTACTTATACTGGTTTGTTTCCTTAATTGAAATCCTCATTCAGCTGTTTCACATTAACATTGGTGACAGATGCATGAATATAGGAGACTGACAAATCATCACACAGCAAGAACTTAGTGCTTAAGTGTTCCTGGTCCTTCTAATTGAAATGGTAGTTTACAAACCCTGTCCTAGCTGAAAGTGTCCATCCAGGCTTGGATTAGGTAGTCACCCCAGTTTGAAATAAGTAAACCAGGCTGCTCCAATAACACTTGAAGCAATGGTACAGGTGTTGTAGTAAGATTTGATTATAGTCCTTGGTCCACCATGGGTCCAAGATGCCAACATGGAGATGGACAGGACAGTGGGACAAAAATGAAATGGGACATTTGTTGATTTTGAATATCAATAAAATGTCTGTCTTAAATAGTTGCTGGGATAAAGTATATGTAAGAAGTGAACAGTGGTTCTCAAAGAAAATGGATGTCCTTTTGAGCCAAGAAAGTAAACAGGTGATTTCTATACAAGCACTGGGCATATAAAATTTTCACTCCAAAGTTGAAGTTTTTTTCCATTGTCAGAGAAATGTCAGTTAGAGAAGTAATTCCTCCTATTTCAGCAGTTAAGTCCTTGCTGATGTATAATTTGCAGTCACTTTGAAAATCACAGTGCAGTACAGGGAAAAGTGTCCCACTAGGGTACATGTCATTGTGAAGTTCTGGTAAGTTCCAATACTCTGGAGATGACGCAGTAGGGAAAGGGTTGTTAAGTAACTGTCTCAGTTTCCATGACTTCTGCTCAGATGGTTGAGTGATTAACCGGTGATTTGACCCCCCTCCATTTTTCAGAATGTGCTAGTGGGATTGGGATGAAGAAACACACATATGTAGAATGTTCTGAATATGAATCCCTGCAATGCAAGTAAATAAGAGTTTTTTATTTTATATAAAAGAATAAATATTGAATAACAATAAATAAAATAAAATAACTGAAATAACAAATAAGTAACATCCACCATGCAAATAAATAATAATAACAGCTTGTCAAAAGAGGTCCCCACCTCTTCAATAAATAATTTATGGACTCTATCATCTGGAGTCATGGAAACAACCGGCTTCTCTCTGAGATGTGAGACTAGTTTTCTCCAGTCTTCAGACCCAAGAATGTCTTCCAGATGGAGGGAGATCAAGCTGGCATTTCCTATGGGTCTTTGTTTTAATGCCTTTGGACTCCCCTGAATAGGACAAGTGGTTATAGAAAATGTATGAATGACTTTAGACTTTGTATAAAGTGATAAAGGGGAATTTTCTTTTTCTTTTTTCCTCATACTCAACTATGTGTGGTATTCTGACTGCTCAAGATGTAGCAGAGTCGTACAGTTGCTGGTTTAGTTTTACTGCCATTGTGGGGTGAGCTAGGCAGAGATGATTGACCGTTTTTGCAAACTGAACTGGTCCATAAGACCTGGAGTGTGTTGGAGGGGAAGTGAGTGGACGGGGGGCTGTACTTTCCACAAAAAATAGTGTGGTCCAACCCTAGATGTGTAATTACTGTCCTGTCCTTGAACTGCCTGTTACCTCTTCAGTACGTGACTGTGTGTCCAATTGTTGATGGGAGAAATTAGATTCATGCTGTGGCTAGCATCTTAGTGTGCAATCAATCACCATCTTGTTTCCTTCAACTCTAACCGAGAAGTAGCCAGTGGGAAGTCCGTCAAACTCAGTGATTGACAGTGCTTTTTAATCCTGCCCACTGTGCAATTCAAAACATTGTTTCTCTTGTTGCTAAAATGGGTCAACAGGTAACGCTACAATTTTCTCTTTTACCTGTATGGTGCTTATATTACGAAAACATAGCATCCCCTAAGAAAACACTGAATGAGTCTGTTAGATACTTTCCAGAATTAATTGAATTAAACCTTTATTATTGTAAGAGAAAGTCATTACACTCTAGAAGAAAGAACATGCATTTAGGGCTTATCTTTCCTTCTGCTTATAGTAATTAGCCCTTTAAAGTTGGTGGTAGTCAGAATAACTTGTTACTTGTATTGTACTGCTTGATTGGTTAAGCCACCATGTCATTAATTCTGTGTGGGTGTAATTTTTTCAGTTTGTTAGGGATCCAGCTGGAGGTGGAGGTGTTGGGGGAGGGATGCTGTGTTCATTTATTCCACTCCATTTTCATTTTTCTCTGGTGAGCGACACATAGGATAAGAACTTATGAAGAGATGAACATAGCAATGAGCTTGTGAAAACAGATTTCTTTCTTTTTTCTTTTTTTTTTTTAAACCCGCAGGCCTAATGAAATCTCTGAGCCGGATACACATGTTTAAGGATGTGGGGAAATAATTTCCTCAGTCATCAAATTCCTCCTCTCCGCTTTTTCGAGCCTCATTATTTACTGACTGGCCATGGCCATGTCCCTTGAGGGTTTCTTTGTTTTTGGAGGTGCTGAAACGTAACAGCAATTCCACTTCCATGGAGATGCTGTAATGGCCTAAAACTGGGAGGGTGGCTTATTTTTTGTGCTTGTACGTTTGTTGTGCCATGACCCTTCCCTTTGGCCTTGGTGGTAATGTACTTTTTAACTCATACTGGGCCAACACACAGACTGGGACGCCATCTTGTTTTCTTGAGCTGCTGCTCTGAGTCGTGGAATGGCTGCTGGAGAGGAACACCCCTATAACTGAATATCTGCTGTACAGAAGTTCCTTCTTCGTAGCTGAATGAACATTGTCATGTAACCCTTCCATTACTCCATCCATCTTAGACTCACTGGCATCACGATGTAAAGTTTAATTCAGCTTGCCATGTTTGACCCATGATTGAACTCCCTTTCATTGGTGCGTCTTTCTGTCCTGTTTATTCAATGCTCTTAATACATAATGTAATTACTTTTTAAACTTTGGCGTGTAGCTTAAATGCTGTACTGAACGTATTGCAACCCAGTATTGCCCATGTCACTTAAATGGCTGTTTCTCTGTGTTGCATAAATGTTTCGCCTTGACATTCTGTCTGGAATTGAATTGGTTTGAGGTCATGACCTGGGGTTGAATTTGTTTGAAAAAGGAGTTTCTAGATAACACATGCTGTGCGAGTTCTCACGTGTAGCTCGATTGTGCATTGAAGCTGAAAGGGAAGGCTTTTGGCAGTAATTGAGGTTTCGTGATGTAACGGTGTGGCTTGCAGTTGTAGTTCCAGTTCATGGTCATGCACGGCCATTTATTTTGGATCACTGACAGCCAATAAATAATGAGGCCTGCCGTGGCTGATTACTGATTGGCTCTGCAGCAGCTCATAGGCAGCGGCTTGCATCTCATTAGTTTCTTCAAGTTGTAAGAGGCATTCAGTGGTATGGCATGCCTCTGTGGGTGTTTGACAGTGCTGAAATGAAAGCAGGTGGGCTATGAATACAATCACGTTATATTAATGTCAAGTCTGCTCGATGAACAGACGAGTAATTAAGGGAAAGTCTATGCTGTTTGCATAATTAGAGGTAGCTCTTTGATGTTCTGTCTGATAGGTCGCATCTTCAGGGGATTTCTTAATCCTTTTAAATTAATTCAGAGTGGGGTTTTTGAGGACAGGGACCACGGATAGTTGTTCTGTCAAATTACCTGCTCCACACTGCAGTGAATCCTCTTTGCTTTTTGCTCATGTTATCCCAATAGTTCTGTTTGAAAGGCAAATGCACGAAATGGGGAGCACAGATGTGTGGCTTTCAGGTTAATAAGTTTTCTGTCCTACAAACAGTACTGCACTACACTTAAATGTTAACAGTTGACATTATTGTGATTTAAAAATGTCTTTACCTTACTGGAAACTAATCTTCAAAAAAATTTAAAAAACACAGGACACACAAGGTTATTTTATCCTCCACCATCTCCTTTTTGCCTCCTGCACTTTCTGCCAGTCTAGAGCAATCAATCACTACTTAGTCAGACAGCACCAGCAAAATAATGAGTTTATGATAGATTAATATTTCATGGTGCTTTCCTGACCCCAGTTCTGCTGCTCTGCCTGCTGCAGTTTATTGAAACCCTCTAGTCACAGTATTTCGTCTAGACCACAGGAAAACTTCACCTCTTGATTCCTGTTTAATCTAGCAAAGTGGGATGTCAGCAGTGTTGCAGTTTGATGTTTTGGGGGTTTCTTTTTTTTAATTATTTAAATGTGTGTTATGGTGCATAAACAGCATCTATGTGTTCATTAAACTAAATTAGGAAATGCCACAGCCCAGTTTTGGTCCAGAATGATAAATGATAGCCCTGGCACCTGTCCAACTCGGCTGAGGATGATTGGGCAGGCTGCCGTAGCCTCTGCTAGGCCCGAGTACTAGAAATAAATGAGGCTAATTTGGTTGTCTGTTTCAGAGAGATAGAGAAGGAGAGAGATGGGTACCTATGGGGAGCCAGTGTGTTCGCTGGTGTGTGTTATGCTCAGTGGGGGCTTGACCGGCGTGAACTTCAACACCATACGGCACTGTAACCAGCTTGGCGAGTGGGTTTCTGTTTGCAGACCTTTCTATCAGTTCTGAACATATTATGAGGAAATGTTCTCAGTAAAATTGCAACTGTTTCTGACATTTGTCGGCTGCGTCAACATGGAAGTGGGCGTAAAGATTGAGAAAAATGATTGTGTGTTTGTGTATGTGCGAGTGCTTTTGTGTGTGTGTGTTTACATATACATTTTATTTACACATATATTGACAAGATCCCTCTTCAGTTACACCCCCGATCCCGACAGAGGTGGGCTCCACTCTGAATGGTATATTAGTGCTGATTTCCCCCAGCAGTGCTCATTACCACCCATATTCTCTCTCACTATCACTATAATTGCCTTCCCCGCACAGGGCTATACATGGGGACTTAGGAGTGGGGCCAGGAAGGCTCCATCATTTGGTGGCGCTTCCAGCTCTCACAGCGATCGCCGACCTGCAGGGAAACCTGCTTGTTGCAGTCATTCTGTCAGAGTGTCGCTGAAGATCATTCCTGACCCTGTAAACAGGCTGATATCCCCCTTGGGTCTTCGCTCCAGTACACTAGAAGGCAGAATTTTCAGTCTGCCAGAACCATGTCCTGGGATGAGGTGAATTGCTAAAGGGCATTGTTCCTCGTGTTTCCTCTTGGAGCTCCTAAATGGTTTTAAACCTCATTTCTCCTAAAAGTCTTCAGTGGGTGGGATTACCATGCTCATCCATTCACTGTCTTTGTTTAATCCCTTGCGTATCAATAACCAATAGTAATTAGGGAGTCTGAGAGATAGAGGATAATCCCACCAACTCTGGGTTTTGAAATCTCATTTTTTCCCTTGATTTGATACAGGTGCTGTCACCTGTCAACAGGTGCTGAAATCGCTTAGTAATTGCAGTCATCCAGTTTGCTTCAATCAATTGACAGGAGGGAAGTTATGGGCAGTTGCTCTGTTTTTGTAATGAAATATGTTGGATCCTGGTAACATTAGCTACTCCAGGCTAAATCGACACATTGTGACAATGAGTAGAACCTCCATCACAGGGGGCTATTTACTCTTGTGGCCTTTTCACGGCTCTAAAGAATCGATCGATAACTTGGACACTCCGAGGATAATTAAGAGCAAATGCATGGCATGTTCACTTAATAGAATAATTTTTTAAATTAGCAAATCTCCCCAGTCCCCAAACACAAACACACAGTCACTTCAAGGCCTCTGATTTCAGGCCGCTCTTCCAATCTTCCAGTTCAACCTGCTTCCGTCTTCTCTGAATTTTGAGGCCCAGTCCTTTTGGGACCCCAGAACTAGGAAATGATAAAACACCAATGTTCCCAGTGGTGGGGGGGGGGGGGGTGAGTATACTTACACTCCACTTACCCCTCAGAGACCCGGTTGTTTTCCCTTGCAGAAATCGCAAGGCACCTAAGTCTCTTTGCATACAGACATCTTTAGTGTAAAAGGATAGATGAATTGATGGTGTGTGGTGAGGGGTGTGTGGCCCCTCTTGGCTGCATTTGTTCCCTCAGTGAAATGCATCGTGGGGAACTTCGTCTGTGTTTCACGGTTTAAATTGATTACAATTCAGCCATCCGAATCTGCCAAAATGCTGAGGATTCCGAGGGTGAGGGAACTTTTGAAATAGACGAGATTTGGATTCATAAACAGCCACTCTGATAGGTCTCCTTTCTCCTCCATGTGGTATAATTTCAATTTAGGTAAATGGTTTCCTTAGGAAGAATCACTGATTTGGGCAAACTTAATCTTGATCAGTATCTCTCAAAGGGAGCCCTCAAGACGGAAAGTATTTGGCCAGGCAATGAAGGATTGCTGCTCCCTGAACCAGTAATTAGATTTCCTCCGTGTGGTCGCTCCGCTTTAAGGGGACGCAAAAACAACTTCCCTTTAAAATGGGTGATACATCAGCTGGAGTTGCTGTGAATGGCACCTCACTGGCTGGGTGACAGGAGTCCGTATGGGCAGGAGAGAGCGGTATGTTGTGGGGGGGCTGGGTCACCTTCTCCACTGGATCATCCAGGGAGGTGTGGTGGTGGCAGATGGCACAGAGGAGCATGATGACGAGTTAGAACTGGCGATGCTTTGTGTGACTGTCAGGGCTCCATATCTGGCATTGTGCCGATAAGCGCTTGACTCGCCATAGTTCCGGTGAGGTGGGCCGCTTCGGGCTGCTCTGGGGAGCCATCGAGCTCCTGTTAGCTTCTGGAAACCTGTTAGAGAAGTGAAGCATGAGAAAAGTACAACCCTCCCCCATTCCCGCCCCAGGCAGAAGCTTTGGTGTCTACAGAGCAAGCTTCAGGGCAAACTGTGGTGAGGATATGTGACCTTGGGGGGGGGGACGGCATCTAAGGACCCCCTCAAGGGGAATAACATTTTAAAAACCACAGGGGAACAGTCATCAGTGGAACCAAACTGAGCAGTTTGCCTTTCTTTCTGGAAACTGGAGGAAGAGAGAAGGGGCGTATCAAAGCCTACAAATGGCCATGCTTTTGGTGATCTGGAAACCCGAAGAAGTCCTGAAACTTCCTGAATGTGTTGCTGTACGTCAGAGTGGTTAGAGGAGGGCAACACTCCACAGATTTTCATGTGGAAAGGTGTCTACTGTCGAGGCATTTCATCATTAAGCCAGGTTGCTTTATGAGCTATGCTCAGCGCCCGCTTCCTGCAATGCCTGGCATGCCGAGAGGAAAAGTGGAACCTGCTGATGCGGTCTTCACGTCGTCCTGCTGTGCCCTCTGCCTGCTTCGGGCTTGGGATGGTGCCGCTCACCCGTTATTTAGCCGCTGGCCATGCAGGAGGTGCGATGGTTCGGCTTCCGTGCTCAGGGCTGGCGATGGGTGGCGGATGAGACCTGCATGCTGCGACGGGTGACATTACCATGCAGCCAACCGCTACTGCACTCCCAATGGGACCAAATAGCTAGCCAATAGGATGCTGCTTAGCCCAGCATGTGATCAAGCAGGATGTCATAACCCCACCCACTGTGGGTTTCCGTTTGTCAAATCACAGGTCAGTATAGCTGTCCTCCCTGCCTTATAAGGGATGGAATGAGCGTGTTATTAAATAGTGTGTGACAGAGCATGTTAATCATGGGAGGCAACATTAAAGGGTTGCTCTTTTGAAAGAGTGTTTGTGATCACTGAGGCATTCTGGGTTTTCAGCAGCTGTTACTGATTATGGTGATGCTAAAGGAGATTCGTCAACCAAACTGGGTTACTTGCAGTTGTTTGGAGCCATGTTCACCAAGCTGGCTATTTGCTCACCTCTCTTGTTTGGCCATGTTCAAGCCGCTGGGGGATGTGGAGAATGCTACTCAGTCACATGACCTGCCTGGTCATGTGCTTTGATTTCTGTTAAAAAGAAAACACTGAATTCCACAGAACAGTGGTGGCTATACTGTATGAAAACAATGACTGATCACTCACCATGTAAGAGGTGCTGTTTGTCATTTCTCCTGCCATGTAAAACACCACTTTTCTGTGTGGTGGCTGCTGTTTAATGTTCTGACTTGTTCTGTTCATTAGTGAAACATTAAAAGGCTTCGTTTGAGACTGGCTGTGCAGTGTGTTGGCAGTGCGTAAACCATTCTTGGGACAGAAGACCGATGATCGTGATCTGAGACTCCCACATCATATATTTAGTGCCTCTGACCTCCACTTTCGAGCCGCTCTTCCTAGCCTTCTTCATTCCTAGCCTTCATTTCTTTCATTATCGTCATTCACATGTAATTGACTTATCTGCAGTGACTTTTTAACTCTGATGTTAACTGGGGTTAATTGGTTTACTGTGAGTGCTGAAATTTGGGCCATGTCAATCTGTGACCACATGCTAAGTGAGCATGGCCTGCTTTTGGCTACGCCACTCACTCGCTCGGCAGTAAGCAGGTGGCCGTCCTCAGCAGGGCTGTAGTGATGCATCACATGTGGCTCTAATATGGCTTGGCATGGTTCATTAAGTCCCTCTAGCCAATCACATTGTCCCACTGTTCCTAATAGCATACAGTGTGAGGCGATGATGCATCTCTGGGGCCCAGCGTGAGCCATAGCCAAGAAACGCCTATTCACCATTGTTCTTCAGTCTGAAAAAGGCGTCTAATCATAGTCACTGGATTCCAGTATGTTACCGGAAATTTGCAAATTACTGGAAATTTCAATTTCAAAAGTTTATGTTAGGCGACGCTGTTCATCTGTTCACAGCACTGACCATGTCAAAACGGCTCTCCAAATTCCACAGAAATTATGATTCTTGTCTGTAATATCTTTATTAAAATTGTCATTGAAATATTTTTATGCACTTTGCCCATAGGTGTGCAGTCCACCCTGTGACGCTCCCACTATAAACCACCTGCTTTGTCCTTCCTAGCAAAGCAATGCCTTTCGGTCAACGGAGCAGGGGACCATCATGTGGGTGGAGATTGCTGCTTATGTCAAGTTCACACTACACGACTTGTCGTCTTGTAATCGGAAGTCTTTAAGTCATTGTGGTTTACACACTACATGACTGATCAGTGACAGGGGTCACACATTACAAGATCTTTCAGGATTCAAGGAGGAATCCTCAACGAGTCTGGTCTTCAAACAAATTTTTTTGTCACGAAAACACAAACGAGAAGTGGCACGTGGAAATAACATAATCCCATGCACCAGACTGGGTTGTGGTACAGATCATCGGAAATGTCAAAATGGCATTGTTGCTCTTGTCCAAGTTCAACCAAATTTTCTTACATTTTTGGCGTCCAAACAGACCGCTGCACTTTTGCTGCCGCCATCATTGCTGATGTTGTACAGCGATCTGATGACACTGATAGTTGGGAAGTGTGAACTCCTCCCCCGGGTTTCCCCTCCCCCTCTCTGTCTTACTCTCATTGGCTGTAGCTTGTCATTACGCTCATTTCCAGTCACAACACTTTTCACACTACTGGACTTGGAGATGCGCTAATCTGGGAGTTTTCTTGGCATTGTCCAAAAACTGTCAGCAAGCAGAAAATTGGGGCTATAATCATGTACTGTGAACTTAGCAGAAGGGGTAGAAAAGCAGGGTGTCTGTTGCCCAGTGGATTCACCTTACTCACAGAATCTGAGTGCTGATGACATAGATCTGTTGGTGAACCATGAGATATCTCACAAACTGTTTTGTTTATCTGGAATATTCTCTGGGGAGAATCACATGCCTATTGTCATGGTTCCAGTTTCCCTGGTGATGCATGTTGTGATCAAGACATTATCAGCTTTTTATCCTTATCTGTTTTTTGTTTTGTAGTATTTCCTGACCTTTCAGTTGTGCTTGCCCACATTTTTTCTAATAACACATATTGGGACTAGTAATGGAATATGATGCATTCTATACATATTTATTTAATATATATCTCTGTGTGTATTCATTTATATTAATTTCTCTGTGAAAATGAACAGATGTATGTTTGTACACAATGTCAAAACTCGATCATTGATTACCAAAATTTTTTGTGTGTTTGGCGGCCTGGTGTGACTGAAACGGGGCAAAAAAATTTCTGACCCCCTAGTGGGTTCTGACCTGGCTGTTATCTGTGTGCGGGCGCTGGGCTCAGCTTACGGAAATTGGTATGCTGATGAGAAACGTCGCGGAGAGCCTGAGACGTCTCCTGGGAGGTGAGTCAGCGTTGCAGGCCGCTGCTTTAATAACTGCGACTCCCTCCCCACTGAAATGCAACCCCCCCCCCAAAATAAAAAATAAAAATCCTAGTAGCCTGAGCTGCACGAGTTTATGTATATCAAGTTGATTTTCCTGATAAATTTTTCAAAAGAGAGCACCTTTAATTTTTTAGTTGTCCCAATCTAAATGAACCAGGTTCCTACATTCTGTTATCCTACCTTACTCTGCAGCTCTGCTGTTACCTTGTGTATGCCTTAGTTACTTAGTTACTGTTATTCTCTGCTACTCTGTGTTACTCTGCTTGTCCCTCTGTTACTTTGTGTTACTCTGTATATATCACTCTGTTACATCCTTTTATTTCGTATCTCTCATTTTTTGCTTCGCTGTGTTACTCTGCAATGTCCCTTTGTTACCCTGCATATTCCTGTGTTATTTCCTGTTACTCTGCATATCCCTCAGTTATACTCTTCCTCTGCATGTCTGTTATTCTCATCTGTGTTACGTGGTCTTACTCTGTATTACTGTGTGTGTGTGTCACAGTTACACTGTTTACATCTGTTATTCTGCATGTCCCTGTCTGGTATTCTTCATCTTCACAAATGGCACCTGATAGTTTTTCTGTTTAAATGTAGCCAGCACTCTGAATACAGAAGTCCCAAAACGGTACCACAGAATGGTCTATGCATTAGTACGACAAGCAGCCTGTAAAGCAGAGCAAACTCAGCTTTTATGCTTCATGCATTTTCACACAAGTGCACAGACAAGCAGAGGCAGGCATATGGTTAAGCTAGCAGCCTATAT
Source organism: Hippopotamyrus pictus (assembly GCA_026781145.1). NCBI lineage: Eukaryota > Metazoa > Chordata > Actinopteri > Osteoglossiformes > Mormyridae > Hippopotamyrus > Hippopotamyrus pictus. The sequence goes on from JAODLC010000001.1 coordinate 18,901,380, forward strand.
TGGGCCTTTCTAATGGATACCGCATTTACGTTAAAGCACACAGGGATAATGGAAAGCTGCTTTAAGGTGTTTTTAAAGGTGGACCGAGAGACAATTTTAGTGGTAAAAGGTTAGCATAGAAACACAGTGTGACACTGGCAGAATTTATTCATGGATGGGGTGGGTGGGGAGGTGTTAATCAGAAGCTTTTCTCTGGCATCTGGGGAGAGCTGGAATCCAGACACTCTCTGAATATCAGTTGATAAGAAATGGCACAACATGTGGGACCTCAGGTTATATTTGGAGTAGTATAACTACTGTAGTGCCCCCTTCTGGACTTTATGTCAGCTGTTTCTTATAGTCTTCATTTAAAACAGGGGTCTCAAACTTAGGGTGACCACCTAATCCATGTCAGGAGGGACGCTATGAGCTACTTCAGCTTTTACGAATTACTTTAAAGTCGAAAGGGTTCTGTGTCGGCTAAAATGTTTGGTTAGTTCCTAGATTGAAAGACTCATCCAGCTGTTTCACATTAACATTATTGACACATATGCATGATTATAAGAGACTGACCAATCAGCACACAGCAAGAGCCCAGTGCTTAAGTGAAATCCTGGTCCTTTTAATTGAAATGGATGAAATGGTAGTTTACAAATCCTGTT
>JAODLC010000001.1:18909900-18952440 GCA_026781145.1 Hippopotamyrus pictus
TATAGCCGTGTTTATAATACTTTATGAATGCATTATAATGCATTATGAAGGTATGTATAATGCATTATACATGAGTGTATTATGTAAAGTGTTACCAAAACTTCTTCAGAGTGATTAATGTTGAGGAGCAGAAGGGTGCAGGAGCAGCACCCTTGGATTGTAGTAGATTAAGCATGTTTTCTGGATTGATTGGCACTTTGGCTCTGTGATCCCCATGATTAGTCAAAGAAGGAGAAGGTCAGCTATTTTTTTCACACATGCACCTTTTCTATGGATGAGGAAGGCCTCTGAATTCAGGCAGGTGGGTCATCTCTATAGTCATATCCTCCATTGATACTTCATCCCTCTGCGGGGGGCTTTCAAACAAGCTCTCAATCACAGTGAGCTACAGAGCCCTGAACCAGATGCTTTAAATTCTGCCAACACTTTTTTTAAATGTTTTACTCACTGCCATGGGGGGAACAGAATGCCACAGGGACTCTTCTCTGCAGATCGGTGCACATATGGAGGTACAAATAATGAAGGAGCTGGGAGTCCATTCCTGCCGTGAACAGCACTGGCTGGACTACAGAGCTGGGGCAGCCAAAGCTGGGATCTTGGGGCTTGTTACACTCGCCGCCAAATGTACCTAGAATTTCTGGGTGGCTGTTACCACGGCTGTGAGAATACACCTTCACTGGGACTTGCCTTGAGCATGCAGTGTCGTTGAGAACGGTCCCGAAATGAATCTTTTTCAGAGCACAACTAGATGGCAGGTTTATTAGGTACAGCCTGCTCTCCCAAAACAGCCAATCATAACGGCACAGGAAGGGTCAAGAGGTTCCATTATTGTGTGGCTGAGCATTATAGCGGCTGAATGATGTCAGATGCAGTGGTTCCAGTGTCTCAGAAATAGCCACCCTCCTGGGATTTTTATGTACTGCAGTGCGAAGGGGTTTCCAGTGAAGGATGTGATAAAAAACCACTGAAATGCCAGAGATCAGAGGACAACAGCTCGATTCGTTAACCGAGAGGAAGGCCACAAGTACTAAAATAACAGGCCAGTACAGCAGAGGTGTCTACATGGGCTTCTCTGAATGCACAATTCATGAACCCTTGAAGTCCTTTTGGAGATGATAGAGGTCCTACCTGGTACTACACAGAGATGCTTAGTAAAATGGCTACCATGGACTGTGGACAAGAGGTGGCTGCCCTTCGCGGACAACTTCCTCTACGAAAAAGAGCAAGGCGAGGGAGGTGTAAACAAGACAATTTCCCCAAGGGGTCAATAAAGTATTGATTATTATCATTATTATTATTGTTATTATTCATAATAATAATAATAATAATAATAATAATAATAATAATAATAATAATGAGCGTAATTTTGAAGCATTAATTGAGACCTGAGATTCAGGCCCACATTTTCCCAAGGTCTGAGAGGCAAATTCCACTTGCACTGAGACACCTCCGATTTTCACAGCCGATCATGAGGAGCAGACACATACCTCATTCATCTCCACCCCCTTCCGCCTGTTTATTGCCTTTGGAATCTTCCAGATTGCTTGTTCTTGCCACCTTTTAATAGGATTGCAAGCCTTTTGCCCCATGACAGAAAGATGATTCTGAATGCATAAATACAACCATGTTCAGAGTTGTCCTCAGAAGCAAAGGCAGATACAGTGGTACCTTGGTTTGCGAGCAGAATTTGTTCCGGAAACATGCTTGTAATCCAAAGCACTCGTATATCAAAGCAAATTTTCTCATTAGAAATAATGGAAACTCAGATGATTCATTCCACAACCTAAAAATATTCATATAAAAATGATTAATTCAAAATATAAAGTAAAAATACATAAAACAAATTACCCTGCACTTTATCTTTGAAAAGAATCGTGGATGGTGTGAGGGAGACGAGAGAGAGGAGAAGAGGAGGGTTATTTTGTAGGACGACTTTCACTATAACTAACGGAATCACTGCTATCTGTTGGCTCACTGGAATCTTTTTCTTTTTGTGCAAGGAACCTATCCAGCTTTTGCCTCCTTTTTGATTTTGCAGAAATGTGACATTGCTCTGTCGTCAAACAAATTCATCGCTTGCACTGTTACGGCCGTATTCGGGTGTTGCTTTTCTACTAAATTTTGACTATACGAGTGAGGGACGCCGACTGAGACCGAACATGGGAAAACAATCCAGCAGCGAGAGAGAGAGAGACAGAGAGAGAGAGAACCATCGACTCAGTTTTGATTACGTGACGCTAGCAGACAAAGCATATACGTAATACTCATATTGCAAGACCTCGTTTGTTTATCAAGTTAAAATTTATTTGAAATTTTTGCTCGTCTTGCAAAACACTCGCAGACCAAGTTACTCGCAAACCAGTTTCAGCTGCTTTGGTGTTAATGAAATTAACAACAGGTGCACCAGAGGGGCAACAATGAGACGACCCCCAAAACAGGAATGGTTTAACAGGTAGGGACCACTGACATTTTTCCCTCCTCATCTTTTCTAACTTTTTTTCCACTAGTTTTGCATTTGGCTACAGTCAGTGTCACTAGTGGTAACGTGAGGTGATACCTGGACCCTGCAGAGGTTGTACAGATAATGCAACTCCTCCAGGACGGCACATCAAAATGTGCCATTGCCAAAAGGTTTGCTGTGTCTGCCAGCACAGTCTCAAGTGCTTGGAGGAGATTCCAGGAGGCAGGCAGTTACTCTAGGAGAGCTGGACAGGGTCATAGGAGGTCTGTAACACATCAGCAGGACCGGTATCTGCGAGGAGGAACAGGATGAGCACTGCCAGAGCCCTACAAAATGACCTCCAGAAGGCCGTGGGTGTGAATGTTTCTGACCAAACATTCAGAAACAGATTTCATGAGGGTGGCCTGAGGGCCTGATGTCCTCTAGTGGGCCCTGTGCTTACTGCCCAGCACCGTGGAGATTGATTGACATTTTCCGTAGAATACCAGAATTAGCAGGCCTGCCTTTGGCACCCTGTGTTTTTCACAGATGAGAGCAGGTTCACCCTGACCACATGTGACAGATGTGAAATTTGGGTCTGGAGAACATTATGCTGCCTGTAACATTGTTCAACATGACCGGTTTGGTGGTGGGTCAGTGATAGTCTGGGGAGGCATATCCATGGAAGGACACACAGACCTCTACAGGCTAGACAACGGCACCTTGACTGCCATTAGGTATCGGGATGGAATCCTTGGACCCATTGTCAGACCCCATGCTGGTGCAGCTGGTCCTGGGTTCCTCCTGGTGCATGACAGTGTCTGGCCTCATGTGGCGAGAGTATGCAGGCAGTTTCTGGAGGATGAAGGAATTGATACCATTGACTCGCCCCCACGCTTGCCTGACCTAAATCCAGTTGAACATCTCTGGGACATTATGTTTCAGTCCATCTGACGCTGCCAGTGATGCCCTGGTCCAGATGTGGGAGGAGATCCCCCAGGACACCATCCGTCGTCTTATTAGGAGGATGCCCTGACATTGTCAGGCATGCATACAAGCACGTGGGGGCCATACAAACTACTGAGTACGATTTTGAGTTGCTGCAATGAAATTTCAGCAAAATGGACTAGCCTGCTGCATCATTTTTTATGTTGATTTTCAGGGTGTCTTTAAATTCAGCCCTCTGTAGGTTGATAATTTTAATTTCCATCAAACAATGTGGCATCCTTTTGTTCCTAACACATTACCCAGTCCATATCGGTATAGAAATCCAGCATGATTTTTTTTCCCATTGAGATCTGATGTGTTTTCAAAGTGTTCCTTTAATTTATATATAGCAGTATATATCTTTTCTGCCCCAGTCTGATATCATTTTTGAGTATAAGGTTGGGGAGTGATCACAAAGAATGTGACTGCACATGCTCAAGATGAGTTTCCCACTGAGTTTCACACATTAGCAGGCCTGTTGTCTTGTTGTACAGCCAAACACAAGCAGGCTCTGGTGCCTTCAGCCTTACACCCAGACGTTTGTAGGTGATGCAATGTGGTGGCTTAACACGTGGTAAAGGTTCCTGTTCTGAGTGCAGAACAAAAAATGGCACAAACGAGGCTCAAAATGGCCAACAGAAATATCCCGAAAACCAGACTGATAAACAACCATATTTTTTGGAAGTGATTTTCTGAAGACTTATTCTTGTGATTTCCTGCCACAAAGATGATAAATCCAGTAAGTGCCTGTATTTGTATGAACATACTCAGAAACTACAGGACTTCAGGTGTGATTCGGATCTGCTTTGGCCAGAAGGTGCCAGGAGGTGTTAATGGATTCACACCCTTCTGTTCAGCAGCGATGGCCGCCATTCCATGGCCGGTGAGCGTCTGAGACAGGTGGATGGAGGTAAAGCTCCCTGATGCTGTTGTCAATACGGTATGGGATGTTCCACGGGTGGAGCACCAGCATAAGAAGGCATCCAGCCCCTTTGGCTCTGTGGATACTGCCTCCACCCTGCTTGTCTTCTGGAAGTTTGCTTGTTTAGATCAGAATTATTTCATTACATTTATTTAGCAGAGAGGAGAGCAGGGACACGGACTCATAAACCAAAGGAGGCATATTCAGGACTGAGGAGGCTCTACCTGGTAAGCTGTTGTGCCTTTGACTTAAGCAGAATTATATTTTAATTCTTACAAGTGCACAGTAATGAAGTTGTTTGCCATTACCTCTGATATTTTAATTCTCAGATCCATATACATTCAGGCAGGTCCTCATCTCTGTTTTCATGTCATGTAGATTAATCCCAGAATCCTCTGTTATTTCATTAAGCTGCAATTGACTTGCGCCCTCCTGGAAAAAATTTTGGCCAGAACCAACTATAAAATGTCTGTGTGTGAGCTCAGCGGGTCAGGTGACACGCATTCTGGCTGGCTGTTTACGCAGCTCTTCGGTGCAGCTCCTTCCCCTGATTATTAAAAACCATGCATGTCCTGGTTTTCATCACAGCTCATTCCCATGGCTTGATTGAGCTCATTTAATTATTACTCATGTTAATATATAGCTGAACTTATTGCTACTCAGTCTGGGTCAGGACATGTTCATCATTATATTTTTTTGTCAATATCCATCTTAACGGAATTACGTTGCACTTGTGGTTGGAATGAGACTTAATGGATTTGTGGTTATCAGGACCAGAGATGGATAAAGGTACAATTACAGACCCTGCAGAGTGTTACGAATGAAGACCTATCACATGAGACAAGGGTGATTTCAGTTTGAAGGTTTAGGTTTGTATGCTTGAAGAAAACTCATCTGTACTTTCTAAATGATATGGTATGTCTGCCATACCCTTTCCATTGCACATCTGCACTGGGTTACAAAGATAGCTCAAAACATCGTAGGCACACAACTGGCATCCGTTAAGGACCTCTTTCTGTCTAGCCACTTGGCATCATTCGAGATCTGGCCCACCCTGCATGCCACTGTTTAGTTGTTATTATTTGAATTTCTCATTACCGCTTAATATGCTGTTGATTGTAACACCTTAACGGTCATCATCTGTAATTACTGCATGTTATTTCTTGTTTGTGACTAGTACACCTTGTAGTTGTTTCCCTGTCTTGGACTTGTGACATCTGGGAATGCCATCATAATTTCGTTGTTTGTTGTGCTCAGCGATTCAGTGACAACAAAGTCTTATCTTATATGTCATTAGAGATTTATTAATTATTTTTAAATATGCTTTTCGGTAAATAAATCCATGCAAACAAATTCTGTTGTATCATCCACTAGATGCCAGTGTTGAATCATTTTTACTGAATGTTTTTAAACCAGAGATTTGCATGTTGATTGAATTCATTTGAGTGTTTGAAAGGTTTGTGTGCACCGTTTTTTTCTGAAGAATCCCTCTGCATCATTTCTGGGATAAAAATGAATATGAGGGGAAAAAAGTGATTTAAAAAAACACAAAAAAAAATATGCATCACTGCAGAAAGTCAGTTCAGCTAAAAGCGCCCGTTGCACCACATGACAGAGGGGAATAAATGCTGATGCTAACATGTGCTGCCCTCACGTAATGAATTCTGTTTGTGAATGGGATTGGAAAACTCTGGGAAGTCCATGCATGTGGAGTCACCGTGTTGGCACTTAGTGATCAAGGAAAGTGATAAATCTCGAAGAGTGAGGCTGGCCCTAACCTGACACAAGTGAGCCCGAAAACACTGACTAGCTCCAGCTAACCAAAGTCACGTGGACCGTGCATTATGAATTCTAAACGAATGTCACTGTCTTCCCACTGCCTCCGTGCAAAATGGAGCTTCATCCTTGGCACCGAGACGCACCGACTGCTAATCGATAGAACTCTGCTGGATTAATTATATTGCTTAGATGATGCTGCTGAATTATCAAGTGGACCAAAATACGTCATTTCTCTGCATGTCTGGTCTGTGGGAGACGCAGGGTGAGTTTCAGCCATGACTTTGTTATTGAGGTTGCTCACCTTCAAAAATGACCCCTACCTAGTGTGCCTTTCCAGGCTGGGGATAAGTTAACCTTGGCCAAAACATACATCCATGTGTCAAATGATGGATTTAAACCCCCTCCCCCTCCCAGCCTGTGAGCCCGATACCAATCAGGATGCAGTGGCGTCTGGCAGGTTGTCATTAGCATTATAATGTGTATTCGGTTTGCATGTGCAAGCTATTCATTTCAAGTTTACAATTTATTTCTCAGGACAAATTGACTCCCTTTCCTCCGGATGATTTAAAAAGTATTCAACATACCAGGAAAGTAAAATTACCAGATAATTGTTTTGTGAGAACATTAAGGGGGAATACTGAGGTAGTTTCATTTGATAGGTTTCTGTTTCCAGTCAAGTAATTTCATGTGGTTCAGATACTTTTTATTTTAGCCAAGATTTTTGGTTAAATTATGCTAACAATAATACTGATTACCTATTTAGTAGAACAATGATAAATGTAGAGCATGTCAAGTAGATAGAAATCTTGGAATCTGTTTACCTGAGTTCCTGGTAGAAATCAATATATGACAAACACGAAATGCTTGTTTTCAGAGGAGAGCTTTACCTTGTAGCAGACACAAACTCTTGGGAGGCTTGCTGCCTGTTATACCTCAAAGAAAAGGCATTGGACCCGAAGAGCCCTTTAGGAACCTCCGGAGGCCCCCAGCTCAATCCTTCATGTGCCCTTGATCCTGCGGTTGCCTTTAATCTTTTGGTTTGACCTCCCTCGATATCAGTGCTCCGTGGTGCTGACACCCAGGACGGCTTATCTGCTTGTCAGTGGGTGAATCAAGTATAAATAAATTTTCTGTTGCCTTTAATCAATTATATCTCCCCATCGCAAAAAAAAAAAGCCAAACAAAGAGACTCAGTCAGATTTTCTTAAGTCTTCGGCCCACAAGTCAGGCTCGATGGGCGCTGACACATGACTGAAACTGAGAATGGGCATATGTGTGACCCTCTTTCTCAGATTTAATCCTATTCTATTTGACTTGATGTAATATATAGGCTGCTTGCTCCCACAGATGTACCTAACCTGTGATTAGGGTTGGCTACTGAAATGATCTGTATGTAGGCTACTGGACCTTATTGTAACACAAATTTCAGTGCCTCACTTCAGTGCCACTTAAATGCCCGAGCTGTTCATTGAAATTCACTCTATGGACGAAAGCGTTGGGACATCTGGCCATTACACCCATAGGAACTTTTATGACATCCCATTCCATATCCATAAGCACCAATATGGAGTTGGTCCATGCTTTGCAGTTGTCACTCTTCTGGGAAGATTTTCTACAAGATTTCAGAGCGTGTCTATCGGAATCTTTGCTCATTTATCCAGAAGAGCATTTGTGAGGTCAAGCACTGATGTTGGACGTGAAGGCCTGGCTTGCAGTCTCAGTTCCGGTTTATCCCAGAGTTGTTTGATGGGGTTGAGGTCAGGGTCCAGGTCCAGGATAGGCTCCAGACCCTGAATAAGTGGTTTCAGAAAATGATGGATGGATGGGAGGGACCATCTCAGATTTATTTATATTTATATATGTATATAAGGTGTCAAGTTAATATATTCAATTTGAAATTAAATTTGCCTTAGAAATAAAAAAGCCGTGTCACAGACCTTCTTTTTGTACCTTATTTTTTGTTAAGTACGGATCGGGCCTGTCCCTTCAGCTTCAGTGGAGTTTCCATGGAATGTCAGTGCAGTCTGTCAGTGAACAGTTCACATCTGGGGGATCAGGTCAGCTGACTGGCTATTCATATGATGGCCTCGGGGAGCCCCTTTGCTCAGTGTTAATTTTATGGACAAGTGGGTGTCACATGACAGTGTGTGTGAGAGAGAAGGGTTATTTAAAACCTGATCGAGTTGAACGCATTCTGTGGCTGGAATGGGCTCCCATCGTGCCTTTCTCATGGGAAAATATCAGAACATACATTACTAAAATAATTTAGGTGAGCAGTCAATCTGCTCTGCTCCATAAGCCCTCCCACATCTCATTTCCTCTTTCTTAAATGGCCTGATTCCTCCATCACTCATGTCCGTTCAGGAAGGTCATGTTCTTATGAGTTTTTTGCTGTTTGATGATGGCTTAGAGGACCTTGTTCTTGAAATGCAGTCTGTGATAGCACATCGGAAACAGCTGCAGGGGACTGCTACCGATTTGGTTCTCATTTTTGTGCTGATTATTTTAATTCTACGTATTTATGTAGAAGTGATTTTAGATTGTCTACAACTTTGTAGAAGCCTAGTGACAGACCAAAGCTATCAGCCCTTTCAGATGAACATAACCTTCACCACTCTAACTGTTGTACTTATACTTAGCATACAGAAATACTACCATATACCATGCTAAAATATGACCATATGTGCAGTAAATGAATCTAGATGTTTATTCTATGTCAGGTCAGGGGCGAGCTCTGCTGCTAAGGCCTTTGTGTGGTGACATGACAAAAAAAAGCTCTTTCAAACAATGCCAGGTAAATGATGTTCCTCTACCCTGCACTTTCAGTGACCCCTCTGCTCTTCCTCCAAGATGCTGCACTGTTTGTGCAGCTCTGAGAGCTGCTAAGTTGAATAATCAGTTGCCTTCCTGCCATCCTGTTCCCTGATCGGGCTTAATTTCCAGTGATATTCTTTATCTGCACTCTTCGGACTTGCTGCAGTGCTGTATTCTTTATGACCTACAATTAAATAGGAATTTTTTTTTTTTTAATAATGCTATCGTCTTAAGAGCATCTGTAATTTGTGTTTATGGTTTTGGTTGAAATGGCCATCATATTTTTGAAGCTGTAATTCAGACTGACGTGAGGGGGGGCAATACTTAAGAAACTGGGCATGTTCTCCAAAAGATGCAGGGGAGCGCCTAAATTGCTTATAAAAAATGTGCGAATTTTGAAAAATGGTTTAAAATCGCAGCAGGTTACCTGGGAGGGTAAAGAGGGTGTGCAGACGAATAATGTGATCGTCCTTCAGCTCAACGAAGATATCAGTCGCGCTGTAACAATATGAATGAAGACACGCGTTATCTGTGATGTTGTACATTCTCCCTCGCAAAAGCTATTGGCCTACATAATAACAAATTTCATAAAGATAAATATGAATTATGAATTTGCAATTTCTTCACGTAAACACGGAGATACTTGTTTTACTGCATGAGTCTGAGTGAGGTCAGTCTTTAATAGAAGGTACTTTTGTAGTCAGCCCACTAATTATTTAAAAAGGTAACGAAAGACGTAAGTAGGCGATTTAAAGGGTTATCCTTCGGGGTGTTTCTCTTAGTGTGGTTGCATATACTTATATAAATCGTGTGGTTTGCGGCACGTTGGCATTATTTATTGCCAATATTTACTAAAGTTTATGCACTGTTCGCCAGCATTATTCTTCATCCATACTTTAAAGTTATGATTTTATGTGCGTTAAAGTTAGTGCGTTATGTGCGCAATGGCCGCAGGGCGGCGTCCTCACCCGCCTTATCGCATCTGCAGCGCCGGAGCAGGACGAAAAGCAAGTGAACTAGGAACAGAAACCCCGCGGACCCCCGGGGCGCTCCGACGCCGGGATTATCGGCTTCCTATTATTGATTTAAAGTGCGAATCAGGGGAGGGGGGATGCGCCCACTTTCCGGACTGTCGATGAGTCGTGGAGGAGAGCGTGAAGATGCCGGCTTCGCACCGGGTCACTTTGAGTGTAGAGGGAGTGAAACCATAATGTTTAACCTCGTTCATCGTCAGTTCCGGGTCCTAGTCGGTAGCTGCATCGAACTACCTTCTTCTTACTCTTATTCCAGTTCTTTTCTTCCACAGCAGGACTCTCTCCCTGCGCAGCTTGCTCTTGATCCTTAAAGTAAATTGTCGTCGCTTCGCGCTGAGAGGGATTCCTGTCCCCCTCCTCCCTGTAAACGGAGGACCAGCAACGTGCTTTGAATGTCGAGCAGACTTCAACTAATACTGACTTCCCTTTTAATGCTGGTTTGCATCGTCCGGCGCGCTGATCTGCAAACTCGGCGGATGGGATTTTCAAGGCGATTTTTCAAGCTTTTATGCGCCTCGATTGCATTACATCATCCAGGGATCGCAGTTTCATTACCAGTTGCTTCTTTTTGGCACCTCTTTTATTTCCTTCCTACGATCAGTGAAAGAAACGTGCGGGTATGAAGTCCCGATAAAAACGTCGTGTGACAAATTGGCGGTCTTTTGTCTCGGCGTGCTTACCATTTCGGGGGTAAACTCATGGCTGCTCTCTATCAAAGATTTACCGGAAAGATTAACACCAACAGATCCTTCCCAGCTCCACCTGAGGCCAGCCATCTGCTTGGCGGAAATCGAGCCGATGAGGACGGAGCAAGACCGAACTCGGGCCCCTCACAGGGCGATCGCCCCCGGCTCCCCTATCGACGGCGGGGGGAACGCGAAGATGAGGATGTAAGGCAAATTAATGTCCTCCTCTTGCTAACCCCCGGTGTCCTGTGTTTGCAGACAGGTGGAGTTGTGTTGTGGTTTGCATTGAGGATATCATGTGTGCCTGTGCTTGTGATGTTCACATTACTCAGAGCATGGCATGTGTAGTATTTACATGCACCGCTGCATGGAAGGATGTACCTGCATCCGCAAACAATACGTACACCTGGGAGCTTTGTAGTAAATTTCGCCATTGCATTTTCGCATTATTAAAAATGTTTTCAGAAACTACGTCAGAAATGCAATTTTCCCCGTTGTCACTTAAACGGATGTGTCAGCCATCCTTGCCGGTTCGGTATTTCCTAGGATTTGGCGAGTCATTTTAAAAATTACAGGCGATAAATCAAAGACATGGGTGCCAGATCCAGCACACGACAGGTATTATTAAATTAGTCATTTTCTGAAGGGATTTGTGGACATCGCCGCTCCATCTTGGACTCATTCTACTTCTGATGTTTTTTTTTTTTTGCCGTTTTCTTAAAGTTACAGGAGTTTAGGTAAAGTGTTTTATTTATGATTTTATCGACGTTTCTCACTCCTGTAGACGTGTTGTTAATTATTGGTCTTGATTAACTTTCGCATATTTATCCGACACTACAGTAATTTATTTTCTTGTGTCTGATGTTGAAAGAACGTAACTCAACTGGTGGCACACCGCTGAGTGAAAAATAGCTAACACGTAGGCAATTTTTTGCGAACAATTTATTCCTCTCTAAAATTTTCAGCCATAAACGTCCATATTTTCATAATATCGAAAAATACGTAATTTTAATCCACAAAGCACGTGAGCCGCCACTTTGAGAATAAATGCTTCTTCCATTGTTCCCATTTGAGACCACCTGAATACCGCGGGTAATTTATGTAAGTAAGCTTATTAACGGTCCAATATGTATGTTTAAATGTATATGTTTTCTTGTAAGATTCAACTTTTAAGTGAATTTTCACACTACTTCCAACCCGCAGGTTGGAAATAAATCGGTGGGCGGGTTTATTAACGCCTCCCGTTTCTTTATATAAATAAATGACACCAGTTTTTAACAGTCCTGGCCTGCCATTCCTTTTTATGTGGTAGTAGTATTAGTCCTTAAACTCTGACGTGTCGTGTCCTTATTCCCCGGATTTTAATGCCAGCCGTCGCCGCAGATTTTATGGTTTTACTGTGCTCTGACCCGGTTTCAGCTCCCCTTCCGTTTTATGTGACACAGCGAATAAAATCCCGAATCGGTATAGACTGCGCTAAAAATACTATTTAATACGGCACTAAGAGTGCACCAATAAATCATTAAAATTGCCGCGTAAATTCCCTAATAGTTACGAGGATTTTCTCCCATCCCTGGTTTATGAAGCATGGGGCTCTGTCCAGGGTTCTGAAATCCTCCTCCTACAAACAAAGAGCAAATTAAGACGAATATGAGTGAGTCCCCACAATGTGCTGTCCCACAGGTAGGGAAAAACACGGTAACTAGTTGCACTTCTGATGGACACTCTTTTAAGCATAAAGTGAATAGTTAGAGCACCTTCACATTATTTAATGTCGACTGGGAAGAAATCATTAACCTTAAAGCTTCCGTCTGGCATCCTTTTTATCTGACATCTTTCTATCTTACTAATGCTTTATGGCCAAAATGATTATGGTAATTCATCATCAATAAAAATCAAATGCATTTTATATCCATTGCCATGCTGCAAGCACAGTATGAGGGCTGTAGGTTTTACTACTGAGACCTCTGCATGTTGGCGTTTCTCTAACAGTCAGGCTGTGTCCGTGTGTTGTGCTGAATATATTACCATGGGGACGGATGAAGGTCGTTTTATGGACTTTGTTGTCTGTGCTGTTATATGGGGTTCAGGGCTCTTGCGTGAGGAAAGTGGAGTCTGTTTTGCATTGCGTTTCTTCCTCCTGTGTTTCTGGTTGAGTTTATTTAATGCCAACTTCAGTCATGCTCAGTTCTTCATTCCTTCCCAGTCCTACATTTTTGCACCTTGCTAGTTTGCTGATACTATGTATAGTTTACAGTAGACTGCCTGTTGCAGGATTCTGTTAGCACCTTCCAGCCGAAAATTCTCTGTGTTCTGTTTTTCCACTGATTTAGGGCATTCACCAAAATAATAAATTGTTAGTGGAACATTAAAGTGAGGAACAGAGCTGCTTTGGGTGACATGTTACCTGTCATCACAGCCGTGGCACATATTGACTCAGTCTTGATTGATTCATCTGAAGAGCACAAAACCACAGCAGGGACAGACCGGGAAACATCAGTTCAGTTCTTACTAATGTTCTGTTTTGCAGAAAAGTGTCGGAGACTCTTTCATGTTGCGGTGTTCTGGAGATGAATGTGTTTAGTGTGACCTGGGCATTGAGAGATACATTAGACTTGGTGTGATGAGGAGGATTGGCTGTGAGTGACAAAGGTAAGATGCAAGAGAGGCAGAACTGAAAATCACTACCTAGTACTATCAGCTTCAGCCTTTTTGTTGTTGTAAACGCTTTTTTGCGCCTTTTGGTGTTATAGGTAGAATTCAATAAAAGCAGCCATAATTAGCTGTCAGTGGCCATCAGGTTGAAGCGGTTAAAAGCACCCTTTGACCATTAATCCTCTGCTGATGTGGAAGTTATTGACTTTCCCTCGGTGTCGACCCTGAGGATGGAGAGATTCGCACATCTTCATTTCTGAACCGTTTTGATTAGGTTTCCTCCCCCAGGTCCCGGCTGCTTTCAGAGCAGGGTGAAGGTTTGGCACTGGATCCTGCCCCTTTATTAAATCTCCTTATGGATGGGGATTTTACTTGTGTGGGTTAATATCAGCAAAATATACAGTTATGACCTTGGACACAATATGCTTTAAGCCGCTATTTGTCTATTCATATGACGCCTCTCCTTTTCTGTCTTTAATCCAGTCTGATCCCCTAATTCAGCCTCTGTTGCTGCCCTATGAAAGGTAGGAACTGAAGTGGAACCAGTCCTTTATGAGCGATTGTGTTCACCCGTAATTGATATTTACACAACAGTGGCTTGGCTCGTGGGTGAGCCCTTGTCACACAGTGGGTACGAACACGGGAAAGTTTGAGTGGGTGTTGTCTGTAGTGAGGGCTGCTGGATGCCTGTTTTGAGGCTTTGGGGAGCTGCCCAATGGGAGAGAACTCTTTTCTCTTTAAGGGTGGCTTGAGCGTTGGCCTGTAAAATATTCTTAAGATGGGATATTTTTGGTATAAAATGCTGTATGGCTGACCATTGGGAGCTTGAAGGAGAAAGGTAAGGGTAACCAATGTCAGCGGTCAGGCCAGTTTTGACCCCATCATTCCACCATATTCATACGCGCCACTGTAGCATTGTGGGTAATGTCATGGGACTGGGATTAAGCCAGCCATACCCGTGTTATTGATCAGTGACTTTCCAACATTCGTTCAGCATTTCAGGTTGACAGAATAGCTAGTGAAGAGATGTGAGTTTGGCTTGACATATGGGGTAACGCCTGCGATTAGATGCGCGGCATTTACTGGGGTGAAAAATGAACCATCCAGGTCCGTGTTTCATTCCAAACCTCATTGTTTTTATAGAGATTTATTACCCTGAGGTCTTCAAAGCTGTTGTCTTTTCGCACCCCCTGTACCACCTACGGCCATATTAATGATGTTGATGTCCATCTGTGGGCTCTGTTGCCCAGGCTTTGCAGGGGTAATTTTAAACGCCATTGATAATGCACCCCGTGCCTTTACCGAACATGTTGGATGGCATTCGCATGCATTATGTTCACTGGGGGGGGTGCTTTGCCTGGCCGTGTGTCGACAGTCGTGCATATGCAAATGACCATAATGCAGCTGGAAAATATGAGCTGTTTAATATTTGACCCTGCAAAAATATGGGAAAATGACTAATATAATAAGACTGTGTGAAGCCATCACAACTAATGTGGGGATGAAGACATTTGATGACCATGTGGATGATGTCGGCTTTGACTTTGTCATGGTCAGTATATTTAAACCATATTTAGAAATTTTTTTGGAACACAACCAATAGGGACCATGATTTTTTGAGTACCTCGATGTTTTGTTTATGTCTTTATGTAAGGTGTATGTATAATTATTTTATATTGATTTGTTTAAAAAAACTTGTCCAGAAACTTGAAATCCTCTTGCCTGCTGTTTGATGTCTTACCACACAGCAAAATTAATTCTGATGTGAAATCTCAATAGTTTGACTTCAAAATAGCAATTATTCATTTTCCAAGTTCAAAGAAGGATAGCATACTCCAAAATCTGGAATCGGTGTTTAAATGAGTTAAATGATCCATGTTTGTTTACTAAGATTTATGAAAATGGCTTGTGCAAAAAAAAAATGCTGTGTCGTGAGCATTCATGTAGATGTCTGTGCCATTGACACACTCCACGATGACACATATATTACATCTGCAGTCATAAGGCTTCTTCACCCAGATTTGGACGGATGACATTCTTTTTGTTCCCAAGGAATTTGGGGGTCTGAGTATTGACCCTGACCTCATTAAAGTAGGGCAGCTAATTGGGCTTCTGAATATCACAAACAAACAAAACCCTGGCTTCCCCAAGGCCACTGAGGGTTGACATTATGAAGTGGGAACATCTGCTGTTATGGGAGCTGAAATAGCTTCTACTTTCTGGAAGCAATCACTGCAAAGCTCTGTCCTTCTTGGCAGACGCCATGCTGAAGCTCCAACAGTGGGAAAAATAAAGTGACAGAATGAGTTCTGTTTTTCACTCTATTCGCTGGTACACTGAGAAAGATGCCGGTTAGATGTCTCCCACCAGACCACTCAGCATCTCCACGCACTCTGTCAGTATCTTTCTGAACTTGTCATTTCCGACACTGTCAGGCATCTCTGGTTGCATCTCTGATACTCTCCACATTGACTTGTCAGACTTGGGGCTCGGGGTTCGTCTCCAGGTAAGCATGTCGGGGAAATTGCAGGTTATGCTGCGATGTGCTCAGCACGTACGCCAAGCAAATGGACCACGTTTGGATGAAAGTGCTTTTATTTTCTGCTGCCAGCTGAGAGCGATTCTGCTGGGTCGACGGTTCAAATGGGGGCTATTTTTTACTCAAACCGGGACTTGCTTTTAATCCCTGAGCAGCATCCTGTATTCGTGCGACGATTTCTGCCCAAATACCGCCTTGCCTGCATGTCCTCTGCTGCCCCAAATGGGGAGGGGCTCTAACAGCTCCGCACGTGACTCATGCACCACAGAGTTTTTCCATTAGGCAACTGTTAATTGCAGCTATCCCAGCCCAGACGTCAACAAAGTAGCCTTACTCGGTTTGTCCTCTTAATGTTATGCAAATAAAAATTATAAAACAACAATGTCAGAATGAGTTACTTTATTGATTCCATATATAAAAGGCTAAAATGAATGTAAAATGCAAAAGTCAATTAAAGTTGTTATAAAATTGTTTTTATACAGTATATTATGTTATATTTTATTATGGTAATGCTAATGATACCAGCGCTAATACTGCTACTGAAATGCACAAATTTTTTGAGTGCGCCTTTTGAAAGGGAGCTTTGGCAGTTAGCGAACGGCTCTTACTGCCTGCTGATTAACTGCTTAGCCTAAAGGGGGAGAAAAGGACAACAGCAATTAGAATTGGCTTCTTGTCCAGTGTATCGATGGTGAAAACGGCATTTGCCACTTCGCGGCACGCCCACTGTCGTCGGAAGGCAGCCGGGATACGTAATTGCCGGCGGAGCTGAAGGCAGCAGGAGGCTGGCGGCGCCGTTATTATCTGACCGCTTTCCAATTATCACGCTGGAAGCTGTGAAATTTCTGCTCGCCCTCGCCTGTGGAAACACCTAAGTTTAATCCCTCCATGTGGAGAGGCGAGAGGACAGAGCGGGTTCGGTGGGTGGAGGCTGATGAATAGCTTGGGGCTTTTACTGCTGCTTACAGAGGAGTGGGTTCCATTGGTTGAGATGCCCCCGCTGAGAAGCGTTCAGTTCCAGGTCATTTGCTCTAGGTGGCACTGTGATTGAGATATGGCTCTCATCTGTGTGTCATTCTGAAGGAACACGCTACATATGAACTGAATTTAAAGCAAGTACTGTAATGTTTCTGTAAGAACGGAGAGCTCGATACAGCTCCTCTTCTAGGAAACGCAGTAAAGTTAGTTACAGCCTGGGCAGGATGCCAGCTCATCGCAGTACACATGTGCTGACACACGGAGGGCAGTTTGTGGTCATTGAGGTGATTAGATTATGGGAAGTAAGCAGGGGGGGCAAGAAAACCCAGAGACGTATACACACACACACACAAACAGGGCCAGACTGAAACCAACTGCACAGGAGTACTGAAATACTAAGCAGCCCACCACATAAGGACAGATTAAGCTCACTTGTTCTCAGCAAACTGCCTATCAAATTCTTTCAGACTCTGGAGGGTGCATTTCTGATAAGATCCTCATTGCTCTATCTATTCCAGAACCCTGCAAATGTCTCTCCCTTTTCTGTTTATGACAGCATCGAAGTGATGATCAAATTCTGTGACGTGCTTTTAGGCATTTCAGCGGCATGCGTGTGAACTCGGGTCCATGTGAGGCATGAGACACGTCCAGCGGGACAGATGGAGTGTGAAATCCTTCAGCAGAGCCAGGGAGAGGCGGAGCAGGAACGGGAGCTGAACTGGACTCGTCTGACCCACAAGCCATGGAGGGCTCCTTTTGCGTGAACCTTCAATTAAGCATGGAATTAGTTCCAGTCCAGTTCCATAATGTTCTACAGAGGTTATCTATGTGCCACCAGCTACTATAAATTCTAACTTCTGTGCTGCAATGGAAACCACAGAGGAGAGGAAACGCGGAACCAGAACCACAACAAAGGCTTTTTTTTTTTGTAATGATTTTTCTGGAATTATGGAGTCATCACTTTGCAGGCCCAGGGGACTATCTATCAGTCCGTTGGCCTAAATTGTCCAGAATGAAGGATTATGGATACACAGTGATGCCAGGCGGATGTACAGCATAGAGGAACAAGATGAGCTGGCCTCCTGCTTCAGGCCTGGCATGATGGCCATCTGTGAGTGAGGTGACCAGAGGCCGTCGGTACTGTGTGTCCTAGAACCATTTCCACTCCTGACTCCTGCTGTGCTCGATTTCTGCAAAAAACGTTTCATATCTGAAGGAAGTAGCGGCGTCTGTCTTCTAGTGATGAAGCATGTTTTCTTGTCCCGCAATTAGGCACTTAATCCATCACTTGAAGATAACACAGGAGCTCCCCTTCAAGTCACGTCCCCTTTAAATCTCCAAGCAGTTGGCTGTGGCCCGTCCCTGCTCTCTGTCTCCTGACGCTGTCTTCAGCCCTGAAGGTTTTACGCAAGTTTTTATTAGCATCTGGATCATAGGTCCCCCATCCCAACGTGTGTTAATGTTACCCACAAATTAAGTACCGCTTTGTTTTCTGTGGTGATGTATACTTCCAGAGGGCCACTGTCCACTGTCACAAAGTAACAACATGCTTAGTTATGCAGCTGGTTAACAGCTGTGGTATAAATAAGATCCACTGTCCAGATTTACACTGCCTCCCATTTCAGCTGGGGTCTTATTTATTTATAACAGGGGTACATGGATGAAAGCAGCTGACCTGTCTTTCTGACTGGATTGGTTTGTAAGCTCTGGTTTGAAATCACACAGCTCTAACTTGCATGGGGGGGGTGTTACTGATGTTGGGTCAGCCACCCCAATCAGGTCAAGGTAACAGATGGGCACCCTGGACTTACTGCTCTCTGCGGTGCCTGCTCTGGCTAGGTGCCCCCCCCCCCATGTTACCATGGTTCCCAGAGGCAGATTGAGTTGGCCACACGTGATGAGGATACACAAGCACGTCTGTTAATTTCGGGTATGATCTGAGGGAGTTACGGAAACAAAATATGTAAAGAGGACCATAGAGAATGGAGCAAACAGGATGGGGAAAAATATCAGTATTTTTGGAGCGTAATTTACTGCTTTGTTTGTGTCCCTAAAAGCTGGTCAGGGACAGAGTGACAGGATACTGAAATGGCTGTTGGGGGATTACCCAGCATTCCCCACGGCATCAGCAGTGCCGTCATGCAATCAATCATTTCACATTTTATTCTGGGCAGAGCCTCCTATCGGCTGGTCTCAAAACCTAATTTCCCCTTTACGCTCTGTCAGACTTTGTACTCCCCCCATTGCTTTGTTGTAGTTCCTGATTGGGGCCCCCCCGCCCCGGCATGAGCCGATGGTGTCGTGGTAAAGGATTGCTGTCATCCATAATCCTACCGTCCTGTTAAAAATACCCAAGGTGGCTTGTTGAGCTGTTTTTGAGTGACGAGCTTTCAGCGTTCAGAGTGTAGTGAGATGCAATTCCTCTTCTCCAGTTAGGCAAAATGCCTATTCCTCTTTAAGGCCGTGCCGTCTTGGG
This sequence comes from Hippopotamyrus pictus, assembly GCA_026781145.1. Lineage (NCBI taxonomy): Eukaryota > Metazoa > Chordata > Actinopteri > Osteoglossiformes > Mormyridae > Hippopotamyrus > Hippopotamyrus pictus. The sequence goes on from JAODLC010000001.1 coordinate 18,929,211, forward strand.
TGAGATGACTGGATTGCTATCGTGCTTTTTTTATTTACCCTGTTTTATTGTTATTTTACAGTAGCGTGGGTTGGTAAAGCATTATGAATATCTCAGTTTCTGCTTTTGTCTGACTCTGGTCTTGAAGTAGCTGTTGGAAGTTCAAACTAGCTGATTGTGTTTTTTTCAAGTTCTCTTTTCTTGAAACTGTAACCTACTTCTGCTGAACTTCTCCTCTTCCCTCAGGAACTCACTGAAGGGATGGGCCTTTTCTTTTTTAAGGTGTCTTGTAAGCCTAATATAGCAGCTGTATTTTGTTCACCTTCATATTTCGACACGCTCGTCTGTTTTCCTCAATTTCTTTTCATTTGCTGATGTTTGTCTGTTTTACAGGGAAACTTTCTCTGGTTTCTTTCAATGTAGCCATGTACTGGTTGTAGTGTCTTTACAGAACCTGTGAAGAACGTAAAGAAAACGTAAAAGCAACATAGTTCACCCAGTGTGTAGTGAACCTGCAACAGACGTGATCTCTGCAAAAGTAACATTTTGAGGCAGGACGATCTGTCTGTGTATAATAGGGTTTTATTCTGAGGTTGTGGCTGCCTGCCCTGCAGTGTGCATGCTCTGCCACTAGGGGCAGTCATGTTTCAGAGCTGGCAAGCAGGTGGGCCAGAGTAGGGTTGGGCCACATGTATTCGATGCTGAGAAGGATCCTAGCAGGGGGATCGTTTCCTCTTGTTAATTAAACACTTATATTAAGGTGGTGCTTTTTGACCTTGTAAATGCTTCTCTCTCTCCATGGCTTCTGCTGCCTCAAATCTGCAAACATGAATTCTGGGACAGCTCACTGAGACAGTGTGTATCTTAAGCGTCAGGATGGGCAATCTATGAATTAATTGATTTGATTTGACTTGATTTGAATGGAATTGAATTGATTTAATATCCATGTCATGATCAAGCTCATAAAATTCCTACTACCAGCTGCAAATCTATCTATCTATCTATCTATCTATCTATCTATCTATCTATCTATCTATCTATCTATCTATCTATCTATCTATCTATAAAGCTGCACACTTTGTGGATAATTGTCATAAAAAGTAATGTTCTGATGTTTAGTTATAATGACTGCTGTCATGAAAACAAACACATGAACACCATGAATCCTGTCGGTCTTCATCTGCCCCCCCCCCAACGCTGTAAACCTAGGGGAAACACTGTGTGTGTGTGTGTGTGTGTTTAGTATATATGCGTGTGTGTGTGTGTGTGTTGAGTGGAGGATTGTGAATAGTAGAGGTCATGCATGTGGAAATCAGATAAAGAACAGCAGGTGATGCTGGGATCCGCTCTGACTTAAGGTGGCGCTCTTCTGCTTCTCATCTGTTATTCATTTAAACAAAGCGGGTTTCAGAGAAGATGGCGAATGGCTGCTGAAACCTGGCTCCGTGCAGAGATACGAAGCGGCGTTATCTACAGAGCACTTACCACAGTTCATCAACAGAGGGCAGGATTCTCACAGTTTTCTGCAAGCGGGAGACTTTATGCCTTTATGCAGAGCGGTGAACGGGAAAGTGCTAAATGGTGATTGTGATACAGAGATATTAAAACCAACCTTATGAGATCTGCGCTTCCTGTGCCATCTTTGCGGAAAGATTTGTCTTGCATTGTCGTCGTCCCAGGTCATGGACATCCCGGTCAATGGAAGAACATCAAGGGACCAAACTCTGCTTTTTCCCCACAAACCATAGGTGCAATTTCACGCTGGTGTAATTTCCAGGCTGTGGAGCTGAGAGCTCTGGCTCCTCACTAACCCCGCTGCCCTTCCTGAGCCCACTGCTAATAGAGGATAGAGGACATTAAATCTTACTGATGCCGTTGTCAGAAAAGAATTGATTTGTGTGGATCTGCCCCCTACACATGTCCTTCACTACAAAGAGTCTAATCATAAATAAATTGTCATACTTGCCGTAGGACACCTGATCTTCTATCACTTATCCTATTTTACCAGAGTTTTCTTTCAGTACAGTCCTGTTTTTCTTGGACATGGGTAACTCAGCTGCCCCCCCCCTTCTAGCTGGACTGTCAGATGCCTGTAAGTTGTACTGCTTGCACAGAATCTGATTGAAGAATAGTCAGCCTCTGCTTTCTCTCCGAGTTCTATACCCTCACAAATCCCTTCCTCCATTGGCTGGGAGTGTTGAGATTCCTACTCCTTCAGCCCACTTTGTGCACAGTACCTGGTTACAGGGTGGTAAAGTGCCCTGAAACCCGTGATGGTCCTGGTGGGGTTGGTTGGGGGTTGGGGGGGGCTTTGGGAGAGTCATGGTGACAAACCCCACAGCTCAACGCTAGGCTGGAAGGACAGAACTGGGAGAGTTCCTGTAACTCACACCATTAATGAGGACCACAGAGAGATCAAATCTGAGGATTGCAGGGTTGAATCTGACCCCACGTTGTCCCTGAGGAGTACGCACACTCTCTACTTGCCTGGTTTTTCCTGTGGTGTTTGTGTGATCATGCCCTACAGTTGACTTTCTTCCCATCTGGGGATGGGCTTCATGTGGTCGGAAGTCTTCTGACCACAGCCTGGCTGGTTCATTAAACAGGGGGCATGGTCCACAACTGGCCCAAAACTCACCGCTCACCAGCTTTGGGGCTCAGCTGGTGACCATCTCAGTCAGAGAATGAGGCCAGAATCTGTTCAGAAGGACTGTGAATTTACAAGCATCACCCCTGAAGCTGTGCTTCTGTTACCAGCTTACATACCTGGACCCATTCAGTTGCATGGTTCCAACTATGTAAGTTGCTTTGCTTTTCGGAAAAGCACCCCAGAGCCTCAAACACAATGATGACAGCCAACGGTTCCCGATTTTCCGATTTTCTTCTTTTCACCCGCAGCTTGTGAACAGGTTTGTGAGGTGGGGTCTGTTATGCCCGTGAGGAGTCCCATCCTGATCACAGCACAGGCTTGTTCTCAGCCAAAATGCTGTCAAATGAAGATCGGATCCCTTGCAATTTGGTCCACAGAAAAGGAAGGAGATTTTCAGAACAAAAACCAAAGGGACCTGGCAGCTTTGTTTCCCTGGTTTTGCTATCCTGTACGGACCCCTTGTACGCTTGGTCTGTCATGATCAGTCCAAGCCTGGATGTTCAGTGACGTAATGCCGTATGCACCAGTCACACTAGTAGACTGGAAACACTGACGATGTAGATGCACCGTGAAGTCGAGGCTGGTATTCTAATCTTTCACATTTCTGGGACTTGATACATTCGTTAAGAGAAATGAAATTCTGCCGAAAAACAGTGGCGTTTTGAGCTGGAGTCCATAAACTCTGTGGGAGTTTGACATTTCTGTAAACTTTTCAGCTATGTGTCTCAGGGGCTCATGGCTGGGAACTCTGGGAAACCATACGCTCTCAGTTCAGATGGCTAAGCTTCATGTCCTACGAGTGTCGTGCTGCCCTATTAAGATAAAATTAATTACGCATGCAGTTGATTGGTCCTGAGAAAAGGGAAGAATCTGAGACTCGATTAAAGGAGTGGCACAGAGTTTTTGATGGTTTGGCAGACGGACAGGCAGGGAAGTCGCTGGCTGTGTGGTGATGCTACACTCTGCTTAACCTTCAGCTAGCCTTTAGGCTGTGAAGTGTCCAGATTTAATCTAACCTATGTTTCTGTTTGCCACACTCCTCTCCAAGCCCCTGCCGTCAGATCAGGTGGGGGGTGGTCAGAGCCTCCTATCAGAGTAACCCACTCCAGCACCTTCTGGAGGCTGAGGCAAGGCCAGTATGCCGTACTTAAACTACAGGCAAAGGCAGACTTAATCAATCAACATCAGAGCGGCCTGTTCTCCAGGTCTGATAGCAGGCAGCTTCCACATGCTGGTGTATTTGTCATCCTGACAGCGCCATGCCTTACTCTGCTTTGGTTATCAATTGTGTTGAGGACAAAACTTGGCTGTTGACAGACGGCATTTAAGAACAGTGTTTTGTATTCTGGAACTAAAATATGGGAGACAGCAAAAAACCTGTTTCGGGGGAACAATTTAAGGCCCTGAACTCAGAAAATGATGCTTTTCGGTTATTCTTTTGAAGATTTGAATCTATCCGAAGCTCCAATTTGTTCGGTAATTTTCTACGGATTTCAGAGTTATTTTATTTTTGCATTTCCCCAAGTGAGGCAGACTTTCATGAATGCAACCAATCTCGCAATCAACAAGCGCAGGCAAGGCGACGATTTAGCTAATCAGAAGACGTATCTTAATTATCCCACGCTGTATCGCCTTTCCGTTAGTCATGCTCGAATCAGTCGCTCCCTTTATCGTGCCCGTAATTATCGCTCTCAGGATCTCTGTTCTCTGGTGCTCATTGTCTGCGCTGCGTATAAGTTGGCAAATTACAAGCACAAATATGCAATTATAGAGCCCTTACATTAAGGCGCTGGCTGTGGGGTTCTGAAAAAGCTGGAAGTTTCTAATGGCTTTTAGATCCAGCTTCTAGGTGGTTTTGAAGAAGCAGTTAAAAAGATTATTCGTCCTTGAAAAAAAAATCTGTTAAATTCTTTTTTTTTTTTGATTCTGCACAGTGTTTAAATTAATTTCTGACTTTGTAAATCCTGCCTGTGTACAACATGTCGACTGTATTTGATTTTTCCTTCGCGGTGTGCTTTGCCAGACTGGGGTGTGTGACGGGGTCTGTCTGACGTTTGGCTTTACCGGGGCTCCGTGTAAACACGTATACAGGCAGCTTGACGCAGGGCCGCAAATTCAATTTATGTGCCGGTAAAATGCTCCTCCACGCTCCGTTTGATCCTGGGAGCCTGAGAGCTGTGTGGGCGCAGCGGATAGCAGGAATGTGAGCGTAGCCATACAGTGTGCACAATTAAAACTTGGTGGTTCATTTTTACTGCGTCTTTGGTCCAGTGAGGGGTTTTTCAAAGCTTGGCGCTCTCAAGTTGATTCGTATCAAAGTGCACTATGAACTTTTGTTCACCTCTCCGTTAATGGAGTGAGAAATCCCAGTTGCCGTGACGCCTGCCTGGTTGAATTTCTGTTCCGTATCGTCGAGCGGTTCCGGCCCATCAGTCAGCAGAGGTGCAGGTTCTGCCTGCGGTTTTGGGTTCAGGAAGTACAGCACTGTTTTTCGGTTCTCTCCCCAAGCCCCCCTTTCAACCCCTGCCCCAAAAAGCGGTACTGCACTGATGAAGCAGAACATTACTACATGGCCAGTGATTCTCAGCACTCAGAGAGGCATCTAGAGCTGCGGGGGATGGGGGGGGGCATACTCCGGACCTTCTCTCGTGGAACATCTGCCCACTCTGCAGAATCCCTCTATTTGCACTCGAAATTGAGAGACATCGTGTAATATATCACCCCTCTCTTGGTGGCGGGTGGGGTGAGTGGGGTGGGGTATGTGGTCACTCAGGCGTCGGGCCCAAATTGAAGAAGGACACGATTGAATCTCGGTTCTTTAAGGTTCAGGTGGTAAGGAAAGAAGCCGGGTTCCTGATACCCTCGCTGTTCCTCTCTGTCTGATTCTGTCTGTTAGCAGCTCTGCTCGTGGCTGCAGGGGAAGGCAAATGGCCCACAGACTGCCGTTAGCATACAGAAAGTACGTTTATTAATTAGCGGCGCAGCACCCCCCCCACCCTCTGCCAAGGTTATTATTTTGATTTTGGCATTAGTGTATATGCAGATCAGATACCCCCCCACTCCCATTGTTCTCTTTGTTCAAAGGCAAAAATTCAAGGCAATGAATATTTACCCTAAAATGCACTGTGTGAGTGTATGAGTGTGAGCACCTGTGTTCTTTCCATTAGTAACTCCCCTCATGCAGCCTGCTTCCTTCAATCTGATTGAGCGGGAAGGTTAATGAACGCGGCTGGGCTGGCGATGACTTATGCTTCTCTGCCTCATGCCAGTGAGAGGCTTCTCCTGGGCGATGATGGAGGGTTGTTGTTTTTGCGCGAGCGGGGCTAAATATCAAGCTATGATTTCTGATGACATTGAGCGTGGAGTGTTTTCATTACCCCTTGAATATAATGAATGTAGATGGGAATAACACTGTCTGCCATTCCCATTATTATCCAGCTTTGGACCATAAGTGATGTTTCAGCCTGTATTCCGTCTACAGGCCTGTCTTTCCCACGGAGTCAGGATTTTCGTTTTGAAAATTCTTTTTGTCCTTTGCATATCTATAACTATGAAATAGACCTTGTAAATGATTTAAAATGCATATTTGCTGAGGTAATGCTAGTTACAGTTTCTGGTCTGTTACTAAGTGTGCTAAAAACCCCAGTCTGATGGTTTTGGCTGCATACCAGCCTGGGGTCTGTGCCTGACTTCTGTAGGTTGGGAAGAGCTGGGTGACTGGTTCTCATGCCTTCAGTTCAGGTGTGCAGTTTTGACAGATCGGCCTCAGCTTCTGTTTTAATGGTATTTCCCTGTTAAAAATTCAAGTGCTTCTCCAACTGTGGCTTCCTGAAGAACAAAACTGCATATTTGCCTCCTGTTCCCCAGGGAGCAGCATTGAAATGCCTCCTAATTTGCATTTTTCAAAAGAAATAGCAAACTCTGAGAAAGGGGAACATGGAGCGGCGGCTGGGTGACAGTGCGGATGCGCTAACGGGTGGCTTTCCCACATAAGGACATTAAGGGATAGCTGCACTGATTAGCAAGCACTTTCACCCAGAGCCGATTAAAATGTTTAGAAGAGTGAAGTAGAACTTCTCCTGGGACTTAACCCGATAACCTTCTTTCACCGTGTGCCATCCACTGACATGCTGCCTTCTGAACGTGTAACTAAACACAAATTAGCTTGGCTAAAATGATTCACTATGGATCCTTCTCACAGGGCAGCAGCCTCATAACCGTATGGTGGGGTCTTCATCGCTCTATTAAGTATTATAGTGCTATTAACTGAAGTATTGCAGCAACATTAACATTGGAGGGGTCATACACCGCGCTCCCAGAATCACACTCACACTCAGGGAGCTTTTTTTTTTACCTGTGGGAAATGGTTGACGGGCGAACCACAAACCCCTCTCTGTTTGGCGGAGTCTGAGACTTTATTTATGTGATGTTATGGCTGTCTGGGACTGTGCTTGTCATCTCAGGGACAGGTGCTGACGAGAGGAGCAAGTGAGAAGTCGTTTACTGACTCATGTGAGGACGGCCTTTAACCAGCATGTCCCAGGGTCTGACGGGGAAGTCAGTGGGAAGTCAGTTTCACCAGTGGTTGAAAAATGGAATGGAATAGTTACAGATTTAAGTCGTGGGGGGCCAGCTGCTCATCTGTGTGCTTGAGTTACAAAGAACCGCATCAGCTCCTCGGCTGTAGGACAGTAAAATATTTATCAGTAAAATAAATTTTGGAGCGGCTGGGGTCATTGTCCATCATGTACACCTTCCCAGAAAAGCGCTCGGGACAAATATTCTCTCTGCCCTAATGATCTGACATGGGGGAGAAGTCATTATCACTGGATTTATTGCAGAGCATGCGGCCTTGCGTCTGGGTGTGTGATTTTGTTTGGGGGTGGGGGGGGAAGGTCATTAAATCCAGATGGAGGGGCTAATGGGTTGATAAGCAAGGCAGCGCTGCCCCCACCTAGATTAGTTTGGCATGACATTCAGGGTAGGTACAAGAATTACATTACTCACCTGATAGGTACAGCTTTCTGTTTAAGGCTCATATAGAAGTGCAGATCAGGTATACTGTCGCATATCGGATTAGGTTTAAGCACTGCGTCTCCTTATCATGTCTAGGCTGTCTGAAGCCTTTCCCCAATAATAAATTCTGCCGCGATTACAGGATTTTTACTGGTCCTCAGAGGCTTCTGCCAGGGTGGGGACTCCATCTCCTCCCTAGAAGACGTCCCTCAACCCCCTCCACATAAACCAGAACAAGCCTTCCATTACCGTCCCCCTGTGAGGATTACATCTTCCCTTCTCCTGGAGTGCTGTTGTGCTGAGCTGTGAGATGCTGAGTAGTCATTAGCTGCAGCGGTTAAATAGCCGGGGTGCGCCCCATCCGCGGCTCTCCTCTGCCCCGGCGCTCTCCGATGTACTACGACCAGCCCAAGCAAGGGATGACCGTCCGTAAGTCAGCTAGAAGGATATGGAGGGTGAGTCTGGCATGTCTCATTCTCGCTCTTGCCGTGCCTACCCTGACCTTGGGCTCTTGGTAGGATTTGGACCGCATTTCTATGCTGGGAGGCATGCGGTGGTGCTGATTTTACCGTGATGTTATGCAACGGTGCGGACTGTAATGCGCATGTATCCTTGCAATTTTATGCTCCTTGGCAAGCCTGCAGATTGTACTGATTATGACACGGCAGCAGGGGGACAGTTTATCGCTCCCTGGCCTGCACGAGTTCGGAATTTTACTTTAGAATTAACTTGGGGCTGACATGTCACATGCACTCAACTTCGTTTATCCATTAAATTGCCTACAAATTACCTTGCACATATATGTTATAATCCAATAAATTGAAATCAGATTGTAGTTACTCTTTCTGATAAAAGCGATGAAAGTTCATAAGTTTTCTGCTTCTCAAGAGGGGTGACCCATCGTTGGAATGGACTGATGTGTTGTTCTGGATGGGACTGGGGGTCCTGAATGGTCCTGTGGCATTTAGATTAGGTACTCTGGTGGCACAGAGACTATATAGACCAAGACAGGCAGACCGCCTGTACCTGTTGGGATGGAGCTCATAAATGCAGATATTTCCAGTCAGGCGCAGCAGAATGTCAAATGATGCATTTGAACGCATTTGGTCCTCCGAAATAGTGGATGTCCCCTCCCAGGAACCCACTGGTCTTTTTTCAGTCGCACTCTCTGCAATTAATGAAGGATATGTTTCATGCTTCATTAGCTCTCTGATACTTTACATGTTATTCCTGTTTCCCCCTCCACTATGCATCTGTTTTGTCCCACCCCCATGACAGTTTATCTTGCTAAGGAAGTTGTGGGGCTTTCCTAAAACTCCTTTGCATCAGACCCCCTGGACAAAGAATTAGTTGTGGGATTAAACATGGGATTAGTCATGGGATTAGACACGGGATTAGATGTGGTATTAGTTGTGGGGTTAGATGTGGGATTAGATGTAGGATTAGTTGGGTGTTCATGTTCCGATGTCCTGCTGAGACGGCGATGGACCTGGAGATGGGGTGACCCCTGGCTCCATCATTACACCTCACACATTCTTCTCACAGGTAGGGCATCCATCTTACTGGGACGGGGGAAAGACTCTCTGAGGGCCAGGTCTCTGCTTTGTTTACCGGTCCCCTATCCATTAGGAACAGCCCGGTGGGCGAGCAGCACACACACGGAACAACTGCTGATCCCTCAGCTGTGTCCACAGCTCTGATCTGCATGTAGCTTCTGTTTATCTGTGTCTTATTATTAGAGTTTCAGTTCTACTGGGTGTACTTTAGTCAATCCAAAACCAAGTGGGTTTGCTTTCTTTTTTATGTTGATAATGACCTTGCTTCAGCATTCTCTCTTACTGCCTCCCCTTGGTCCCCTGCCCACCATGATGACTTTCTGTCAGCACTACTATCGAACACATGTGTTGATGTATCCAGTCCTGAGAGGCTCCAGCAGTATCCTATCAGGTTCAGTCATGAGGAGGGACTCAAATAGACCTCATGGTCACCTCGTTTTCAACTTCCACCTAACTTTGCGTTCATGGAGTGTATAGGGGGCATCACCAGGCTTCTTATCTTTCAGTAGCAGGATCCTGTCCTGATATGCCATCAGAGACAGAAAAACTACTTTTCGTGGATGCCACGGATCAGCTATCCCGGGAATCCCTTTGTATTTTAGCCATGCCCCAGCATCTGAACTGTGAAGGACAGCATTACTAACATCCATAAACACAATGGCTGCTTGGGTCCCCTCTATGTCACAGTCAGGACATAGATTAAGGGCCGGAATGTCACACAGACAGGGACGGAGGCAGGCGTGATACATTATTGACTTACGGACCATGCTGCTGCTAAGCTAATTCATCTAAGATTCATCTGTGCGCTGTACTAAGAATGAGGCACAGGGTAAACGGCCTGTGTTTGAGGCTGGGTGGAACTGACGCAGTCCCTCAGTGGGGGTGCTGTTGCAAAAAATGCCACATTGTGTGTCAGAGACCAGCTTTGTAGACTCTGTTTCCATCACTGAGATACAAGGCTAAATCCGTTTGCCGACACGGAGCATGTTGGAGCTGATCCCACAGGGACGCTCGGACGAGGCTGCCCATCGCAGATGCCTGGGAAAGACATCAAGGACACAATAAGTTATTTATCGGCAGCATCAATAATGGGGGAGGGAAATTAAAAAAAACAAGGTCAACAGTCGACACGGCGTCTTTACGCACTATCAGCCCCTTGGGCAGACATCCATTACGGCCTTATCGCTGTACACACCCCTCCTAGACACGCGTCTCCCGGTTCCGGGTCACTCGTGCCGTATCTCTCACTGAGTCAGTAACCTCCTAGCAAATCTCCTGAGGACAGGGAGGGTTGATGGTTTGCTACCGGCTGCTCGCTAACGTGCTAATGCCACACGTCACGCCCTAGAGGGCCGAATCTTCTCAGTTTAAACACCCCATTTTCCCATGACCTCATGGGCCTTGTAAGAGCTCCCCCCCCCCCCGCAGCTGATGTGTGCTTTAGGCAGATCTCTGCTTCAATCTGCCATCTTTCTTGCTTCCCCTGACTGTCCCAGATGTCCCCAGAAATGCTATCTGCCATTTCAGTGGATGGCTGCACGTTCAAGCTACTCGATCGGCAGCAGTGTTATTTTTGTCAACGGAAATTTTGACGATGAGTTTCCGTTGACGGCCTTTTACTTCATGACTAAGTGCCATCCTGAAACTAAACCGAGATGAGTACACTACAGAGGTGCCTGCGGTTAACGCTGTGGCCTACGAACAATTTGGTTCGCAACCAAAAATTTAGTGAAAAAAATGCATTGGTTCGCATACAAAATTTGGTCCTCGACCAGATTCCTTTTTTTTATGCTAGTGTAGCACCAGCGGGGCGTCCCAGCATGTCCCAGCATGTCCCAGCATGCCCTGCGTGCAATTGTAAATAGAAGGACCACAACAGGCATCCAATGAGCACCGAACCCAAATACACAGACGGGAAACACAAGGTCGTCAGACGCCGAACTGCAAGATGCACTCACAGTGGAAGATTTACATACGCTAAATACACACGAGGATTGGACCGAGTATACACAAGACACACACGCAACAATAGGGAAATGCAACCATTAACATTAATAACAACAACAATACAAGGGCTATGAGGACTGTTAATAAAGAGCCTGATTTCCGTGGCACCACTGTATCTAGTAAATGGAAAGACACATACTGTACTGTAAGCTTAATGCTTAGTCCTAAATGCCACACCGATGTCCCTATTTGTCATTTCAGCAATTTTACCCTATTATATACTTCGTGGGGGGGCATGGTGGTGCAGTGGTTAGCACTGTTGCCTCACATTTCTGGGACCCGGGTTTGAGTCTCTGCCTGGGTCATGTGTGTGGAGTTTGCATGTTTTCCCGGTGGGGTTTCCTCCAGGTACTCCTGTTTCCCCCCCACAGTCCAAAGACATGCTGGGGCTAATTGGAATTACTAAATTGCCCGTAGGTGTGCATGTGTGAGTGTGCCCTGCGATGGGCTGCCCCCTGTCCAGGGTTGTTCCCTGCCTCGTGCCCGTTGCTTCCGGGATAGGCTCCGGCCACCCCCGCGACCCAGTAAGGATAAAGTGGGTTGGAAAATGGATGGATATGTACTTCCTGTTTTTGAAGAAGGGTTATTGTAAATTGTGAAGACAGGTTTTTGCACTCAGTTAAATGCGTGTTTGATAGTTGTTTTGATGCTCTAATAACAAAACTTATTACAGGATAAAATGGCCATACAGTTAAATTTGTTGGGTGTTTTAATGCCCGAATATCAAAAATGAAACAGGAAAAAATACAAGTATATGTTGTTGATGTATGTGGAAAATAAATTCGACCTGTGAAGGAAATATGATTGTATTGCACTTTTCTGACAAACTAGCTGTTAATTTTTGTATATGAATGTAGTACAGTAAGTCAGTAACACATTTTCAGCCTAGATGACTAAGCATCATAGGGTATGCTTATGTATGAGGTATGCTTACTTCCCAAGGGAATTTTCAGTCAGGAGAAATATTCTTCAGCAAAACCCACTTCAGTGTCATGAACCTCTCTGAAAAAATTATGACTAAAACGTTTCCTAAAATTGGATTAGAATTAAACATGAGTTCCACTGACTATATCTAAACTAAAACAAAAACAAAAGACTAAAATGTGAGTTTAATCCAACTACGATTTTCAGTAAGTGACAAAGACTAAAACTAAATAAAAAATTCTTGTCAAAATGAACGCTGCTCAGCAGGCTGATTCCTTATTTTAATATACGGTCCCCCGCCATGCTGTGTGACACTTCCTACAGAGGGCTTGATATTTTTAACTAGCGAGTAAAACGCTGATTGATATGATCCCAGCTGTTATGGACACTGATTAAGGCTAATTTGGTGATCGGGGCACAGGGCGGGTGACATGTATTCACACACCATGACACATTAAGGACACATGGTTTTCTAATTCCTTGAGGATCTTTTCCTAATCCCAACTATGACAACCACAAGCCCTACCCAGCCCTGACTTTAACTATAAGTAACCAAATAAAATACAAGACTTTTGGAATGTTTAGTTTTTTGATTGCAGTGACAAATTTTTATAAAATTGAGTTTCCCATTTTTGGGACCAAAAAATGTCCCCACAATGTAATATATACATAACCTACACACACACACACACACACACACACATACACACACAGAGCCAGGGGTAGGATTCAAACTATAATGGGGGACAAATAATGTCTCTTCCTTGATTCATTAGCACAGACTTTGTAAGGACAGATCTCGTTGTGAGGAGGAAAACGTTTTCCCACCTTTAACAGATTAAATCTTCATTCTGTCCGGTGTCTGGCGTTGGGATTTAAAAGAGAAAATTAGCGGGGAGGGGCTGTGTTTCGCTTGTGTGATTTGGAAAATGCCTGAGTCCACTGGGGGGGCGCCATCGTCGAATGCCCCATGCGAAGGTCAGGCCGCCTCATGGCACGTTTGATGAGCTGTCCCGGTGTGGGAATCTCAAAAGGTAATCAGTCCCCCCCTCACTGAGAACAAGGCAGGCAATTTCATGGCCAAATCAGACAGCTGTACAGCAATTACCGGTTGGTGCAGCATTTACCTGACTGCAGATTGCTCCCTTGTCCACCCATGCAGGCCCTTTGTGGGTTTAGATTAGGTGCAATGATTAACCACAAGTAACATCTCCCTAAATGTCCTTAACGATGTCGAGAGTTTCTTTCTACCTTGGAAGCTCATCACTCAGCGTTGCATAACCTCCATAATGTGTCCATGCTTGCTATAAGTCCATCAGATTCTATTCCAGTCTCCTAGCTGGGCACTTGAGTAGTTGGAAGAGGAGAGTGATTTGCATCCTGACTCCAAACCTGCCCTTAATCCACACCACTCAGAAAAAGATTTTCCTAGCTCCATCAACCTGCGTGGGCCTTTGGGATGGCGTTTTGCTTGGGTATTAAAGTCTGATTGTTGGTCTTATATGAGACTGTTATGTGTTTACGCCTTCATAGATGAAGGCTTTAATTTGTGTGATTTTTTTCTTCTAGATTTTTTATTTAATTTTTAATGGGTTCCCAGCCCCGTTAATCTCTGAGATGGGTGATCTGTTAAACCATGGAAGATTCAATCATTCATTCATTCATTCATTCATTCATTCTGTTGCATTCTTTATATAGTTCTGATGATCCTAAAGAAGTCAGTGTGGTTAAGAGCCCGTGAGTCTCTCCCTGCAGTGCTGAATGACACATTTAGATTGGCAGAGAGGTCACAAAAAGCAAAGTTTAGTCAGTGGAGTATTTGAGTTTGATATCCAAGTGGGCTTCAGTAATCTGGAGCGCCATGACTGCCATAACCCCCTGTATTTATCTCCAGTATGAATAGGGTTCCTAACCCTCTACCACGCTGCTTTTCACCCGATTTTCTTTCCAGGCCTGGGAGTAGTGACAGTGATACTGATGGGGGAGGTAGTAATATTCTGCAGGTTACCAATCTGAGGATAATTCATGACATGTCAGAGAAAGACAGATCGCAGGGAAGCTGGGAAGTTCTCTAAGAAATTTTGTGCGAGTACGGCATGGGGAGGTGGCCAGGTGTGGCTCAGTGAAAGCGATCCGTCATCCAGGGGAAAGCGGTAAGTGTGTTTTCAGCCCATTCAGTGAGCTTGGAGCATGGCTACGGCTGCCTGCGAGGTGAGGAAAACCGTGAACCATTCTTTGACTGCAAATCACCCACTGCTTAAAGATGCCTGTTAAAATTAAGCTGTTTTTCATTTTTCCACTTGAAGTGCCAGATCAGTGTGCCACCACTAAACCGAGCCGAAACCCCATTTTACTGGTTTCATTGTATATGATGATGTTTTTCATAATTCCATGAGCCTGAGTTTTGTGCTAGAGCTCATGTGCGGTTTTCAAATGTAGCCTAATTATGTCTTGTACAACTTTTGGTCATTGAAAATGTAGGATTTTTTTTTTTTTTGTTAGTGTTCATTCATCGATCTAATCAAAGTTGCCTTTAATTAAACTTCATATTTGGAGGACAGTCATCTTCTTGGACATGAAACGGAGAGGCTGTTTAGCCTTTTGAAGAGAGTGATTTAAAAAATCCTTATCAACGTCCTGGCTTTCTTCTGTCTTTGGCACAGTGTGTAGCCTCAAATAGAGGGCGCGGTACAGGGAAATAAATCACATTCAGTCAGGAAAAGACCATACAGAGGAGCAGCTTTTCTGCAGAGTTGTTTCCTTTATATGTTGTTAAGCGGTGAAAGATGTACCGTGAAGTCCCTCCTAAGGGTGACATCTATACACGCATATGAAAACAAATTGATATTAGGTACAAAACAGAAATTCCTTTCCAGCTCAAAACTGAGCTTAATTTGGATGCACTCATCAAACAGGGCAGTAATTAGAGGCCGGCACAGGGGTGGTATCCTGTCGCCATGTCCTCAATTTGTGTGAAAACAGGACTCTCTTGGCTGTTTGTGATGTCAGTCACCGCCATCGACCTGTGAAGTTAACACCACCTTCATGTGTCGTTTTAATGTTCCTCTAGTTTCTAAGTTCGTTAACGCTGATGGATTCTGGCAGGAACAGCCCGACTGCTTTGTTGAGTAACAAAAAAATCACACGTGCTTTATAGCAAAGGTGCAGTGTCTGCATTCAGTGAGCATTTTCTGCAATTTACCAACAGGGGTGTCGTGTTGTGTTTGGCTAACAGCTGATGCATCAGTACTCTTAAGTGATGCTGGCATTTAAACCATAACAGGGGCGCTTAAATCCGAGTGGCATGCTAAAGAATTCATAAGGATCACTCAGCATTTACCTGACTCATCAGCGTTGGCCTCCCTGCCCTTATTCTGCTCCAATCACATTTGAATATTGTGCTCCAAGGCCCACTGCAGCACTGAGATAGGTGCCAGGTGCACCCAGAGTGATAATCAACCCCATGTCCGTCAGCATGTCTGGAGATCAGCCACCATTTGTGTTTGTTTCCTCTCAGTTGCCTTCCCACCATGCTCTCCAGATGAACAATGCAGGGGGAGAATCATCAGACTAGCATTTTCTGTGGGGTGTGGGTGGGAGTTCGCTTCTAAACATATGGAAATGCTGTGGAGAGAGGCTCTCTTAAGTACACTCCTTCAGTGGAGTAAATCTGCTTGCAGCCGTGTCCGGCCGTGTAGGTGGATTACGTGGGGAAAGGGTGAGCCATGCGCTTTGTTCCGGGTGAGAGGTTCTGCCTAACAACTAGACAAAAATCAGAAGGAGAGAGACAGTAACAGGGTGCTTGTTTGAGAAACCGAACCGAATGTGTGTGCACAGGGATGTAAATATACAGGTCCCTTTAAAGCTGGCCTCCCGCTCTATGCCTTCAGCTTGGAACTGTGAGCTGCAAAGCGCTGGGTTCCCTACCCAGGCGTGCTTCAGCTCTGTGCATGCCATCATGAGGAAAGCTTAGTGTGGCTGGATGTCTGTGGCCCTTTCCCTCTCCCAGCATGCCACACCAGGCGGTCAGTGGGCGCCCTGAGGACCTTGAGGATCTAGTTATCTGTCAAACCCATACCAGAATCTCATTAAGTCGGACCTGCATCTGGTGGCTCCGTGGACGGAAGGTCCTTCTTTATTAAACAGGTGTGACTTTTTGAGGAATTCCTTGTGGATGGATGGTGACTGATTCCCCCAGATTTGTCCCAAGCTCCCAGAAAGAGCCACCCACCTGACACACTGCGCTCGCTTAGTACAGCTGAGGTTTGATGTGTCCATTCTTCAGAGCTTGATATTCCCATGTGCAGTGTCATCTCCTTCCTGTGTAATTCATCAAAAAGTAAAATAACCAGTTACTTATTGCTTGCAGTGACAGTTTTGCTTGAATATTCATGGAAATGGCAAAGTGTCTCACAGGGTCGTTAGCCTTGTTTTTATTACTTTAGTAGTGGAAAAAGGTTTAATTGCGATGAGAATTGGACCAGGGATGACACTGGTGCACCATAAAATGGTAAACTGAAGGTGTGAAAGTCTCTAATTAGTATAAATATACGCTAAAGTAAATCCAATCTCTGTAGCACACATTGGCAAAGATTTATTTATTTTTTTCCATACATAAAAAAAGTTAATTTTTTATTAATTTCAGTTATAAGATTAGACTTCCTGTACTTGAATGTCACAGAGGTGTTGTTTTGGAAAGTTTTTTTTCATATTGTTTGATAAGGATAAGTTAGAAAATTTACAGGACACTTAGACGACCTGCTGAACTCATGGGAAATTCTTCTTTACTGTTTCTGGGTGGTGATACTTAGAGGACTGGGAAAGATCCATGTTCTGGTTCTGAATGGTTTAGGACAGCAGATCTCTGTTTCCCACAGTCCCAGATCTCCTTGGCCATGGTGCTGAAATAAGCCTTCAATTAGGAACACACAGAATGGCTGATTCTGATCAGCTTCAGGGGATTTCGGTCCACTGACTAGCATCACATTTTACTTATAATGCACCAAACGCACACGAGTACCTACACCTGGTTGCCATGACTACAGCTGCTTCATAGGCTATGGTAGTCAAACATTCTATTCCGTATATACTGGCAGCTTGTCAGACTTGACAGGAAATGATTAATTTCATTAAGAGAGCACATAAGAACCATTTCCTTGAGTAAGTCAGCCTATTGTTAGACCCTTCATTGCAATAGGAGGAATTAAGTAAGTTCAGTCCGGCAGCAATAAGGCTCGGCTTGATCATAAGGTACTTTGTGTAAATTTTCAGATCAGTGGTGCATGCATCGTCCCAGTCAGGGTTTGTATAGTATTGTATTTAAACGACTTTTGGGGTTTAGCTTGGTAAGGCTGCTTTGGGTGGTTGCTATGGGTCTGTTCACCTCGATGTTCTCCAGATGCTCAATGCAGCTTCAGACCTTTGCTGGGAATCATCACTTTGCTGAATTTTCTGCCATTTGACCACAAAAGCGCTTTCCTCAACTTAACAAGATCGACCTCTGCTGTGTGCCAAGGTTCAAATGGACACAGCACTCCCTTTAGAGCTCCTTCCTCATAAAGATACACGGAATCTTTGACATTATTGACTGGTGTACTTTTTACATCTGCTGACCTGAGGCTGTTGAAAGTGGCTGGTGGCCTCTTAGGGGCTTTTCTGAGCAGCATCCTCCTTGTTGGAGTACTTTGGGGGGTTTTTGAGGGACGGTCTTCTCAGGGTAGCTTTCATGTTCATTACCGTGGCAACAGTGCACTTTGGGATATATGAATATGTTTGAATTTTATTTTTTCCTTTTCCCCCCACCCAATGCATTTTATCACTGTCTCTAACTTCCCCAGGGAAGCTCTTCATCTGTCCTTCTTCCCTTTCCTTCAGGTTCACTGCCTGACCCAATGATCCCTAAACAGACTGAGGTTTTTATCCCGAAAACATGACAGACGTTTAATCGGTTACTGAATATAGACCATGATGGCAAAATCATTTTATCCATGCTAGAGTGATTTATTTTCACCTGAGCCAACTTGGAACTGGGGAGGGGGTTTTCATGGACCAACTGGGGCTCCTGTATTGAACCAAGTCCCACAGGGCTCTGATGGGATCCCTCAGCCTCTGCGGGTGCCGACTTTCATCTTGGCAAGGAGAGACTGTCTGGGTTGTATTCCCAGGTACCTAGGAACCTTGGCAAATAATCTGTATGGTCTTGTGTTGGAGCAGGTCCATTGGTTCCACAGCCACGGAGATGGGGAACAGATTCATGGGCCACTGGGTAGAAGATGATTTGGAAGGCCAATTTGAACTCCATTTTCTCTTCTCTATGCCTGTGAGCCTCCCAATTGCCTCTCTGTCTCTGTAACGCATCTGTAGGAGGGCCCCCCTCCCATCGGATGCCACAGAGAGATTGCGTACGCCTTTCAGAAAGCACACCATTACCCCCTCTTTGAATCTCTGTCAAACGCAGAAGAACAGTCCCTCACCGCCCGCTATTGTTTTAAGTCACGAATTACAGCGGTGACATCTTTCTGAGGGAGGGAACTGAGACCCTGGAGAAGACAGATCCCCAAGATGTTGGGCTCCATGCAGAATGACATAAAGAAACAAAAGGGAAAGGATCCTCTTCCTTGCTGCTGTCAGGAGTCTTGGGCAGGGATTTTGAAATTCTGGATCTTTGAAATCTCATTTAGAGAAGCTCACTGGAAAGCCGGTATTGGCCTGGGCAGAGGATGGCTCACACTAAGCCGGGGATTAATGTGGACCCCGCTGTTTGGAAGGGCCAGGAGTAAAGTGGAAATTGCTGTTGGGTTTGGCTGTTACCTACTGCCTAAACTCCCTGTCCTAGTCTCTCTCATTGATAAAATATACCCTCTTCAAGATAACCTGCTATGGTCTGGCTGATCATGTTCATCTCCTGCTCTCCCACTGTAAACGTGTTACGTGTTTTTACTTTAGACTTTGAAAGAAAGGCTGTGGTCCCAGAGGAAACGGGAGTCCCCGGCAATCATCCTGCATAAGAGCACATGTACCCCGAGCCACAAATGCACCCACATATTGTGGTCATCTGTGAATGTTTAAATTAATCCCGTCCTCTTTGTGTCTCAGTCTTGGCAGCAGGGTGAAATAATTAGCAGCCCAGAATGGATGGTTCTGGAACTCTCACTCTGTTTACCTGACTGACTGCAGCAGGTTAGACAATGTGGGGCCACTGGTGGCCCGTATGCTTAAATGGATTTGTTATAAAGGACATCTGTCACCCTCCCATTTGTCAGCAATGGGTGCCGGTGGTAGAGCAGTACAGCAGAAGGCTCTTGTCTCTTGAGTCACACGGTGTCTAGCGGGAAGGGAGATCATTGTGTGGGTTTATTTACCTGTACACCTGTGGTCGATTATCACCCATCCAATATGACACTTGCTCACTGGTCTGTTAGTGGAGCAGCTTGGGTTAATTATTGCTCAAGGGTACAACAGCAGGTGCCCTGCTGGGAATTGAACGATCTTCAGGTCAAGTGCTTTGGCGTTTTGCTTCCCGCAGCCCTAATTTCTCTGCTTGGTGGATGATGCTCATTGTTTTGCACAGTGCTCATTGCATCCCGTGGTGTCATGAGCCCAGTAGGGTGCAGGAAGCTGACCTGTTCTCCAGGGGCAGGTTTGTTGTTTCTGGGGCCCTTTGCCCCCCTAGTGTACTGACTGTTTGTGACCCCCAAACCTCAGAAGCCCTATGCAAATGCCTGGTCTGAGTGCCCATAAACACTGCCGTTGCTTGCTATTCCCTTACATGTGAGCATTTCTTCAGGTTCTGTTAGAAGCACGTGCCTGTCCTGCTAATGGAGGAATAATCAATGTAGATACAGCGTGTAGCATGCACTGTGAACAGTTTATGCTGTCATTTGTTTTTGTCATTAGTCACCCTAAAGTGGGTGGCACTCTGTATGACATGTGATCTCCAGGGACTCTACATGATTTTCTTGCTCTTTGAGTTCTTAGAGAGGACCCTGGGTGTATGTTTTAGCATTCGTCGGTAAGTTTCCTTTGGGGCGGACAATATGCCTTTGCCTGTCAACAGCCTACACATCTTAGGCGTCAAAAAGCCTCCATGTGAATTTGTCTTGCAGAAACCTGACAGACCCGACCCAATGAGAATTTAGAGTGACAGGTCTTTAAAAAAAACTACATTCTTGAGCATGTCTAATAAAATGGAAAGGGCTCAGAAATGATCTTGGCAGCTAAAGGACATCGGCTGCATCCCCTGTGCTTTGCTCAAAAGCCACGATAGCAGACACGCAAAGCATGCTGGGATAATATACTATAGAATTACTGTCTGACCTTAATTACTGGAGGACATTGTGCTTATTAAAATAACAGAGAGACCTGGAGGAAGGCAGAATAATAGATTCGTATTAATTAACATTTGGAACACTCAATTTTAAAAGTAACTAATTTATAAAGACCACTTAAGAGCAAAAGAAAGTATGTGTGTAAGAGTTTTATCTGAACACGTTAAAGAAGTAAATCAGGCAAAAACACTTGCGAGTTAAGTGGATGGTGAAGTGGATATTTTTAAGTAGCTAAAATGAGTGGCAGTAAATGCCGTCACGCGGAGCACTTTAATTAATGTCTCATACTTTTCAGCACTTTTAATAGTTGCATGCAAGATGTGGTAGGCCTATATAATATAAAGATATCATTGGCGTAGGTGATAATGGGTCGTAATGGAACGTAAACTAAAGGGTTTGGCTCCAGTGAAATCGGTCAGTGTGGTCCCTTCTAGTCAAATGTGACCACACGTTGATGAAAGCGGATCCACTATAAATTTTAAAACTCAAATGAACTGACAGCTGAGCATTATTAGTTATTCAGCAGTAGCCGGAGGTTTCTGGCTCACGAAAAGCTCGCGGCGGCTTCCCGGAGCTTTTCTATCCGCATGATTCCAAGCTCCGCTGCGTTTTTAGCGCTCAGCCATCATACGTGTGCAGGTTATACTGTATTTGTCACCGGGTTTTCACGTCAGTCTCGCAACATGCTTAACATGAAAACGGCACATCAGGCGGTGCTTTACCGCTTTGCGGGAAGCCAAGACATTGCGCCTGTAGTCAAAATAATGAAGGCAACACTAATCAGTACTGTGAGGTATTGATTTGCATTAAGTGAATTACCAAATTTCTACAGTGCGCGGAAATGTCAATGCAGACTTCCAACGTTTTAAAGTTAAAAATGGCAGATTTCAGCCACAGATTGTACAGATGTCCCGCAGTTCCCAATCGAATGCAAAACGCTCCTTAAAAGTAAATGAGAGATTTAAGTGAAGTCTGATTTCCATGCCAGTACCACCTCTATCACCCCCACCCTCCCCGCATGAGGGAAAATTGTGATTCGGAGGAAAGGGCAGATTGATGAAATACGCGCTGCTGTACCAAACGTGTGTGAGAGGGAGTCGGGCCACTGAGAGGGCAGCTGGTCCGGAGGGGGACAGGCAGCGACCGTCTCTTACCGCGCATCCCCGGTACTGATCCCGGTGTCGGTGACGATCGCAATGACTCTCCCATCCTCTCTAATTTCAGCGGCGGCGGACAGCGTCTGTCCTCGCTTTTGAGGCGAAGCGCGTTAACAGCGGTCTGCCTTCCCATCTGTATTCATCATCATATTTATTTTTTCGTTTTTTTTTTTTTTTTTGTTTTTTTTTTTTGTTTTGCTCATTTTTCTCGGGTCGATGCCCGTGGTTTTTCCTCGATCATCCCAGCGAGACAGCCGGTTTTTCCTCCGTGGTTAAAAGCTGAGCCCCTGGTGATCATGACCACGGCAAAACAGCAAAACGCACCGGCGAAAGCAGCTCAACAGCATGATCAGGTACTTCCTGGCTTTTAAAAAATCCGTATGTTACGTATTATATCTATTAATGTGATGGTAAAATTTGCTTCCAGTTAACTCGCGTTATTCTGCCATGTATTTTATGAAAGGCAAATATTTATCTTTAAAAAATAATTGAATTTGGTTAGGTGGATAGTAATTTTGTATTTTTTGTGGCGATCAAAGACCTTGAAATCAGAGACCTTCTCGTCGGTCTCTGATTTCAAGGTAACTGCGCTGCGCCGCGTATCTTAGAGCACACGCGGTCCCTTCATTCCCCACAATAGATACTCACTCCTTAATACGGAATAAATGTTAGGATTCAGTCTGATAACTTTATAAAAAGCATGTTTCAAGTGATTTGGACTATTCATTGAGTTGCTAATTTTAGTGTGATACTGTGCCTAAGGCTCATCTCTTACTACAGGACGTGATGCAATTCATCTTAGATAAAGTCCTTAGTCTTAAGACATAAAAAACAGAATATATAGGCCTAATGCTGAAATCATGTTATCGAAAAGGGGGGATGTAAAGTTAATGAGACGTACACTTACATTGTACTGTTGATTCATTTTGGTTGTGCCCAGCAGCAAAGCAATATTTCAAAAATTGGCTATTTTCTGCCTTTTGCCTGGTTATCCCAACTTGTGAATCTATTATAAATTATAGAGTGTTTTCTTTATGATCTTTGTGTGAACATGAAATATTAAAGCCTGTCTGTGAGTAAAGTGTTGCGATCAGACATACGCACATACCGAGATGTGTGATACACAGATTACTTCACTAATTACTGACATAAACGTGTGATATCCTATTTAAAGCAATTACCATATATGGTGTGTGAAGAATTTCCTCCAGTTTCGGATGTATTTTTTTATTTTTTATTTTTTGCATAATTTCCGTTTATTTTTAACTGCCGTTAACGATATGTTACAATACAGGAGAAAATACACCATCCATCCATCAATTTTCGGTAACCACTTGTCCTATTCAGGGTTGTGGAGGGTCCAGAGCCCATCCTGGAGGCTACAGGTGCAAGGCAGGGAACAACCTGGGACAGGGTGCTAACCCATCTTAGGGCACACTCACACACCATCCACTCACACACTCACACACCATCCACTCACACACTCACACACCATCCACTCACACACTCACACGCCATCCACTCACACACTCACACGCCATCCACTCACACACTCACACGCCATCCACTCACACACTCACACGCCATCCACTCACACACTCACACGCCATCCAC
>JAODLC010000001.1:18952540-18970309 GCA_026781145.1 Hippopotamyrus pictus
GACTGTGGGGGGAAACCGGAGTACCCGGAGGAAACCCCACGACGACACGGGGAGAACATGCAAACTCCACACACGTGGAGCCATAGCAGATACCCAGACTATGCTCCTAGAGGTGTGAGGCAGCAGCGCTAACCACTGTGCCACCGTACCATCCATGAACATACTTCACTAATGTGAAATTAGCCGGCTCAAAAATAGTTTCTGTTTTTAACAAGGGCATTTGACCTGCATTTTAACCAAGAAGTGATATTAAATGGATAAAAAACACCTGTAAAAGTAACAGAAAACAAGTCTGTAGCTTTTAATTCTGCTGTAAAATGCTTTTAGAGTGAGTTACACTCAGTAGTTAATTGAGTAGGTACATTTAATGAACTAAAGACCCTATGAACAGTCTTGTTGTACTGGACACCAGCAGTTTTGTTGTACAAGGGGGCCCAGACACTGTAATGAAAGAATAAGTTACGTACATGGCCAGCTCTAGATATAAGCAGAATAGGCAGTTGCCTATAGGGCCCCCAAACTACCTGCACTGTGGAGGAAGTGAAATGATTATTCATTTTTTTGGTACAGGGGCCTCCCAAATAAAGGTTTGCCCAGGGCCTCTGTAAAGGTAGAGCTGGGCCTGTTCATGAAGGATGTCTGTCACAGGCTCAAATCCTCTGCTGACCATTGATGGCTTGCCAAACACATTAGTTTCCACATGCCATCTTGCTTACTTAGGAGACACCCAGACAGACAAGAGCAGAGCTTGGGGTCAGAGTACAGGATCAGCCACTGAACCAGCACCCCAAAGCATTTTTTATGGTTACAGGCCTTGCTGAACAGTGATGCAGCTATTCTGTAATGGGAGCATGGGATTAGGACCACTGACCTTCTGATCACAGCCATAAAAGCCTAACCCAGTAAGCCACACACTGCTCCATATTGCTGAGTGTGGGAGGACTCGAGAAAAACATGAGTATACCGTCTCTTTCAGACACATTGGTTGCTTCTGAGAGACATAGCTTGTTAGGAGTCTGCCATAATCTGTGTGTCCTTTTTCTGTCCGTTTTTCCGCCACCATGAAGTTTTAAAAGTCCCAGCTACATTCACACAGGAAACTGGGAAATGTCAGCCTTGTCGTATGCTAATTTTAGAAACAGCAGTTGCAGTGCATGGTGGAGTTGTAATAGCCTCGCTGAGAATTCCCACCCTCACACCACGGCGCCTCCTTCCTGCCAGGAGGGCGCCTCGAGTGCGGCCTGAATCGAGGCTAATTGAATTAGCTGTCTGAGAACTCTGACGAGCGTCTCTGGTAGACGTGTTCGGTGCATGAGGTCATGCCAGCATGTTGGAGGAAGTGCCACTGTCCTCTGACCTCTGTTCCTGATTCTCATGTGGAGTGTGGTCCAGTCCCGGGATACCTCTGTCCACTAGGTCTGGCATGAGGCCCCACTTTGTGGGACTGGTCCTCTGCTGGTGGACAAAACAAAAGTTTTGCGTAAATCCATACCGAACAGATGGGACAAGCCAGTGCCAATACTAAGGCACTTAATCCAGCCCAAGAATTAAACTTTCAGATTTGTGCTTCTTGTAATATAAAAGGGATTAAACTACTGATCCTCCACATTCCACAGCCATAATTTTACAATGGGCTGTTACCTTCATGTCCCCACAAGTCATTTGTAAGATGGGTACCTTGAGACCCAGTGCTTGAGAGTGGCCTACCTGACACTCTGTGGCTGTCAGTTAGTGGCTCCTGTCGGAATTCCCCCTGCTGACCTCAGCTCACTGCTCTGCGCTGTGGCTACTTTCATATCTAGGATGCTCAATTGTTCCAGGACTTTCTCAGCTGCTTGATTCTTTTATTACTTTGTTCACTTTCTACCAGTTCAGCGCTTCATTTTTGTGGTGCTGTCGATAAGGACCTTGGACTTAAAAAAAAAAACATAATTCTTGACGATTCCCGAAAGTTCTACCTTGGAACGAGAATGAATATTTTCTACCACCAATAAAACAAACCACAGGAGATGAATTTCTCATTGCAGTTCTGAGCGCTGTTGCCATATGTCTGTTTTAACTGTAATTATGAGCAATTGAACCGTGATGTTGGCTCTGAGATTGTGATGAGCTGGTATTTTCACCAGGAATCTAATACATTATGCATTTTCGCCCCCAAAAATCTGACAGAAATGTATTCTCAGCTACTACTTCAATATAGCTCTTGGCGTTGAATTTGAATTGTAATACAGTTATAAATATTTAACGTGAGAAACTTGCTCTGTTTCAAAACGTCATAGCTCATCATGTCGCTGGCAATTGATTAGCTGTGATTTATGCCTTATTTGTAGACCAGGAATCCAAAACTTTCATCAAAAAATACCTTTTGCCCATCATTTTGCAACCATCCAACCAGATATAAGCATAATGAATAGCTTACATAAAACACTCTCCTGTATCAAGTAACACTGCAGTTGATTATTACAGTTCTAACACACAAGCAAAAACCACGCACATATTATGGGTCATATAAGGTAATTTTTCAAAAGCTTGAGTGCATTTTGCAGGCATGGAGAGGATACGGTTTTCTAACAAGCTGCATGAGCAGTGCCCAACGAGCAGAATGTTCTGGTTCATTCTGGATGTTTCTGTCAAAGACAGCCAGCACCGTCCTTTGGTAATATCGGTCCCGTAAATTGATAGTTGTTTATGCCTGGGCTAATTGCTGCTTGCAGCAACGATATTTATGGAGTTCTAATTCTGGAAATGTCAATGACTATGAAAGGATCTCCTTTTCGGATGGGTCTTGGGGTCCTTAGGAAGATTTATTTATTTTATACTGTGACACTGAGCCATTGACTAAGCACAGTTATGTAAAGTAAATTCAGAACTAATTTGTGTGAGCAGTTTGTTCGCCTACAGACAATAAATAGTGGCTGTAAATTGGACTGGTGGGAGACCTTTCACTGTGTTATTTCGTAGCCAATCGGGAGTAAAATGTATTTGATATACTGCTACCTTTAACTAAATGCCATGGAGCACTTTGGAAATAATTGAGAGGAAAACGTCCGATTCACTTCGCTGGTGCCATAATTAGGCTAATTGTTTTGAATGGTGAGATTTGTTGTAAGCACAATTACGGCTCAATTAGCTCTATCAGTCACTCCATGTTTGTGTTTAGGTGTTGATTGTAGGCCTGCACTTCGGCTAAGAGCCTCCTCAGGCATGGACACAGTCTAGTGGTGGGACGGCCCGGCAAGAATGTGTGGCGAAGGAGGGTCCAGACCAAAAGAGGGTTCTTTCGGCTCTGGAGCTCCGCATTTGTCCCAAAGCAGCCTCCCCCGTGACTGACCTACTGCAATTAACGCCAGAGTCCTGTTGGATTTGACCATATGGAGAGACATGTTCCAACTTCTCTCCTGTCGGTCGTTCAGGTTAAACGGCATGTTTGCAAGACCCTCGAGCTATAATTGGGGTATAAAAAAACATACAAAGATACATCTTAAAACCTTACTACTTATAAAAACGTAATTTTTAAATAGCACCTAATGTTCTAACTGGTATTACTAAATAAATATGTCTTGTGTCTTCCTGCTTGTTTAGATCTTTTTCTGACTCACAGTCCTTCTGGGCAGTAGAGGTGTGCGGAGTAATATTTCTCAAATGAGAACCCAAACATCAGACTGTGTTCACGCCACCCTGCTGAGATGAGAGATGAAACCACAAAGGCTTTGGTATATGATGTCTGTCAACAGTCACTACTGTGACACTAATACGCCCCTAGTACCGTGGCATTTATTTGCGTTATTCCATTTAGATACAGCTGGAATTTTATTGCGTTGTCGCTCGTAAACCGAGATATAAATTCCCGTCCGAGGACAAATTTAGTCTATGTGGCACGTAAACTTTTATGTGAGTTTATAAATAATGGTAATGTTCCAGTCTCGGGCTCTGAATCATTCCAGTTCTCATCGTGGAGGCTGTAACTCCAGGGAAGGTAGAGAGTTTCCAGTGAGGTCCTACCTGCTGGAGGTATGATTTATGAACCATGAAAGCTGTGTGGGGCGCGCTCGATGTATATGCTGACAGTCACTGCTCTCAGCTCAGGTGTCGGCTTTTCAACGAACAACGGTTTTAACGAGCCAAGTCGACGGACGGAGGGGCTTGGGGCTTTGGCGTCCCCATCGGTCAGCTCTCTCCCTTCTGAAGCTCTCCTTCCACTTCCATTCCATTGTTGGTTGCGTGAGCAGGAGAGAGGGATGAAGCAGGAGACTTGTTACCGTTTTTCTGTGTCTGAAGTCATTTTCTGTAGAGTAGCCAATCTTTCCTCGTGTGGAGCTTCTTTGCAACATCAAGGGCACTGTGGGCTGTAGGCCATCGCGTCCTGCTCCTTCTGCCCTTGTAGTCAGGTTATATCTCTCCATCTTCTTCTGATTTATGCTTGAGAAAATCTGCTTTAAAGAAGTAAATCAAAATGTTTTTAATGTACTGTCTACCATTGCTCTTTGACTCACCACCCATTTATCCTACAGCGCTCTTGGCGTGCTAATAGACTAGCATACAAGAATGTATTTCTTAAGGTTAAGATTATTGCCCTGTATTACAGTTATGCTTGCTCCAGGGAAGATAAGGCCCCGCTTGTCCCCCGGAGATGGTATTGGAAAGCGTCCAAAAGCCACAGAGGTTTTCTTTTTATTTTTAAAAAGGGAACTGGCTTCTTTACCAGTTAGAGTGACCGTCTTTGAATGTGGATTACAGCCTGAGGCTGGCTTTGATAGTCGCCTTAAAGAGCAGCAGTTATACTTGAATTTATAACCTGATTAATAACAGAATGTGGTGGGGAGGTCACAGTGTGGGCAGATCACCTGGACGGTGAGATCTTTGTTTTTAAAGGGAAGCTTTTTTTTATAGGAATGGAATTGTTTCGGTGTTCGGTGTTACTGCAGATGAACATTAAACAGTACCAAAGTGTCAGTCTGTCTCTTCAGATATTCCTCTTATAGATTGTCTTTTTGTAGCTTAGTTTTTGTGCATAGTAGTGATGGATGCGATCTGATGTGGCCCGGTCATATGCGGGGGTCCATCCCAAGGCTGTCCGACTTGCCCAATCTTTATGCTTGGCGGGAGACCAGCATGTCCCCTCCGCTTCCGGGCACCCAGAAGCAACAGAATCACAGCTGATGACTCTCACCTCTAATTCGGCTGTTATTACAGGCGTGTGTGCTCCAAGGAGACCTGTGTATCAGTGGGGATGAGCTGGAGAGGAAAACAGCTAGTTGTCGGCATCATGTTGATAAAATTCTGTCCACGAAAAGCAGACTGTGTGGGTGAATGTATTACAGCTAAAGCATGAACCTGTACCTCTGCTTGTTTACCACTGAGCTTTGTTGTGTGAGGCTGTTTGGTGAGGATTGTGCCAGTGGAGAGCTTTCTCACACGGTTCCCTGTCACTCCTTGGAAGTTGCCCTCAGAACGAGCATTGGGGTCAGGCTTTTACAACCGTCTGCTCCCCTTTCTCTTTAAACTATTACCTCCACTGTCACATTTATGTGCTTGGTGGAACTCTGTACACAGTAAGGCCTGAGGTTACGGGTAGGGAAATGCTTTCTTTGTTCCTGACTTATCAGATGATGTACCTCCCTGCAAATGT
Source organism: Hippopotamyrus pictus (assembly GCA_026781145.1). NCBI lineage: Eukaryota > Metazoa > Chordata > Actinopteri > Osteoglossiformes > Mormyridae > Hippopotamyrus > Hippopotamyrus pictus. Next base: position 18,958,170 of record JAODLC010000001.1, read on the forward strand.
CTTTTATTTACAGAATTTATCTCTAGAGAGATGAGACATCATGGCAATGTTTTTATTTCTCATGATATTCTGATGCCAGCTAATTTATACAAACACTATACCATCCCTGCCTCTGAACTATGTAAAATAGATTTATCTCATACATATGCATGAGCAGGTAGTATATTTCAGTTATATATAGCTATTTTACAGCTGTATCTACAGAATGTCTATTATTCAGGTGTGAACCAGCATGTTAACTTTTGATGTTTTTACTTTGGGGTGACATGTCTGCGGGCACTTTTGATTTCATTTGAGGTCCTTGACTAAGCTGTGGTTGCACATATTGAGGTGGTACCTTCCGTGCTTTGGAAGTGGGCTTGGGCAGAGTGCCAGTCTTCTTTTTTCCACTCCCCAGCAGTGAAACTAGCATCCCTACCAGCCCCTGGCATGCCATTATTACAGACTTGTCTGACAGCTAAATGTGGGCGATTTTAAAAGGTTGGCATTCAGTGAGGTGCATTTGAAACCCGGCTCCAGCTCTGTCGATAGCAGAAATGGGCACGACTTCAGAAAATGGAAATGTCCCAGCATTCAAAAATTCAAGAGCACAAGCCTCAAGTCGGCTCTGGTTATCTTCTGTTACCTACAAAGCACAGGCTTTTGGCCAGTTACTTAACTCCACAGTGCATTGTTTTTCAAGCCTGACCACGTTTTAAATGCGCTGGAGGTATGAGCATGATCTTTTTCATTTGACTCACTCTATTGATTATCCCGTAACACGTATAAAATGCGGAATCTGTGGCAGCTGAGTGGGTATTACGGTGCGGTGCGGTGGCAAATTTCCGATAGGTGCAAACAGTGCGTATCTTTCTCATCTCTGTCAAGCGCTTTAGGGCACCAGCGCCATATAAAGAGACCTCGGACTGAATAATGTATGGTCATTGTGTCATGAAAGCGCTTCATTTGCTGTCAGTTCCACGTGCTCGAAGTTCTGAGCAAATCATGCCTATTTGATTGCAGGACGAAGTCCACATGAGCAGTTTTTATTTACGAACTGTACTTTTTTTTTACCTACATGGACAAATATTTATTGTCCAAGAGAAAGGTGCATATTCAGAGAGTGTGAGACTCCTGGAGTGTTTTAACTCTGACTGACCGTCGCATGCACACTTAAGTCGAATCTAGAGTGGTGCTCCCCCAAGGGACGGGAAGGTTTACTGCGCTGTTGGAGTTAGCCTGTAAATCAGACTCCCCAGAGTCAGAGGGTACCTCTGAACATGACTCCAGCAGCTGCTGCTCCGATGTATTGGGCTGGTGCCCAGCTGATATCCAGGAGTAGGTTTGCATGCGCTTGTGCTTCTCAGCTTCTCTACCAGTAGGGGGTGTCGTGGTTAAGGATTACATAACTGGGCTTTTGCCGGTTCAGTTCCCAGGAGATTAAATTGCGCTACTGAATTATCCAGCAGTTGCTTTGAAAAAATACATCAGATAAGCAATGAAATAATGCATAATAACAATAATTATGACACACAGGAAGGGAAAACCTCATTGCTCTGTGCTGCTTGTGTATGCCAGACATCCTGATTGTAAGGCTCCGGAAAAAGAGCAACTTGTAATAATAATAATTATTATTATTATCATAACAGTACCTTAGACATTCAAAATGAGAGAGACTCTTTTTATTTGCAGACACAATGAAGGCCTGTTTATGAAACCACGAGGCAATGTCACAGTGCATGCTCTGCTTATCATGGGAGGGTAATGGGTTTTCTGGTCTGAAGAGGGAGCTTACAGAAATACATTAATATTGAGATTCTTCTTGGCAAAGGTCGCCAATGTGATGGATTTGAGCATGGATACGCATCCAAGCAACGTCCAGGTGACTGTGGCACATCCTCCGTCTTCTGTTCAAGGGGTTCAAGGATCAATATCTGAGCCACAGGTTCAACTTTCATCTTCTCCTGGCATAAAATAGTATAATCAGCCATTTTCAGAACGTGGGGATTGGGCCGGAACACCATGAAACCTTCGTTTTTCATTAAAAAGTTACAGATATTTCTGTGTATCTGGGACAGGAAAGTACACTCTGGAGTTTGGGGATGTTTGGAAGAGGTTCTAGCAGAAAATTCTCATCGGTAGGACTTCTGGTCTGTTCTAAAATGCAGACTTCAACTCTAGGGAAAAGGATCACAGGCTCACAGCAGCCTAAATATCCTCTGTCAGCCCAGTAACCGGAGTGTTAAAGCCCCGCCTCGTGCGGTCAGGGACGCTGATGCAGTGGCTCCACACCTTCTCACACATTCGGGGTCATGCCGTGTGAGGCTCCCTCGAGCACGCGCGTTGATGATTACCTGTCATCTCCCCGGACATTCCAAGTAACCTCCAGCTTGAGTCACCGCAAATATTTCTGCAGCTTATAAATAATGTTATTAGCTGGGCGCCGGAGGAATTGCACCGAGTGCTGCGGCCTACCTCCATGCGCCAATTGAAGCGTGTTCTTGGATTAGTCTCCTTCTGCATGCGCTGATATCAGGTGTCCATTGATTTTTCTCCTAAATAGACTTCTTTCTTCGTGGTTTTCTAACACTGGGAAAAAGTCATTAGTGTGTTATCAAAGGCTGCTATTCCCCCAACCAAGGAAACAGTGCATATACAGAGTGCTCTCAATTGGCTACACTGGATATCCTATATTTAATCTTTCCTGGGTCTTGTGAACCAGTGCCGTATTACCTGCCTGATGTGGAGATTATTCCTGCACTAAAAACTCTTGGCCCCCTGAAGACAACTGGATGAGGTTCCAAGTGTAGCATTAAGCCGTTACTTTTTTCAGGTGAAACTTGAAGATACTGAGCCCACATTCATATTCCTACAGAAGTTGATATTTGTTATTTATTTACATTGTCACTGGTTAATTCCTTGTTGGATATCAAAAAAAAAATTGCTGTACTTGATTAATTGTATTTAATTTTTCGATGGCAGAGTGTCAGTCCTGGAAAGGGTCCCCCCCCCCCCCCAGCTCTATTCACGGCTCATCCTCGTGTTAAAAATATGATTGCGATGGTGTATTTAGATTGTCAGCTTGTTAGCCTCTTGTATCCCTTTCCCTTCAGTCTGTGATTCAGACTCCTTATGGCTGTGTGATTCATAACAGCCACAGATACCTCCCAGTACTCTGACGACAAGTGGAAGGTTCCAGTTAACCCCCACCATGTGATTGTAGCTCTTTGGATGCCGACTTCATGATTCCTAAGTGTCGTTGGTTTATAGTTTGTCTGTAGCCTGAGAGAACTGGTTTCTCCCACCATGAGTGGAGGTGCTCTTGATGGGCTGCTCTGATTTTCAGGGCTCCAGTTGGTTTTACACGTGTACTTCTTGGATTTCTTATCTCAGGATAATCAACTGCTGGTTTTTGTACTGAATGTTAGAGGATTTTCTATACTCCACGTTTCCTCTGATTTTCAGGTATGAGAAAATGTTTTTTTCTTTTTCTATATGCCCCGCTGCCGGCCGCTTTAGATTGCTGTGATATCTGGAGGATTACACCGAGTATTCACCAGAAACCGGCAGGGTGATGAGACCCCGTTTGCGGTTCTCTGGCTCGCCCATGTCCGGGGATCTGAATTTTGGTTGCTTTTTAGGAGCGCTGCAGCAGCAGTGAAGGACGGGCCATCCTCTGGCCAGCTAAAGTGCTCTCTGGAGGTATTTACAGTGTCTAAAACATATCGTTAAACCTGGATCATCTTGGGTGCCGGTCCGATGAAGCTGCGGCGTGCCCTGGGAGAGGACCCTGGATAATTTATCCGCTTTCTGCAAGGACAGGATATGCGGGTGCTGCTTGGCCCTTTGCCTCGTAAAACCCACAATGTGTTTACAGCTTGGATCAGATCCGCACAGAAAAATAAAGTGTACCGGGCTCAAGACTACTGGGAAAAAAAGCTTTTCTGTTTTGCACACGGGTAGTTTCATTTTCCAGTAATATGCTCTCGTCCCCATTCCCTTTGTCAGCGTTCGCGTTGCAGTAGCGCAGGGAGGAGAAGCAAGTGACGGATGCTGGGGGGGGGGGGGGGCGGGGGGTGAAAACCTCATCCGAAATTTGTCGGGAGTGAACAGCAAGGTAATCTTCAGTTTGTCATGAGGGAGAGCTTCGCGAGAATGGGAGCCGCTGAAAGTAGGGAAGCTTGAGCACCCTGCAGTGTGCCAGGGGCCCGCCCACCACCTGCTTTGCGCCACTTTTATCACGGGCATCGGAGAAGGTGGGAAAACACAAAGACGGATCACATGGGGTGGGAGAATCCCAACCCCAGCCACCGAGCTGCCGACTCTCCACATCGCCATTCTGTGCAGTGACCATTCCTGTCAGTAGAATAGGCACTTTTCACGCCAGTTTAACAGAAACAAATATAAAGTCCACAGAACTTTCACGGTCCCAAATATCCCAGTTTATTTATATCAGTTCACTGGGATATTAATGTATGTCCTGGATGTGGTTCACCACAAGCCCTCCAGCACAAGTCAAAAAATAAAAAACAACTAAGATTATAAACTGGGATGAATTTGTATTAGTGTGGTTATCACTGCCCAGCAGATGTTTCAGCAGTGAATGTTCAGTGTTGTGGTTTTGTATCTGTATTTATGGTATTTATTCTGTCCATCATCTTCCGAGACATGCGCCCATGGCCCAGTGTCAGAGGTACATGCATTTACCTTGAATCATTTTTAAATTTCCCCAGATGAGCTCTGAGGATGCAGCTGGCATTTCGCTGGGTCGCATGCTTGGCGTGGTGTGGCCGCTACCCCCGAAAGTGTGCCCAGGATCGGTCTCGTGGTCGATAACCGTATCCTTACCCGTACCTCTCCGGGCGGCTGTGGTTTTTTTTAGGATTCCATGTATGCCCTCCACAAGGAATTGGTCATACCTCGCCCCGGAAACGAAAACGTGAAGGACAGGCAGATCGGATTCCCGCTTAGATCTGAGGTTACCATTCGGCCTCCTCTGGGTTCAGCGTTACAGGTGCCAAGATCATTCACTGCATGCTTTGGAGAAGGTTTTCAACTAAAGCAATAAATGCAAATGGAAGATAAATACTAATGCCCTGCTGACCCTAATCTGATTCCCCTGCTGCAAGTGTTCTTAATTCAACTTGATTGACGCTCATTAATAATTAATAGAGGTGTAAGGCGCAACTCGATCAGCTATCAAACCTGAAGGTGGTTTTGTGCGTTTAAACTTTTTTTTTTTTTTTCAAATTCAGCTTCTTTTAAGACTTGCCTGTTCGCTTTGGCCATTAAAATCTTGGGTTTTTGGAATTGGTTTGATGCTCTTTGTCATCCTGTGCTGCTCCTGCTTCCTCTTTCCTCGATCACACCTCGGTGTCTGTGGACAGACCATTTTGTGGCCCTTAGCCTCTCCACTCAGCCACCGTCGTCCCAGCAGGGGAAGCCTTCTATAACCCGGTCCGACAAAAGGCGTTGTCTGCGACGAGTGGGTTTCCATCAGCTTGTTAGGTAGTGAGTGCCCTGCCCAATCTCTTCCACCTTGCTCCCCCCCTCCCTTTGGCCAACTCCTGTTCCCCTGGAAACTGGGCACGCAGATATTAGGAGAAAGATACATTTCATACTTCACATGGCATGGCGAGACAAGAGTGTCTGGCAGGAATCAAAAAAACAAAAAACAAAAAGGAGAGGCAGAGAGAGAGGAGGGAACGGCGGTGGGGAGGAAGCTTGTTTTTAAACCTCATTTTCACCCATCTGAAGAGGCAGTTCCAGTCTGTTCCGTGTCTGCTGTCGTCTGTCCTCCGCTGTGTCTAACAAGCCATAAAGACATAACCTTCTCCTTGCCAGGCGCCCCTGCTGAGCATCATGGTTCGAGCAGCTCCGGTGGCCTCCATTTATTGACAAAGCCCCTATTAGGTGCACCGGCAAGAGGCGGCTTCCCGCTCGTACTGATGCGAGGCAGCGGCTTAATGGACACACGTCCCCGGGCCACCGCGGCCTGACCCCGCCGCGCTCGCTGGCTCGGCGCTCTGCTCCACAGCAGAGGAAATTGCCCCCAGCTTCCCTTTCGGGTTGGCGTTTTTTCCCCAGCTTGCTCTTTGAGCAGGACACCGGCCCGAGGGTGGCAGGGAGGTGGGGATGATGACGCTGTAGACTGGGGTATATAGATCTGGGTTTGGCTGCTAGGGAATTTCCTTTCCCTTAATCAGTTTGGACTTGTGTGACTAACGGATCAGACACTGCATCTGTCGCCTGTGGTGCTTCCCTCGCACTGTGACCACACAGGACGGCATCGTCAGAGAAGGGCTGAATCCGGTTCGCTCCCATTTCCATATCCATCGGGTATGATCTCCTTCCCCTGCTCCTCCCTCATCCGTCTGTGGGATCATCAGATGTTCACTCTTCACACCCCCTTTGTTCTTGTACAGCAGCATTCTTCCTAGACCACGTCACTCGTGTGTGACCTCACATTTCACGTATCCCCGGGCCCCACTGACAAGAGCCTCCGCAAAGACACACGACCTTGCAAGATTTTTGCCGGAGTACCAATGCACTGTCAGCAAGCCCCCCTGCCAAACACGAAGTGTGGGGAAACGTCCAAAAAAAGAACCAGTAGCTTTACGTCTGTGCCTTTGTGTCCGAGTAAAGCGTGTGGGCGAGGATGGGCTGCTTTGCAGGATGACTCCCGGAGAATTACTTGACAGAAAGAGCTATTAGTAGCTATAGTAGTGTAATGTGTTAACATAAAATAATTGCTGCCGTGAAAAATGGTGAGTGGGACTGAGGAGTCGAGCGGCAGGGTGAAGAACTGATCTCAGTGCAGCTCAGAACAGCCCCATCCATGAGCGTCGTGTCTGATCTGGGGCTCAGATCTGAGGAGCGGGGTCACTGCATCATGTCTTCACTCGCAACAGTAATGGTGGGGGGCCGGGAGGGGGGATACTCTGCGTCGCCGTGGCTACGGATTCTACTGTATGGCTGCTTTGTTCATTTTTATAAAGTAAAATATCTGGTGAATTAACGTGAAACAGGGGGACATTTTGTATGAATTTTGTCAAGAATGGATGAATGGATAACTGAATTTATGGATGGATGGATGGATGGATGCAAGCACAGAAACGGGCAAAATAGAGAAAATAGGAGAGGAAATAGGTGTCATCCTAGCTATTGTGTGACCCAATCATGTGACCAGGCCAGGATAAGTGGTTGAAAGACGAATGGATGGTAAGAACTCTTACAGGAAGGTTAAAAAGAAACTTTGGGGGGCGGGCAAGGCACTGTATCTACAATTAGGGTGTCACATAGTGTCTGAAAGCCAACTGAGAACAGTAATTTTCAGCAGACTGTTCCCACAGCAGGGAGACAGATGGATGTATTGAAGGATGCTTTGAAGGCGGTGATGAGGCAGGGGCTGTTAGCGGAGCGAGTTCCCGCCAGCGTGCACCCTCAGCTGGTTCAGTGGCTGAAGTGCCATTGGTCACTTGCAGGGCTGTGTTTTGTCTGGAGGACCTAGTCAATGATGAGGCCTGGCTCTGTACGAGCTCACGGTCTGGCTTTTCGAAAGACTCGGCCTTTAGCAAGAACGACAAAGCTGGAATGTGACCTTCACATCGGTCTTCCCACCGTCACCTCGGCTTATCACGGCTCCTCGTGTGCCCCCGGTTCACGATCACACGCGCAGGCCTTGCTTATGCATTTCTGACATTGTTGCAATGTGAAGAAAAAACCTGACGATAACGGAAATCAACATAAACAGCCTGAGGGTCCATCATGGAAATCGAGTCCACGCTATGAAAAAAGACATGAATAATTTTACCTGTTTTGCATGTTGGAAAGTGGGGGGGGGTTGCGAGTTGTCATAGACGGCTGTGAAACGTACGCAGAACGCGGGGTGATAAAGACGATTAAATCTGCATCAGCCGGCGGGCCGCGAGTACTAACAGAGTTTCATGCGGTTGCCATGAGAACAGGCGTGAAAAAAATGCAAGCGAGCGTGCGAGGCTTCAGCAGCGTAATGGGTCTGACAAACTGTCAATAATGGAGGCCTGAGGGCTGTGCCGGCTGTTTGTTTTGTTTCTGACGTGATCGATTTTCCCTCCTCGTAGCTCCACTCCCCTGAATTCTGCCCCCATCGCTGTCATTTTTTATTAACATTTCATTCTCCGTGCTTGACGTCACAGATTGTTTTCTGATTTGGGGTTAAACAGGTTTTAGAAATGAATTCTGACTGTTCCTTTATAATAAACACGGGTGTCTCAATCTTCAGCTAAACCAAGTTATTGTGCTGGAAACTCCTAAACTTAGAATGACTAATCCCCTAATGATGCTGCGGGGTACAGGGGTTTCATGTCTGGCCTTTCCTGTAGCTGAGCTCCTGTGCTCTGCGATTCAGATGACGTGCTCACGCTCCCATTACAGCTGCTAAAGCCTTTAAACAGTAAATAATGTGCCGACTGACCGACAAGCTGCGTAATGTGTTTCTGAGTGGTGCGACTGGGGATATGATGGCGTTTCATGAAGGGGAGCACCGGCCACATAGCTTAACACCCCTGCGAATCCAGAAGAGGCCCAGGACCTTGAATGCAGGCTGATGCATAGCTGCTAATGGCAGGCTCTGCCACTATATGACTCTGGCAGGGCCACTCAGCCCACACAACCACCTTCACATAGGGCGGTGGGCATGGGAGAGGCAGATTCTGAGGCCGCGGGTGGAGTTGGTGTGTCATGGAGGACGAGTGCAGGGCAACATTACTTATTTAGGGAGTAGAGAATTGTTTTCAACGCTGGCTTGATGGAGCTTACATCAGCCCTGATGATTGGATGGGATGGTCATACTTGTGCCTTAGCTCTGTAGTTTCAGGGTATTGCAGCTAGCTGGGGCTTTGTTATTGTATTTATGCCTTAATCGACTTTAGGAAATACCAAACGTAACGAAAATACCAGAATAGCCTCTTTTTGTAATCGTTTTATCACAGGCAAGCAGGAGGGCATGATTTTGAAAAATATATACCTATTTGAAATAGGATTATTTGTTTTTTTTTTTTATCATAACTGGTTATTTATGTATTTAGCTGGGATTAGGTTGAAACTCATCTGCGGTTTCCTGAATGGAGAACTGAAATAATCCGAAACTCAGGTCCCCCCCCTTTTTTTTATAGAGGAAAAGGTTAGGGTGCGGAGCCTCAGAAAAACGAGCCAGGTTTTATTTCTATGGATTTATTTCAGAAGGTCATACCAAGATTGGAACAAATGAAATGAAATGGACCCGCAACAGGTGCTGTTTTATTACAGGACTTTGGCGTTATTTGATTCTGAGGTGTGTTTGAAAGCTGTATCACCCAAAGCCCCCCCATCACGGGAAGATGTTCCCTCCACCATGTTTACCGCTGTCATGAGTGTGTCGGATTCATTAGCTGCCTTATTAGTATCAGAATGTATTTTTCACTTATTATTGATTTTTGTTGGAAAAAAAAAACCAAGAGAGGACATGAGAGCTCGCCTATCAAACAGTGAGCTGAATGGAGACATTTTCCATCTTCAGAAATTTGCAGCACTGGTACAGTACATTGGTATTTCGACCATTGTTTAGCTGTTAAGGTAAATTTGTATGGTGTGTAACTTTCATGGTAGTGAGATGAAGGGAGATGAATGATTTCTCCATAAAATCCAACAGAACAGATTGGATGGAGTGATTTGGGGTGTAGGAGGGAGAACTGAGAGACTGTGGCTGCGTGGGGTGATCATGGTGTGTGAGAGGGAGGGTGGGGATGGGTGGGGCTGTTTCTCGATTGTGAACGGGGGGAAGTGAGATTTAGTTAATCCGTTTTGCTCTCAGGCCTGCAGCTCGTTCAGATGCAGCTGGGGAGCCCTGATATTCTTCAGATTGCTCTGAATCTACTCGCTGGCACTGAAATTATGGTGAGTGGGGAAGAAAGCGGCTGGGTAAGAACGCAGATCACAAAAGCGCGTGCTGCTCCTTTACATAACACAGGCACGGCGGGTACAACGGAGGAGGATTTGCAGTCCCACCCATTAGTGCAGTCATCTCTGAAAGAGGAACAGAGTGTGGCTTGAAATGGGAGGCAAAGCGGAATCCTGTGTTAGGCATCAGCCAGCCCCTCATCCCACCCCCCGGAGAAAAATCAGACTGTGAGAGTATTGCGAGCCAGCTCTGAAAGGCGCCCCACCAACCCCAGAAAATGATCCGCAAAAGCCGTAAATTTGGTTACGTTGGATTTTATGGAGAAACGAGCAGCGACAGTGACTGTAGACAGCGTCGAGGTTTCTGCTTACTGCCATCGCCCCCCTGTGGGTTTATTGTGCCACCCCTGGGTACCAGAGGAGGGTGTCCTGGGACTCTCTGGTGTCCCGGATGGATTTGGTTCGTTTTTTATCTCACTGCGAGTTGGATGGAGGGCTTAACGTGAGAACGATAAATGCCCCAGTGAGATCGGCGATGAACCCAGATGGTATCTCTCCTCTGCTTCCCCGAATGAGCCCTGTCATAGCATCAGCGTTGTTTACGGTTTCACAGACATGACTGATAACCCCCCCCCCCCCCGAACCCCCCCTCCCAATGATGTCACGCAACATTAAAATCCCGTGGTCCAGAAGTGACATGGCAGCAGGTGGGCAGCTGTGGGGGTTGCTGGCTCTGTGATTACCACGCCGCTGACCCCTTGTGGCGCGCTGGCGCGGGGCCCTATTGGCGAGACCCTGGGGGCTCCTGGGATGGGTACAGAGAGTCGCGCCGTTTCCCCACGTCTCAGAGCTGAGGTATGAGTCGAGATCTTCAACCCCCATCCAGCATCTCCTCTGCAGCTTTCTTCTGACTGCCTCATTAATCATGCACAGCTCGGGATAAATATATAAAAATGTGTGTCTTGGACAGAACAAATGGATTTTTAGATTGCTGTTTCTTAAGTTTCACGATGAATCCGGAATCCGGCGGCCTTGTTCCCCCCTCCCCCGGCCTAGGCTAAATCAGCTCCGTCCACGTTCTCCGGTGGGGGACCACGGAACTTGCCATTTGAAATGGGGTGGGGCACAGAAAACAGAGGATGAAAAGTACACAAATAAATGAGACGGAGGAAGCTTGTGTGACACCCGCTTGGGGGAGAGCAGACCACCCATACGTAGAGCTCTTCTCTTTAATATTGTATAAGCTCTTCTGGAGTGGGCCGGCATAAACGCATCGCCCCAGATCAAAGAATGAGATGCTATCGCTACACATTTTCTTTCCTGCTTTTCTAATGCTCCAATCGATCTTCCTTTAGCTTTTTATCTCCATTCTCTTGTCCTTTTTTCTTGTGTTGAAGTTTACTGATGTCCTCTCCTGGCCATCCTCCGACCCCCCTCTGAGCTCCCTTCACTCCCACCCCCTGTCTAATCGGCAGTTAATTAACCCAACATGACGGTGGCGGTAATCCTCCTAATCACCATGATAATTGCAAGGCGGCTCGTGGACAGGCAGGTGGGCAGGCCTGTAAAGTGCAGTGTAATTGGTCCAGTGCTGCATGTGGTGCGGGGGAGCTCAATGGTTCCTGGTCACTTGGAAAATCGCAGTGGTTCCCGCCATCCTCACGGAAGCCAGGCCACCTGTTTCGCCACCGTTAATTTTACAGAAATGACCAAAGATTCTTATGGTCAGGGTAGCCAGACACCCAGGAAGGCAGACCGAGAGTGAAAGCCACCCCTCCACCTTCTGATGCACCAGGGACACGAGGATCACCATCCACTGTGATTCCAGCTTTCCAGATGCACAGCTTCCTTCAGCCTCAAGCAAGCAATTCTGTCCTGGTGAATTTCAAATGACTCTCCGGCACTTAAATAGTTTACTACTAAGAAAATAAGCATCAAACCAATCGGTGAGATTGTACATCTTAAGAAGCAACATTATCATTAGGAAGCATGATTTTCCTTTTGAGGTTTATTTATCTTAACAAATGTCTGAATGGCATGGCATAAGTATTTTACGTAATTAGTTACACGTCTGCTAATTAATAAATCATACCTCGGGGTAAAATTAAGCTGGTATTTGTGTGACGGGCCGGTGAGTCATTTGAGTAGCAATTAAAAAATGTTGAAGTAATGGACTCTCCTTGCAGATTAAAGCTGGGATGTCAGAGTCAGGGAAGCAGCCGAGCTGTGCCCCCCCCCCCCCC
>JAODLC010000001.1:18970409-18987617 GCA_026781145.1 Hippopotamyrus pictus
GCTCCCCCCCCCCCCCCCCCCCGCCCCAAAACCATGCGTTTAACGAACCATTAACTATCTGCTGCAAACAGCCCAAGAACCAGCTCCATCCCAGAATGCCATTCACATTGCGCCTGACCCTCATACCTCAAAGATAAGCACTGGTCTTTATGCAAATCACATCTTGTCTGTCTGTGATAATTACTCTAAGCTGTTTTCTGAGCCCGGTCCTGGGTTCCCGCTGTGTACACTGCTCGTTTTCTGGCCCAGCTTAATTAGGCTCGATTGAGCCGTTAATTGAACAACACGTTGCATTTCCTGCGAACAACACGGCGTCACCAGGAGATGCCTCATCTAGATCGAAATTCAGTGAAGGGCCCGGATCGGGGCAGCCTGTCTGCAAGCTGAAGTGGAGTTAAGAAGCGTCTTGCGTCTCGAAGCCCCCGAGGTTGGGGGGAGCTCATGGAAATTGCCAGAAGGTGAAGGAAGCAGATGAAGGAAATGGAAAAACCTCTGGTGAAAATCCCAGCTCTGATAGGATGGGGCATAAATGAAAGAGTCGATGTGCTGAAAATAGGATTGTTTTCTTGGAGACAATTGGGCTCACAGACCTCGATTCACATGGAACTAAAGGCTTGTAGTTCTGACTGGGGGAAAAAAAAACAGTTATTTCAAAACCGCTTTTCTGTGAGTCCTTCTGAACTAAACAGGTTATATTGAAGGTTTTAATCCCTATCATTCCCAAAGTGGCTACTGCTGGTTTGAGGATAGGAGAGTCCACCCCCATCACACATTTCAAAGTGTCCCTGTGAAATTCTGTGAGCTTATTTAGGGGACCTTGGGATTCCTGTCGCCATTCAACAGGGGGCTTCAGTGCCCTCTAATCGTAAAATAATGTTTTCTCTCGATCAGGCTCTTAATTGATCTTAATTTATCTGGATCCTATAAGACCCAAGGCAGGATTACAACGAGGGGCCATTTTCACAGACATAATCATTTAATTTCATGTAATATCCTAATATTAATGTCCTATATTAGTGTACAAATTGTGTACAGCTGGGCATTTCCTGAAGGAGTGTTGATTAAATACTTAGTGGTTCAACGGAAGTCCTCCATCAGGGATTTACCTTCATACCTGGTAGGCCACCTGCTCTTATGTTAGTACAGTGCACTCTGCTATTTCAATCTCCCATTGGGTAATAAGCATTTCAGGTATCAATCCACGGTGTCCACCTGGCTCTGCTCACGTGTACGCCCCTCCGAAAACCCCCCAGCTGCTATTCTGTAGACTTCGCCCTGATTCGCCCAGAACCACATCGTCCATCTGCAGATCTTTACTCCTTCACAGGAGGAGCCTTAGGCGTCGCTGCGATGCGGACGTTGCGGGCCCCGAGGAGCTCAGGGGGTCGATCCGCCCCAAAATGTGAATGGCCCCGCCTCCCATGTTTCCCCATCAGACGAGGGGAATTCCATTTATCCGCACGGTACCAAAGCGTAAAATTACATCCGCTCCCATAAAATGCCCACAATTTATCCAGCGCTTATGCTGATCCCACTCTGGAACCGTAAAATCGGGTTTGTGCTATTCCAGTGCGGAAAACCAGACTGAGTCCCGGTGCCTGTAAATCCCGTGAATCGTGGCCTGTTCTCCGCATCCTGGGCCACCGACGCACACTTTCCTGGGAGCACATTCCGCTTACACTGCAGCTTTCATTGTCTTCCTTAATCTCTCCTTAAATCTTCATTTCTGCCGCTAAGGGGTCATTATGTCCTGCCTCCTCGTTCCCGAGATGATTTTTTTCCCCTTCCATTCTCGGCCGTTTCATCTCCCTCCAGATCTCGCAGTCTGTGCGGGGAAGAGGCTGAGCTCGGCCCATCATGTGGGGGGTCGGCATGGCGGACCTAATTCTGATAGAAGCCCCTGGTTATGTGAGACCCTCACACTCGGGTGACCCAGAATGAATGATCCTACATCCGTTACGTGCTCAAAGACGGACTCCTAGACCTTCACAGGGCTCATTCCCTGGAAGCAGCTCCCCTTGTACTAATAACGCTCCTGGGGGGCGGCTTCCTCCGCCACCCATCTCATCAGCCACCTTTTTTATTGAACACAAATGTGTTTTTTTTGTAATGATCTCCGTTGAAACGCCCCACTGCTTAACTGGAACTGACAGACCGTTTGGTCTGGTTGGTAAACCCTCTCCCCCCCCCCAATATTAACATCATAGGGATGTGGGCATTGTGTCTCATTGTGGGAGTACAGGGGTGTGCCATCTTCACTTGTATGGCCAGCCATTTTGTCCTGCCACCCTCCCCAGTACACACACGTGTAACTATGAAGGACAGGATTTCACATGGTTTTGGTCACGCTGTTTTATAAACAAGACGTGATCCGCATTTTACCATCGCTTCCCCCTACCCTGCGAGCGGCTGCAAATTGACAAGATCCCCCGGAAAATGACAGCCCCCCGTTGGCAGCTCAGTATTTCACGGGGTTACTCACGTGGCACCTGCCTGCCTTTATCGATTCCTTTCGCTCTCTCTGTTTCAGGCTGTAATAAAGCGCACCTTGTCCCTCCTCCATCTCTGCTCGCCTGTGGTGAACACCACTGCTTATCTCCACTCCTTGGTATGGTAACGAACCATTTGAGGATCGCCGGTAATTGCTGTTCTGCCTTGTGGTTCTCTTTGGACCCCCGGGTTCCGCCTCGTGGGCTCGGCAGGCTGATCACAGGGGGCAGTGAGGCGTGACCTGTGTCGATGGCGTGTTTTACGAGAGCCCCGGCTGTCCTTTGCCGAAGGACACACCGTAACGACCGCAGGGGTAACGAGGCCGCTCGAGTGAAATTGCTTTTTTGTGGCAAGAATCCCCATTAAAAGGTCGGTGCAGTTGTACCAAGTGTCTTCTCAATCACAGGCTTGCTGTAGAAGTTTGGAGATCTTTGCCCCCCCCACCACACAGCATGCCCCTAAGACTCCTGCATGGTCCGCATCTGGGCACCGATGCCCCTGAAAGGTTCTGCTCTCAGATTCTGATCCAGAGCCTCCATCAGAATCAGAATCAGAATCAGAAAAACTTTATTGATCCCGGAGGAAATTGCTCTTGTTACTACTGAACGGTCACACAGAGACACAGGACAAGAACATAAAAGAAAAAAAAGAATATCAGATGTAAGTATAAGAACTGATATAAAATTATAAAAGAGAGACTCTGCGCTATATACACCATGATATATACAGAAACAGAAATACAATATATATAAATAGAATAAATAGAACGTCCGGCTGTTACCCCAATCCCCGTGTCCGGGTGTTAAGATACACCCAGCACAAAACAACTAACAAATAAACAAATAAGAAGTAAATAGACCACAGTCAGTGGTCTGCTCCAACTCTGCATTCATGTCCTGGCTCATTAACATCAAAGCACTCCCCCATCTAACGTCCCGCGCTGCCGGCTTCCTTGGTGCTGGATGACATCTGAACCCTTTAGCGCTTTGGCTAACAGCAAGCCCCACGGCTGGACTTAGGTGCAAGTCCCTTTCAGATCAGAGGACAGTGGGCCAGTGGAGGACAGTCCACTTAATGGGATTTGTAATAGGAGTCACAGTAAATAGTTTCTCCCGCTGTTATCATACGGCTAATGATCTCTGCATTTCCACTAAATTAGTATGGAATGGTTGCTAAAAGCCTGGTACTTAAAAAGCTTCACCGCACACCACACACAGTATCACATTGTCCCTATTATCCTGCATTCATTACCGCCGAGCTGCTGGGCTCTCACTGGGGATCCTCTGGACTGAATGCATTTATTTTTTATTTTCCTTAAACTAATTAAAAGTTGCCTCTCTTTCAGTTTTGTGTACCATTGAACTCACAAAGGTTCGTGTCTGAGGCCTGATGTTTGAAAGGCCCGGACATCACATGTCTTCATCACTGGAGACAATGAAAAACTGAAGAGGGAGTGTTTTTCTGCATTTCGTTTATTTGAAATGGTGAAGACATGGCCAGGAGGATCCTGCCAGTCGCTGCCAAGCCTGAAGACCAAACAGCGTTTGACAGCAGTGAAGCTAACGTGCTGATATGTGGAGCCAGGGGAACTTATGGCCCAGGCTGGCATTCATGTAGACCAGTGTTTCCCAGTCTGGTCCTCGGGGACCTGCAGACAGTCCACGTTTTTTCTGTCTGGCAGGGAGCTTGGAGGCAATGAGCACAGAAGGAGTAGTTAGATTACTACATAATTCTGAGAAAATACTGTCTACAACTTTGTAGCAAATGCTATCTTATAATGTTGCACCTGAGCAAAATTTTACTACACAATATGGACAAAAGTACTGAGGCACACTTCATAATCATTGAATTCAGGTGTTTTAATCATACCAATTGCCACAGGTGTATTAATTCAAACACCCAGCCATGCAGTTGGGTTTATAAATACTTGTGAAATAATGGGTCGTTCTGAAGAGCTCAGTGAATTCAAGCATGGTACTGTCATAGATGCCACTTTTGCAATAAGTCAGTTTGTGAAATTTCTTCCCTGTTAGATATTCCACAGCGAACTGTAAGTGGTATTATTGCAAAGTGGAAGCATTAAGAAACAGCAGAAACTCAGGCGCATAGTGGCAGACCATGTAAAGAGAGCGGGGTCGCTAACTGCTGAGGCGTATAGTGTGTAAAAGTCGCCTGTGTGCTGTTGACTCAATAACTGTAGAGTTCCAAACTTCCTCTGGCATTAACCCCTGCATGAAATCTGTGCGCTGGGAGCTTCATGGAATGGGCTTCCATGGCCAAGCAGCTGCATGCAAGCCTCACATCACCCAGCACAATGGCAAGCGTTGGATGGAGTGGTGTAAAGCACGCTGCCACTGGACGCTGGAGCAGTGGAAACGTGTTCTGTGGAGTGACGAATCAAGCTTCTCTGTCTGGATATCTGATGGATGAGTCTGGGTTTGGCGGATGACAGGAGAACATTACCTGCCTGACTACTGTACATTGTGCCTTCTGTAAAGTTTGGTGGAGGAGGGATAATGGTATGGGGTTGTTTTTTAGGGGTTGGGTTAGGCCCCTTAGCTCCAGTGAAAGAAACTCATAATGCTTCAGCATTTGGACAGTTGTATACTTCCAACATGGGAACAGTTTGGGGAAGGCCCTTTTCTGTTTCAGCATGACTCTCCCCTATGGCACAAAGCAAGGTCCATAAAGGCATGGCTGGGTGACTTTTGTCTAGAAGAACTTGACTGGCCCACACAGAGCCCTGACCTCAACCCCACCGAACATCTTTGGGGTGAACTAGAACTGAGATTGCCAGCCAGACCTTCATGTCCATCATCAGTGCCTGACGTCACAAATGTTCTAGATGAACAGGCAAAAATTCCTCCAGACACACACAAACTTGTGGAAAGCCTTCCCAGAAGAGTGGCTGCTGTTATAGCTGCAAAGGGGGACCGACTCCATATTGATACCTATGGGAATGTGATGTCATAAAAGTTCCTATAGGTGTAATGGCCAGGTGTCCCAATACTTTTGTCCGTATAGAGTATGTCGAGGTTGAGAAGCCTATAGGGGAACAAAGGAAGGTTTCTTTTTAGTGCACAAACAGGGTTATATATCACAGCTGCATACTTTTAGCACACCCTAGTGTGGGTGCAAGCAAAAACAAGTCTGGCTCATATACCCTTAGCTTCCAGCAGTTACATCAGGCAGAATCTCTGCATTTCGCTGTGTTAATCAGCATTCCTCAGTTTACGTTTTCACTCCGCCTCCCAATGATACCGTGGCATTTTGATGGTTGGGAGTGGAGCCATGTTTGCTGGGAATAATGCCCCATGAGACCTGTGATGCCCCAATATGAAGCACTTTGGTATTTTGTGTCCTCACAGGAGCTGGTGGGCAGCAACCCCCCACAGCGGAACTGGAAGGGAATCGCCATCGCCCTGCTCGTCATCCTGGTTATCTGCTCCCTGATAGTCACCTCTGTCATCCTGCTGACACCAGGTACGGTTAGAGACAACACCCAGCTGGCCTGTTTTACTCCTGCTACCTGTCAGCCCAGCTGCGCACTTTACTTGTGACTTCAGTCTCATTATATGCGGTAATATCATGGCAACTTCTCGCTCCATCGTTTTCTCTACATCTAAAGCTGCTTTTTTAACCTTCACAAATTATGTAAAATGTTATGGGGGAAGGTGGAGATCACAGTTGGGAGGTGCAAAGGGCTATCAAGCAAGTCCCATCACAAGACTGCCAAGGAGTGCAAAGGGCTATCAAGCAAGTCCCATCACAATACTGCCAAGGAATGCAAAGGGCTATCAAGCAAGTCCCATCACAAGACTGCCAAGGAATGCAAAGGGCTATCAAGCAAGTCCCATCACAAGAGTGCCAAGGAGTGCTGCATTCGGAGGCAACGCCAGGGGACGTTGTTAAATGCCAAAGGGGGGTGTGGCATTAATTGGATCGATAGTTATCAGACACTCCAGCTGAGGGTTGCGCTCCTGTTTCGTCAGCTGACTGTGGGGCAGTGTGGCGTCAGCTCTGAACAGTGAGGTTTTGTAATATCTTCACCTTGGAGGTGATGGAGCATCACGTTTCCCCGAGACGCGCACATTAAGGATTATGAACAAATATCTATCGCTGTACTCTGTCAACGGCAGGCGGGACCTTGGATCAGCTACAGCCTTGATGTTTGAATTCTTTGTGAAGTACAAGGTATAGTTTCTATTATGTAAGATCTAATGCAAGGCGTTGCTTTTCGTTGTGAGTACTGCAAAAGCACTTAAACTACTCCAAAGGGGTGAGACATAGCGTCTGTTAGTGTCCATTTCATATTGTTGGAATATATGAATTTGAATATGAATAGATTCTGATTGGCTGCCAGGAGATTGGCCCTCATCCCCATTATGACATCAGTTAATTTGACTCCTCTTTGTTTTTAAGTTGGGGATAACCTTCAGGTATGACATGTTGTTTTCTCACCTTACAAGTAAAAGAATGGATGGTGCTGGATTTTTCACGACTTTCGAAATGAGGCCTCCAGCAGTAGGTAGCCTTCGCAGAGGTGCGGCTGACTGCCCCGTCTTATCATTTCATCGTTTTCTGTCTCCATCAACGCTGCATCGCATTTCATGGAGGCTTTCTGGAAGCTTTCACAGTCTGAGGGGTGGCGCAGTAAGCTCGTGTGGTTAGAGTCCGGGGGCCCAGAGCCACGTGCCGGTCCCTACCTCTGCCAGAGAGCTCTGCTTCTTTTGTGATATAATGAACTCGCCGTTTCAAGAGAATCTCCTGCGTTCCTAGTGCTGGCAGGCGTGACAGATGGGCCATGATCAAAATCAATGGTGGAATATTTCTGCCGCAAGTTAATATTCGTACGGGTTAAATGGTGGGGGTGCGGGGCATTCAGGTAGTGGGAGGAGGTCGTTTGTCTTACTGCCACTGAAAATGTCACAGAAGCCTTTCCCATAAGAGAGGGTGATGTGGATTTTCATGCGGCGAGGACTTGGCGGTTCTTTGTTTTCTGTTGGGATTTCTGAAGGGCACCGTGTGTCAAATATGGAATTGTCCAGTGAGCCCCCTCTCCCCCGCCTTGAAAAACACACACACCCCACAAACTCCCACCACCCACCACTTGGCTGCCGGAGTTGCACCCGCTGGAATTAATGGGATTATAATGTAACAGGGAGAAAAATCAGTTGGATTGTGAGCAGAGAAGCATTAATGAGACGCATGGATCGATAGAGGGCCAAAAAACAAGCAAGTTTGGCCGCACGGCTCCTCTCCTTCCTCGGAACCGGCGTCTGGTTTATTGAGCTCTCACCACGACGTGATGGACCAGCCAATGAGAGGCGGTGGCAGGCTGGCCCTCTGCTCCCAAATCCCCAAGGGGACTCCGAATATTCGAGGAGGCTCAGCCAGGGACTGGGGGCTGAGTAATAGTCCAGAGGGTTGGCAAACTGCACTTTCACCAGAAAACTCCCGGTATGACACGCCGTCAAGGACGCTGAACTCCCCCGCCGAGGACCGCAGCTGATCGAGGCGATCGGTCCGGCCTGCTGTCTTTCTCTCTCGCCAGAGAGACCCACCTGTGCTCCCGGTAAGTAGGACGTGGCTTGTCTGCCAGAACCCTCCCTCCTACTGGTGCAGAATAACCGACATACCCTGAAGGGGGAGCGCAACCCATCCGGATGTCGTTGTCAAGCTTCTTCAGAAAGCTTTTCAGCCGGGACACCAGCCTGGTACACTACCTTCAGTCTGAGACAGAATCTGTGAAGAAGGCCCATCTGGCCTAATTAAGGACGATGTTGTGTGTGTGTGTGTGTGTTTTTTTTTTTTTTTTGCACAAATTAGAAAATAAACACATTTTACATCTTATTGAGTTCTTGCTAATGCCACTATTTAAGCATATCCAAGAGGAGGATTCCTGCTAATTAAAATGGCTGTAATACACTCCCCACTATAGCCCTATAATAAGGAACAGCTGAAAGTGGTGGCTTTGCTGTGGCCTCGCAGTTCTGTCTCTCTGGGCCCTTTGAATTCACATCGCTGCCTTTGAGCCGGAGAGCAGGCCTAAATGACTTTGTCTATTCAACAGCTCAATTAACATGACAGGCTGTCGGGGAGATAATGGACGGATTTACAATGCTGAGGAAACACTCCGTCTCAGTCATTAACTCCCTGAGCACTGACGTGTGCTGGCTGCCCCTCTCCTCACTGTCGCCGGCCTGGCGTGTGCCACGGTCACCTGACCTTCGGGCTGCCGGGCCATCTGTCCAGTCATGTTCAATTGGAGACCTGGATGACTGGACTGTGTATTCTGACAAGGTGCTGGAATTGGCTTTGGATCTGGCTGTTGGGACCTTGCATGAGGGCCTTTGTTCATACAGAGTCTCTCTGGGTACCTTTATATCATCCCGCTATCCTGTTCGGAATCAGGAAGATGAAGTGTCCCTTGGTTTGTGACTGTGCACGTGTTTGTTCAGATGCGTACACCTGTGCATGTTCGGGTGCCTGGGAAGGCTTTAGGGTAATCTCTGGGTGACCCCATCCCACACTGGATGCTGTTACCTTGGTTTTCACATCCTTCTTTCTGCCTCGCTTGGGAAAAACGGGTGCAGCTGCAGCTCCTGACGAATGGTAGGTGCCTGACAGACCATGTGACAGCTCTGTGAAATGTAATTATGACCCAGCATCCCCCTGGACCTACCCGAAGTCCCCAGTGTGCGTCTGCACACGGTAGATGGAAGTCGCACGACATGTGTGGTTCTGCTAGCTGTGCTCCGATTTTTCATTTTTTTTTTTAATTAGGCTTCTTACCACCAATAGCCGTCAGATGGACAGTGCCTGACGCTGTGAACGCCGTGCTCTGCTTTATTCGGACGTTAGCTGATGGCCACATTGAGCCATGGTTTCTTGAGCACACACACATCAGCGGCATTGGGTATTGGTAATTGATTTCCGCATGCCTTCCCTGGGCTGAGGCATCGACATGGTGCCATTTCCCTACCCAATGAGAAATGGTCATCCTGGTAGCCCTGCTGGGACATGGGATGGGATTTTGCCGAGCCTCCACTGTGTCTCACATGCTCATTACAGTTTCATGGGTCCTAAATGGCTCATTAGCTTAGCACCCATGAATTAAAGATGCACAGCATTGAAGTCTTCAAGCCAGGTACCCCCAAGGTGGCCAGAGAGAATCCCTGCTTGTCAGAGAAACACCTCCAGCGATTGGGGGCCACCGGCGGCTCTCGTCCCAGCTCTCACCATCCAGGGAGGCAGGCCAATCATTCGACCAGGCTGTGCCAAATCAGTTAATTGGTTCATTCATTCATTGGTTATTTCTGCCCCTTTTTATAGCTGGAACTTCCAACAGAGCGATTCAGGTGAAGTAATTTGCAGAAAGGAGTCAGAAGTCTTGTCAATCCAGTTGAATCCGTGACGGTTTCCACACGAGTCCGGACAGTGAATATAAAGCATCCTCCACAATTATTGGCACCCCTTGTAAAGAGCATTAGAAAAAAATCCAGCTTTTGATGAAGCAGCTTCATCTCATACTTAAAAAATGAGAAAAATCCAGCATTTCATTGAAATAAATTTATTCAAAGAGAAACAAATCCTTCATCAAGAAATAATTATTTTTAACAAATGCACTTGTGCCACAATTATTGGCACCTCAGCATTTAGTAAGTCTTCTCCTATAACATTTTAAAAGGTTGGAGAATGCCAAGCAGGGCATCTGAGATCATTCCTATTTACAGAACCTCTCCAGTTCACCCAGGGTCCTGGGCCCTCTCTTGTTCACTCTCCTTTTCAGCTCAGCCCACAGGTTTTCGTTGGGGTTCAGGTCAGGGCACTGAGGTGGCTTCGAGAGAAGCCTGATTCTGCGGTCAGCTGACCATTTTTGTGTTGATTTGGACATGTGCTTAGGATCACTGTCCTGATGAAAGATCCAGTGATGGTCCAGTTTTAGTTTCCAATCTTGATTTAAAATGTCCTGGTTGATTTTTTTTTTTGCTGCTCTCAGAATGCTCCTTACTGTATGTTGGGGCAAAATACATTTGGGTCCTCCATGCAGGTTGATGCCCACTTTTTTATTATTGCCCAAACAGTAGAAATGGGCATTTTCAAGTCAGTAGCTATTTTATTTTTTATACCCAATTCCAATTCCTAACACACTTCTCCCTCATTTGGTCTGTGTTCTCTAATCTTTCCCATGTTGATGGATGACTAAGGGGATTTAGCCTCTGTCATCTTATATTTGTACCCTAGTTAATCAGGAAGTCATGCATTACAGCTCGAAGGTTCCTACACACTCTGATTAACTCAAAGAAGTGCAATTTACATGGGGAACATGCTTCAGTTACATTGTGTTCACTATAATTTCCAGGGGTGCCAATAATTGTGGCATATGGACCCCCTGAAGGGACGTGTGCAAGAAAATAAAATGATGTAACTTTCGCGTGTGCACCAGATACTTTTGCATGCAAAAGTAAACTGAAAGAAACAGGGGTACCAAACCTAACACTTTGGAATAAAAGACAGGCAAAAACACAATCACGGACACAAAAGCAAAAATCAAAACCGAATACAAATTACAAAACACAAGAACTAGAAAACTGATACAAACAAAACACAAGGGAACAAAATCTACAAAAATGCAAAGACAGAGGAGGTGGGATTTGAACACAAGACTGAGGGGCTTGATAGGTAGCTACATGCTCGGCTCATTGAGCTATGCAGCCATCAGAAAAGCAGGGGAAGCACTAAAGACTAACAAAGGGGAGAACAGGATGGCCAGCGACTCCTGCTGGCCAAATGGGGAGAAGACGAAAGACTGGGACAAACAGGTGCTGACCCTGACAAACCCATTTCTCAACTTATGGGTCTGTGTAAAATAAATTTTTTTTTTGTAAACACCATCCTGGCTCTTCTCTGTTTCACATTGATGAAGGGCTTCTTCCATGCTTTATGGGAATTCAGTCCTGCTTCTAGGAGCCTGATACAAACTTGTCCTAGCAGTGCACTGCATACCACTTAATATTTCCTAATACTTTAGAAGGTCATTTGATGTCATCCTCTGATTCATGAGAAACTCTGATAAGTTGACAGTCATCTCTGCCATTAGAAAGTCGCTTCTGTCCTTTACCTGGCTCGTTTCTGGTCGTTCCCAGTGTCTCCTGCTTCACCTTGTTCTTGTTTACTGCTATCGTAGAAACTTTGAGCCTGGAAGCAGCCTGCCGCTCAGTGTAGCCTTGTGCCAGCCGACCGAGGATTAAACCATGCAGACTTTTAAAAAATATGGAGTGGTCTCTTAATTATTTCCAGAGTTGTAAGGTCTGACGTCGATTAGCATGACTGCGAAAAACTACACTGTTTAGAAACACACTGCAGTTGATCTTTTGGTCAGAACAACAGTGTTGCAGGAGGAAGACATGATGCTTACGGCGTAAACAAAGGGCAGTTTGTACCAGGAAATTGCACACGGGTGAAATGGAGCGGAAAGCCAGTGAGGGAGCGCGCCTATGCTGATAGTATTATGAGGTGTTTCACGGCGCCTGCCTCCTGGACTCTGCGTGTTTTTCTGAGGCCGTGAGATGCCAGCGGGGTATCACCCTGGGTCTCTTTGCCCTTCTGAAACATTTATCTTGCGTAAACTCCCTTGTCCCCCCAGGTGAGGATGACAGCCTCGCTCTCAAGCAGAAGGTTTCTGTGGAGCACATCTTCAGCAAGGAGTTCAACGTCCATGACCCCGACGCCAAGTGGATTAGCGGTGAGTGAGGTTCAGACACCATAGGCAGGTGTGAGGTACGAGCAGACGTGGGTCATTAGGAGCAATTATGAGTGTTTGCTTCGTAGTGGGGTTGTAATGAGAGAGCATGGTGTATTGTGTGTGAACCAGTGAATCCCTCGTTGGCGTTGAAGCTGAACTGAGGGTACGTGCAAGCAGCAGATCTCTGCGTGGCTGGCAGGTGATTCAAAGAGCCCTCAGATCTCCAGATAGGATGCATGGCAAACGTAACCATGCGTGCCTCTGGTTAGTGACTGACCAGTGCTGGCACCATGGGCCAGAGTATTGCTCAGCTTTATTGTCCTTTCCTCCTCAGTCTCCTCATTCTTGTTCTCCTCCTCAATCCCCTTCCTCCTCTTCGTCCTCCTCGCTCCTCTCGTTCTCCCTTCTTCTCCTCACTTCCCTCCTCCATCCTCATTCCTCTTCTTCCTCCTTACTTCCCCTCCTCCTCATCCTCCCTCCCCCTCTTCCTTATGTCCTTGTTGTTCCCCGTTCCCCCTCCTCCTCCTTGCTCCCCCCACTCCTCATTTCCCCTACTTCTCCTCCCTCCCGCTCCACCTGCTCCTCACTCCCCCTCGCTTTATCACAGCTCCCAACCTGACACATGGCCCGGTCGAGTTGAAAGCGGAAATTGTCCCTTTTCATTGTGCAGTTTTTCGCCCTCACTTCAGCTGTGTCCTCAGAAGGCTGCTCGGGTTTGGAGGGTGCGGAGGCACCTCTCCTCCACGGCACATATGCAGGTAATTAGGGGACTGCGGAGAGGGAGAGGAGCCTCACCTGGGAGGACACCCCGTGGTTAAAGCCCCACTTTGGTATCTAAATCTCCAGGCTAATGCTGCCATTGCCAGTACAAACACTGACTCAGGGTTTTATGAGCACTTAATTTCTGGTTTGACATTTAAAATTCCTAATAGATCATCTGGGGTGATCGAGCCGTAGCTGACCAGGCATAACTGTTTCACTGGCTCAAATAGCTGCTGTAAGCAGCTTCCTCCCCACGCCCCCTTTAATATGCACCTTCTGAGTCACTGATACTGAGCTTCTCCCGTCTGCAGCAGCAACAGAAAGTAGGCTGTTTGGCTATTTATGACTGTTTTCCTTTATTACTCCAGAGTCATTGATTTTCTACATGAGTAGGGTGACTCATGTCATAGCTTTGCCACTAGTCAGAATATTCCGGGGATCCACGAAATGGAAGGTTCTGGAAAGACCTAGAGTACAGTAGATGGACACTCAGAGCAGAGCTGACAGTGATTTCTGATCGAAATTATTGGTTTTCTTATCTGGCTGGCAGCGTATAGGTATGGATTGCTGGTGCTCACCATTTTGCCAGACACAGGTGAAAATGTATTTTTAGATTTGAGAGCTGAGAGCAATGTAATCCCCCCCCAACCCCCCGCTCTTTCTTGCCCATCAACCAGCATCAATTTATCACCGTTTCTGCCTTTCATTGTCTGGCGTTCCTCACGCGTCTCTCTCTCTCGCATTGTCGCGGGAGTCATTAATGGTGTGTGTCAGAGTTCTCCTGAGAGATCTGTCGCTGTTTAATGGTTAATATATGCTGTGCTTTTTTTAACCCGTAACTTGGTTGTCCCCGTGGCTATCACAGAAACCTCCAGCGAGAGATGCTGAATAGCTGAATAGCACTCAAGAGGGAACAAAGGGTGTGCCTGAAATTTTGGCTGTCCGTCTTTAAGACAGGATGGGTTTATCTCGGATGTAATGAGAGAGATAGAGGGTGAAGGAAAACGATTATGGCTGCTCACGTCCGTGTGTCATTCATCTCTGATTCCCTCGCTTCCAACGGCTGCTTATAAAAAGTGTCACCAGTTTATCTGGGGGACAGAGTGATGACGGTAGCGAGTGTCACGTTATCAACCCCAAATTTGTGCCTTTAGCTGGACTCTGCCCTTTCCCCAAATCACTGAGCAACAAGCCAGCAAAGTGGATTTCCCGGAGCGTGAGTGTTTTAGAATACTTCCATCTGCAGTTTGTTTCTCTGATTTGACTCTGGAAGTGTCTCTGTGCTGTAGTAGACAGAAAGGAGAATGGTAAACATAATCCATCTTCCCTAAGCACTAATCCAGAAAAGGGTCACAGTGCATCTGGAACGCATCCCGGGAAAAACAGGGCGCGATGCGGGAGACATGCTGGATGGGATGCCAGGCTGTCACAGGAACACGTGGAGGAAACCCATGCAGACACTGCGGGAACCGTGCAACCTCCACCCACGCACACGCACGCACGCACACACACACACACACGCACACGCACACGCACACACACACACACACACAGAGCCGCGGGCAGGAAGCCAGCCCAGATCCCTGGAGGTGCTAAAACATAAATGTGCCATAAATTTTTAATGCGTACCTGGGGGTGCAGATTGCCATGGTCCTTGAATACAGACTTAAATTAGATCTGTATAATATGTTCACTCATCAGCTGGATCAAAACAGGCAGAATAAACCAGAATATGAAGCAGCTTTTATAATAATGATTATTAAATATTAAACAGGGGTTTTTCAGCTAACTACTGGGTATCAGTGAGCCCTCAAGCAAAGGTGGCCCTTTCAAGGGCAGAGCAGGACTGGGTTGCTTAGCTGGCTGTCACCTGCTGATGATGTCAGTGGTCTAAAATGAACCAATCAGGGCTTGGCCCCACATTCTGGTAATGCGGTGAAGTCGAAACTGCCTGGCTGGCTTGGTTGTGCTGCTTTCATAGTGGCCTACAGGTTTGATACCAATGACAAAATGTCATTTGCCAATCGGATCGCCTTTTTATTAGTTTGGGATTGGTTGCTGTCGGACTGGGTTTGCTCTTAGCCTCATCAATTGGATTAGAAAACTAGTCAATGAGTAATAGGTCCAAAAGCCCCTTCACAGCATGAAGTGCAGCGTTTGATGTAATATGTATAATCGCCTGGGGGAGCCTCAGGAGCCCCTGGGGATATATCATGTGTGAGAGGCAGATTCCTTTAACATGGCAGCCTAAAGAAACTGAGTCATTATTATCTACCTGAATTTTCCTTATGCTTCAGCCCTGGTAAGTGAAGGTCAGCAGTGTTAGCAGGTGCAAACGGTTAATTAAAATCCCTGCCACTGGTTACCTGACGGCCGGGGGTGTAGGGGGGGGGGTGTCCAGGGTGTTTGTGGTCCAAGCAAGACGTGAATCGCTGTGTGCGAAACAGGCTCCAGCTTTCCCAGCTAGACCCTTTACCTGCAACTCGGAAATGTGGACATGCATTGTGGGAAATGGTCCGTGTAATCCCCTCCCCGATAGGGTCCACTCGTCTGTCAGCCGAAGAGATCGCGGCAGGGAAAAAGCTAACAGCCTGACAGATTTATGGAAATGTGACCCAGACCACCGGGGAAATGCTGGGCTTGTGTTTTCATCGCAGTACTGACATGCACAATGATGAATAACTGACATAAGTTATGTGAATCACATTCCTGGAAAAATATCCCTTCCGTGCGACTTGGTACAGCGTCCGTGGCATATTCAGAACATGTATGCTTGATTAGCAAAAACATGATTAGACTACCAGACACAAGACTAGCAGCTTGAGAACCTATTAGCCATGATGAGCAGTTGTGCCAGGATCTGGATGTTAACTCTGCTTCCAGCCAGAGGGCTCCCCCTAGTGGGGAAGTCACACAACATCCGGTTCACTGCATGGGCCTGCAAGCTTCTCCTTGACAGAATGACCACGGATATGAAACGCTTGCAAATAAAAGAGCAAATTGAATGTGTTTCTCCATTGACAGTTAGTGGCTCAGGGAGCACTGCCACCCTGAATGCTTTTGTCTTTTCTTATCGATGCTGCTTTGTGCCTTCAGTGCTGTGGTGTCAGCGTCAGGTTAGTTGTTAGCTTAACCCACTTAAGCAGCTAAAGCTAGGAGAAGCTCAATATGCAGGTCGCGTGGTCAGATGTCAGGCTCAGCCACAAACATGAATATTCATTAATATTGTACAGAAGATGATAACGGCGAGGAAAAGTTGCCACGCTGGGATAGTGAGTTACTGGTAGCCTAGGTTTTCCATGGGGGGCACTTCTAGGGCCCCACAGAGGGGCGCGGGGCTAGAGCACCAACGCACAGGGGTGGGCGCCGATGCCTGCATGCTAATGTCTGCTGCCTCTGGTCCTGCCACAGTCTCTGCGTGGAGGATGCTCAACTCTCTGACATCCTGCTGTCCGCCGCGGGGAAACGCAGTAACGAGCCCACCCGCCGCTCCAGCGGTTGGGTATTTCACGCTCAGTAAACGGCGTGATTGTTTCCTGTCAGATGGCACACATTTGTCTGGGGAACACAGTGCAGTTCTCCGGACCAGAATGATGCATCTATTTGCATATTTACATGTAGCCGTAAAATGCAATTTACTGACTCATGAAGCCTTGGCACACATTTTCATGTTCGATAACATGTTAGCGACGTGATCCATTTAAGACCAATGAATATGGGACTGTTTCCACGGCATTGACATGTTAGCACCATGATCTGGTTAAAATGATGATGAACATGGGACTGCTTGCATGTTCGATAACATGTCAGCACTCTAACCTGTTTAAACTAATGAAGGATCATGACTATTTTAATGTTAATGACACATTAGCTCCGCGATCTGCTTAAACAATGACAGACACGTGACTGCCTTCATGTTACTGACACATCAGTATTGTGATTTGTTTAAAGCAACAACAGACATGTTACTTTTTCATGCTAATAAAACATGAACTGTTTAAAATAACGACAGACACGTGACTATTTCCATGTTAATGATGTGCTGCCATTGTCATCTCTTTAAAACAATGACAGACACGTGACTATTTCCATGTTAATGATGTGCTGCCATTGTCATCTCTTTAAAACAATGACAGACACGTGACTATTTCCATGTTAATGATGTGCTGCCATTGTCATCTCTTTAAAACAATGACAGACACGTGACT
>JAODLC010000001.1:18989565-19025923 GCA_026781145.1 Hippopotamyrus pictus
TTAGTCCAGTAAGCCCATTTCCTCTTGAACTCTGATGAGAGTCATGAGTACAGAACATTTATTTGTGGGACATCAGGACAATGGTAAAAGGATTTATGCAGTAACGCACCTGTTTCTATTACCATTTGCGCCATATGCAAAGCCTGTCTGAGCTCCACTTTGGTGATTTGGGGATGCTCTCGATTGCCAGCGCTGACAACCATGAACCTGATAGAGAACCTTCTCACCAAGCCATTAAGAAAAGATTGAGCAGCGGCGGGTCTGAATCGCCCTCGGCATTGTGTACCGAGACGTGAGGGAAACTCGAACCTTGAGCTGTTTTATAGTTTGTATTGAATCAGACCTTTAAACACAATAATATGAGTTACACCCGTGTTCTGGGATGAACAAAAGTCATTTTTTTGACTAGCTGGAGCTTGACAGATATAATAAAACTGCTCAAATGTGCGGTGGGTTTAATTAAAGGCCTGTTGAAATTTTTATTAATCCATTTCTTTTTATAGTACTTTTTCACCAGCGGGCACTTGAGATTTAAGGAGGCAACGCAGCCGGCAAAAAGGCGTTTTTATTTGTTGCTGATGGCTTCTATATCTCTCCCCCAGAGCCGCATTTGTGAGAGAAAATAGCTTGGTTGGCTTCGACATGCGTGACAACGCACCGTTTTGCAAGATGAAGGTGTGCAGTGTCAGTTGGTTGGGCTCACAGCATTAGAGTTTCTGGATTGTGAAGATGAACTTGCTCTGGCTGAAAGGTGTGGGGGGTGCTGTTTCCTCACTGGTCCAGGGTTGAGGGTTTGAATCCCACCCCTCTGGGTGTGCAGTTTGCACACTTGCCCCCTATTTCCACTGGATACTCTGGTCCCTTCCAGAGGTGGAAATTTCAGGTCCAGAAAGTACAAATCCAGACCGTGATTTAGTTTCAACCAACCAGCGTATGCACATATAGAGTGACAGTTACAGAGTACTCGGCTGGTTGGTTGAAACAAAATCCTGGTCTGGATTCGTACTTTCTGGACCTGAAATTTCCACCTCTGGTCCCTTCACATAATCCAAGGCAGTTGTTGCAGCACATGACGCCCCATCCTGAGTCTCCCTTGCCCTCTGCTGCCAGGAACAGGCTCCCTGTAATGGGTCAGCAGCTGGAAGGTGGATGCGATGCAAGAAAGGTGAGCTCGAGCCACGAATCAGAGCAGACTGGAAGCGGAGGTCCGGAAGATGGGCTGATGGTGCACCAAGTGATAGCGGGTTTAGCGGTTTGTACAGGGCAGTTACCTGGTTAAAGGGAGCCACTGCCAAAGATTTATGGGTTAAACACCAGTGGGAGTTTAGTCGGGATCTTGCAGGGCTAAAGTAACGTGGCATGAAGGAGGGCACACTGATGCTTTAAGCGGTTTCTGTATTTTTTAACTTTCAGCCATGCCTGTCTCTTTCATTGAAATGAAATGAAGCCTTTATTCTCACTATGAATTTCTCATGGCTATGGGAAGGAAAATTGATGGGGCCCATTCCCATGAATCCAGAGGTCGGAGTTTCCAGGCACATGGAGGAAATGAAACCTTAGCTAAGACATCAGCGGGGGGTAAAACCATTGTGGGGGGTGGTGGGGGGTGAATCCTGTAGGTCTACTCTCTTCTGAAAATAAGATTGAATGGGGAGACAGTGTGAAGTAGGGCCAGTCAGGAAGTCAGGTGTCATGTGACCAGGTCTTGCCAACAGGTTGCCTGAGGGCGATTGCCAGCAGGCACACTATAACGAGTGTGCTGAAGCCGGCGGGAGGGGACCTGGCACACCCTGTGGAGGGTGATAGAGGGAAGAGAGAAGGCTGAGGAAGAGACAGGCAGGGGATCTGGAGGCAGATAGTGAGGGTGTGGCCTTGACTTTTATAGGGCAGCTAAGAGGCTGTGGATAGTGACTGGTGAAGGCTGAGATGGAGGGTGTAGTAGAGGAGCGGTCCAACCGGAATCATGGTGCGGGGGAGTCCCTCCTGACGCAAACCACCAACAAAACGATCTATAATGGAAATAAATCCTTTCTGTGCCTTCAAAAGCGAGGTGCCTCGGAGAACGCCGAAGGTGAAGTCCAGCGAGCAGAAATGAAATTGCACAGCCGGGGACGCCGCTCGCCTCACGCCGGCTTTGCGGCGCCGTTACCTTGACAACAGGGTCTCGCAGACATCCCCCCGCTGCCGGACTACCGGGGACGCCGCTCGCCCCGCGCCGGCTTTGCGGGCCGTCACCTCGACGGCGGGGTCTCGCAGACATCCCCCCGCTGCCGCAGGCCTGCTCTAAATGGGCGCTGTTTCACCGCCTTTCATTTGGATTCTCTGTGATTATTCCTGTTTCAGTAGGATGTGCTGGACACGTACTAATGGGGAGCGGTCCTGCTGGGGTCATTGCGGTCTTAAATCTAAAATTCTATGGGATTCACACAGATAAACACGGCTTCTGTGTACTTTGTAACCCTCTTGTAAAAGATTAATGCTGTTATGGGGTTTAAAAAGCAGAAAAAGTCATTCTTTATCCTGGTCTTTGTATTTTGATGTTTCTGATGCCTGGGGTGGGGTGGCGGGGGGGCACAGTGTGCTTAGGTTCCCAAAAGGTCAGTTTTCAGTCAAAGACACAGTGTGGGACAGCGGTGTCTGCAGTCATTGTCACAAAGACGGGTGCCCAGGGTGCATGTCAGGCACAACAGAGATGCCTGTAGGGGCCATGTGTCTGTGTCTGTGTGTTTAGCTTTTTGTGCCATTGAGTAACTTGGGGTGGCTCTCATAAGCTGACCACCTGCTGGGTTAACTGTCCAGTTCATTGTGACACAGTACTCTGGCAAACATGGCCACCCAGAACTCTTAGCATGGATATATATCTCGAAAACCGTACGGACTGCAAAAGCAGTCTCGTTCCCAGCTGGGTTCCTCGTTTTTCTTCAAACTGAAAAAGGGCATGAAAAAATCCTGTGGGCACCGTCGGAATGAAACAGAAACTCATTATCACCTCCTTTTGGAGATTAAAAAGTCGGCTGGCTCCTTGGAAAGTGGGAATAGTGGGTTGATAAGCCTGTGGTGTGAGGTGTGAGTCATGTGACCCTGAATGCTCCGACCTGTTGGCTGGATCGATCAGCACCAACCTCTGTGTGTGTGTGTGCCCCCTTCTCTTGTTTTCATGCCTTACAGGAAATGAGCTGCTGTACCGCACACGGGATGGGGACGTGGTCCGACTCAACGTTGAGACCAAAGAGAAGACTGTTTTGGTGGAGAACAAGAAGTTTGTAAGTTATCCTGCTTTCAAACTCTTGAGCCTGGCTTTGGCAGAGGAGTCACGTGTCTCTGGGCCACTGAGGTCCTTAAACGCCAGCTCCATGGGCTGGGGGTTACCTAGCTTTTTACTGTAGCCATTACAGAAACTAGACTGGTTTAACCTATGGTCACTACTGTACCAAACTAGTCACGACCCTGTTTAAACCAAAGCAGCCACTGGGTGGTGGGTTAAACTAGCCACAGACCGGCAGTGTGCTGACACAACCTCTCCACCAACTCCAGTGAAATCTATCAGGGCTTACAAGTGGCTTGTTAACATTTTGTCTCGTTACCCAGTGATTGTTCTGTGAAGTGAGGCAGCGGGACAGGAATTGCCTAGGTATCAGTGGGGCACGTTATGTTTGCTCGGTGTCAGAGTTGAGAGGCAAGATTAATGGCTCCGTGTTTGCGTTCTGTACGGAGCCATCAGTCATACGCAGCTGCTTAAGAATTGCATTAATGAAAACCTCAAGCGTGGCCAAAAGGTCCTGTCTCTGCTCTCCTCCCCAGGAAATGTACAAAGCCAGCAAGTACCAAGTCTCCCCAGACATGAATTACGTGCTTCTGGCCTACAACGCTGCACCGGTGAGTCACTCATCTGTCTGCCTGTTTCCCGAGTTTCAGGAGGCTTTTTGTTTTAAAACCCCGCTGGGACGGGACAGGGCGGCATAGGGGCAGAGTGAGAGCGGCTGGGGACCTGATTCTGTCAGCGGACGAGGGCGGTCTTCTCGGCAAACTTCAAACAAAACGAATGATCTGTTACCGTGGTGAGCATCAGTCACTCGAATCCCAGGTGCCAGCTCTCTCGTTCCCCCAAATCGGAGCCCCTCTCTCTCCATCCCCTCGCTCCTCCATCTCTCTTGTCTTGATGATCAGTGTGGGGGTAGGAACAGACACGCTAATGCAGCGGGAGACTCTGGCACGTCCCAGATCTCCTGAGCCGGGGGGGGCACACTTTACATTGTGATACATTTCTTTAAATACGCCAATGAGGCTGTCATGCCCCATCCCATGAGAGAGAAGACGGCCCCCATCCTCTCCAGGAGGTCAGTGCGACCCTGTGTCGACAAGTGTCCCGAGGGGAGGGTGCCTCATAAACTGGAGAAAAGCGGGTTTTAGGGGATGACTAATTCACACACCAGGGTGGTCCGTCCCCATTCTGCCCAAGTGGGCTGCACTTTGGCCTGGCAGCCTCCCAGGATGCACTGTGGTGTGAGCAGGGAGCTGAATGGGGGAAAATTCATTGTCTTGTTCCTTGCGTTATGGGAATTTAAACATTATTCAGTAAATTACTGTACTGCATGTCCTTGTACTGTACATGTAAAATATGCTTGTATTTACATTAAATGTCAAAATATGTATATATATGTCAAATATGTTAAATTGTGGGCAGTGGTGGCTTGATGGTTATAACGAGTGGTGGCTTGATGTAATCGAAAGATTGCAGGTTCGAATCCCCGACCAGCAAGACACCACTGAGGTACCCTGAGCAAGGTACCGTCCCCAAGCACTGCTCCCCGGGCGCTGAATTAGCTGCCCCCTGCTATGTCACATATGGGTTAAATGCAGAGGACACATTTCGTTGTTGCGTGCTGTGTGGTATGTTAACAATGACCACTGATTACTAAATTCTAATGTACCAAAGTTTGTGCATATACTAATATTTAATAGGTGTATATGAATGTTTAATTATCAAAGAAATACTGTCGCACCCTCCTGGCCTTATTGATCATAATGTCATGTCACCGCGTGTACGATAATGGTCGGTTTGATCTGTCCACGTGAATGAATGCAGTGGGGTCATGTGACTCAGTTTGACTCCTATTTTATTCCTCTTTTAGGTGTATCAGCACTCCTTTACAGCTTTCTACATCATATGCAGCTTGATAACCCCGTATGTACTATGCCTGTCCTTCTAAATATTTCTACATTCAGAATGCTGTTTTATTTCGATCAATATGTAGGTTTTTAAGGACCATCAAGCAGTTATTTTTGTCTTTATGCAGGTTAAATGCTGATAACACCTGGTATTTAATTAGCTGGCTCATTATAATGTGGTGATAATCATCAATGTGCATTAACTGTATAAACAGGGTCTTTGGTAAATTATCTGCCCATGCTGCCACCTGGTGGAGGATAAGTGTGCGACGACCCATCACGGTGTCTTGTGTTCGGTTGGCATTCCCGCAAATGGCTTGACACACTGGGGAGGGGTGTCATCCAGCTCGTGGGACACCCCCCATCCCCTTGGGGGCTTTTAAATCTCTAGTCCTTAGAGGATGACTGGTTTCCATTAGCTGCTAACTGTACATGTGTCTTGCTCTTTTCAGCGAGACATGGAACCTTAACCCCCCCGAGGTGCGCAACGCCCAGCTGCAGTACGCAGGCTGGGGACCCAGGGGCCAGCAGCTGGTGAGATTTCCTCCTCCTCCAATGCACGGTTTTTATTTATTTTTTTCCCATAATCCCTTTGACGTGTAGCCGCCTTGCTGATAGGTAGAACTGATATTTGCTCCTCCCAGTTGTGGATCAGCACGTGGGGGGGTTATTGCGGGGTCATTCAAGCAGTACTGAATGCTGACGTGTAGCCATCCAAGGGATCAGCTCCTGACAGCGGGTTGCTGTTCAGCTTGGGGTTTGGGGAGGGGGGTGTGAATGTGACTGATGAGAAGGAGCCCGGCTGTGCAATTAGTTTCCCGTAATGCAGCCAGGAAGTCGTACATCACACGGCTGAATTGATGCCACACGCCAGCCTTCATAATTCCTCATCTCCCGGATTTTCGCCCCTCTTCCATCTGCTTGCGAGGCTTTCCTGACATGTCCCCATATTTCCATTTCTTTATATCTTCACCACTTTGGGGTGGGATCTCCTATGCTCTAAATTGTTTAGTTTATCCAGTTCTGTAGGCAGCCGTCTGGCCTTCAGGAGGGGACCTGCTTAACCCAGAGCTGTGGTCCTGTTTGACCTGGTACTGAGGACCTGCTTAACCCAGAGCTGTGGTCCTGTTTGACCTGGTACTGAGGACCTGTTTAACCCTGAGCTGTGGCCCTATTTGACTTAGTATTGGGGA
Source organism: Hippopotamyrus pictus (assembly GCA_026781145.1). Lineage (NCBI taxonomy): Eukaryota > Metazoa > Chordata > Actinopteri > Osteoglossiformes > Mormyridae > Hippopotamyrus > Hippopotamyrus pictus. The sequence goes on from JAODLC010000001.1 coordinate 18,995,928, forward strand.
CTGATTTAACCCAGATATGTGGCCCTGTTTGACCTGGTACTGGGGACCTGTCTAATCAAGTGCTGTGGTCCTTTTTAACCCAGAGTTGTGGCCATTTGATTCATTCCAGTAAGATCATTCCATCTGTCTCTGTTCTGTAGTTGTAACCTGTATTGAGCTAGGGGTGAGAGAGAAATGAAGAGGAGGCATGAAAAGGAAGGGCAGTGCTTAGGTACACTCAGCAGATTTGAGATGACCCAAGCTTGTTTTTATAATCCACTAGAATTGGGACGAGCTCAGTCTGTGCTGTGGCCTAGATATGGCTCTGAATAACTACAGCACAGAGGGAACTGGGCTTGGGCCGGCGTCTGCTGAGACTTTGGATAAGAGGTCTTACTACATCATTTAAGCCTTTAGGCACATTCACAAGGGGACAGCAAAATCAGATGATCATCTGTAAAATGGGATATATGGATTTTCTGTTTTTGTTTTAATGTTTTCAGTTATGGAAGCTCAGAACCAAAAAAACAGGGGTTAAAAAATCTTAATTTTTAGGTGGTTTTATTATTCAGTCTGAAACCTATGTTTGTAAATCCTATATATTTTTCTTAGGTTAATTTTAAATACAACAGGTGGATTCAAGTTCATGCTTCTCACCTCAAGCTAATACAATAAAATAATTAAATGGTCTGTAAAGAATCTCAGGATAATAAGAATGAAAAATAAAAATCTTCTTGGCATTTCATGGAAGCTGTAATTATACGTTACATCATTTGCATGGATTACTAAACAAAAAAAAACAGAAATAGCAAATTACTTGGAACTAAGATGTTGTTGAATTTGCATAATATAATTGTGTTTAATGTCCTCTTTGTTCTTCACTGTCATTTGAATTTAATTGGATTGTTGTAATCTTCTAAACGTCTTCAGCTCTAAGGTTTTTTTGGGACAGTAAAGGTGGGAGGGGCTTACACGTGGGCTCGGGGGTTTCAGTCCAACTAGCGTAGAGGTCATCCTGGCACACATGACACACGTTGTCATGGAGATCTGCCCAGATCAAGACCACACCCCTTTTCCAACACCCAGTCACACAGTGGGAATCTGGCCGAGTTCGGTCAGATCAAATGACTTTTAAGCGAATCCACATGTTCCACATGTTCCACGTGCCCCACGTGGTTGTGGGCCTGTGAAAATGAAAATCATGTATGCGGGGCCCCGTCTTTCAGGGTCACCTCCGTGGGTATGGACGATACAAGGGAACGTGTCTTAGGGTGGTCATCCCTGAAAACTGTGCCATGACAACAGCCATGAGCTCAGGGTGCCCACTTCCCCACCCCAAATGAACCAACCATTTTGGCTTTGTGCCTTTCCTGGCAGGTTGACAGATGCCACGTGCACCTTTAAATGCACCCCTGCCCCCAACCACGATGGAACCAGGAAGATGGGGAAATGGGACTACTGCTGTCCAGCATGCTCTCCTAGCTGTCCTGCAATGTGTTTGATGTTTTTGGCCCATACCCGCTCCTCATCACTTCACGTGTTAGCAGTCTGGAGCGTACTTGCTTTCCATGTGGAAAGTATACATCCTCTCAGTGTTTCCTTTCTTCCAGCCCTGCTCATTATCTTGTATATACAGTATGAGAGTAACCTTGCATTTAGAACACTGTTCATGCGGTCACTTTTTACCTTTTTTGCTTCCCTCTAAATAATATAGTGACTTTCAGATTAATGTTGTGGTGGAGGTGCTGTTCCCAGGCTGTCGTGTTTAATCTTTAAAGCATTACGTTTCTAAAATGGCACGATGTCGGACCTGACTCAGTGAAACAGTTCACTCAGAATGTTTTCTGCAGGACTCCCCGATGCTGTGTTGTGCTGTACTGGCAGAAATAAATAAAATATTAGCAAATTATTTTTCCTGCTTAGGTCTGTACTTTCTTAGGTCTGAAACGCTGCGGATACATTTATATATATTTCATGTTTGCTTGTTCATATCTGTCTGTCTGCTTCTTGGATTGTTTTCATAATTCAGGTTTCTTTTTTCCTCCCACTCCCCCCGTGTCTGGGATAACCCTTTGAGTAATGCTCTATGACCTCCCAGCAGTGGCCGAACTGGCCTGGTTCACAGGCCGTTTGGCCATCCTTCCCATAACGCTAAGATATCCTCGCCTGCTCTGCCAGGTTGAGGACGAGGCCACAAGATTTCTTGTTGACCGTCTGCGCTGTATATAATCCCATTCCCCGTCGGTGTGACTTTTTGCGGGTGGTGGCCAGCTGTCTCCCCCGGATGTGGCTTGTCAGTATGTTTCACACGGGATGAAAAGTGGCACCTTATCTCCGATGTGCTTATGTTGTTTTATGACAATGTGCCAGGCCTGGTTACGGATGTTGTAGCATGTAGGATCTTCAGCAGTGTGTCAGTGATTGTGGGCATCTGTTCCTCGTCATGTCGGTTATCATGGGTGCCTGTTCCTCGTCCTGTCTGTGATCACAAGCGTCTATTTCGCATCATGGCTGTGATCATGGGTGCCTGTTCCTCGTCATGTCGGTTATCATGGGTGCCTGTTCCTCGTCATGTCGGTTATCATGGGTGCCTGTTCCTCGTCCTGTCTGTGATCACAAGTGTCTATTTCGCATCATGGCTGTGATCATGGGTGCCTGTTCCTCGTCATGTCAGTTATCATGGGTGCCTGTTCCTCGTCCTGTCTGTAATCACAAGCGTCTATTCCTCATCCTGATAGTGATCGTGAGCATTTGTTCTTCATTCTGTCGGTGATCGTGGGCGTCTACTCCTTGTTATGTTAGCATCTGTTCTGCATTCCATCCTGTCGGTGATCATGGGCGTCTGTTCCTGATTCTCTCGGTGGTCATGGCGGTCTCTTCCTCTGTGGGTAATTGCGAGTGTCAGCTCCACTGTCTGTTCCTCATCATGTCGGTTATCATGAGTGTCTGTTCCTCGTCATGTCGGTTATCATGGGTGCCTGTTCCTCATCCTGTCTGTGATCACAAGCGTCTATTCCGCATCATGGTCGGTGATCATGGGTGTCTGTTCCTCGTCATTTTAGTGGTCGCGGATGTCTGGTCAACATCCTGACAGTGATCATGAGCGTTGGTTCTTCATTCTGTCGGTGATTGTGGGTGCCTACTCCTTGTTATATTAGCGTCTGTTCTGCATTCCATCCTGTGATCATGGAGATCTCTTCCTGATACTGTGGGTAATCACAAGTGTCTGTTCCTTGTCCTGCCAGTTATTATAAGGGTCTGTTTCTCATTGTCTGTGATTATGTGTCTGTGTTCCTCATTCTGTTAGTGATGGCAGGTGTCTGTTTCTTGTCCTGCTGGTGATTTGCAGATGTGGGTTTCTCGTGGTACCTCCTGTCAGTTAACTTATTTTTTGATTCCACTGGAGTCTGACTGATGGCCTCTGCTTCTCATAAATTATTTTGGTGCAGAGTCACATTGGTGCTGCAGTAACTCCCTACGGTAATCTCTCATTAAAATGCAAACTAATTACATTTCTATGCTTCAGTGTCATTTTTACAGGAAATAAAACCTTTTTTAACAGTTGGGGAAAAACTTTCTGTCTAATAAGATGTTTTTTTCTTTCTATGAACCATGCATCAGCATCACTAATCCCATACCATATATGTGGATATTGATTAAGCGAATATTTCATGCTCCTCGTTCTCTCCTCCATAGATCTTTATATTTGAGAATAATATCTACTACCGGGCAACCGTGGAAAGCCGGTCAATACGCCTGGTGTCGTCAGGAAGGGAAGGAGTCATCTTTAATGGCCTGAGTGACTGGCTTTATGAAGGTAAGAGGAATATTAACCAGGTCGCGTGTCTTTTATGAAAGTTTGTTTATATTCTGAAGGTCCACACAGCAGCCGGACAGAAGAAGATGAAGGGCATGCTTGTCTGTTACAGTTGTTGTTGCTGGTTTTGATTGTGGTGTGTGTTGCTTGTTGTGGTTTCAGTTTTTGGTTGGCATTTGTTTTGGTTTTTGTTGTTATGGTTGCTTTTTGTGGTTGTTGGTTAGAGCTGCTTGCTTGTTTTGGTTTCAGGTTTTATTGGTGTTTGTTTTGGTTTTTATGGTTGTTGTTGCTTGTAGTTTTGGGTGTTGTAGTTCTTGTTTGTTTTGAATCCAGTTTTTGGTTGTTATATTGGTTACTTGTAGGTGGTTCTTAATGATGCTGTTTCCTATTTTGGTTCCAGTTTATACAGTTGGTGCTGCTTGATTTGATTCCAGTTTTTGGTTGTTACGGTTGTTGCTTGTAGTGGTTGTTAGGTGTTTTGGTTTCAGTTTTTACAGTTGTTGCTGATGATTGCGTTTGTCGATGGGACCCTTAACTTTTACCATGCAGTCAGTGCAGCTCAGCAGATAGATCTTCAGAGCCTTTGCTCCAAGAGGGACACCTCTCGACAGCCCTGATATAATCAGATCAGAGACTCTATGTCCCAGTTGGCAGGAGTGATGCCCCCTCATGCAGGGGGAAGTGGAACATGAGAGGGGCTGGTATTGCCTCTGAGAGGCAAGGGATTGAACCACAGCTTAACAGAAAGATCCAACAGAGATTAATATTACTCCTAATAATTACATATGCATGTTAGACCACAGATATTACAAGCTAACCCAAATGAAGCTGACACTCCAGCCGCAGATTACTGGGTATTCTGGACAAGACCCCATTTGATATGTTCTCTGAAGAGTGTAGAGCATTTGAGATGGTTGGGTGGTTGAATGTGAGGATGGCCAGGCTAAGAGATGCCAACCTCAGTTTACTGGAAACTAAAATCAACTGAAGCATGCAGGTATAAATACAGTTTTTTGCCTCCTGATGGCTATTAAAGTGAAATTTACAGCGGTTTTTGTTTTTTTGCCAGGTTCAAGATTAATGCTGCTTTGACCATTTTGACACGTATTACAAAGAGCTTGTTTTGAAAACCAGCAATTAGACAATTATCATTAGGAAGGGGGGGAGCGTCATCCATTCTAAATGTTTATGGCTTTCCGTGGGTGACACTTTTAGGAAATGGCGGCATGCAAATTAGAAAAGGCATAGACAACAAAGGCAGCGCCGAACACTCCGGATGGGAGCCGGAACTCGTTAATGTGCAGCGCTGTTTCCCGTGCCTGTCAAATTCGCGGCCTCTCGCTATAATCATGAATATTAATGAGCAGATAAGCATTCTGGCTCTGTGTGATTGACAGCTACAGCCATCCTGTTGGTATCTGAGTGCCTGGAATGAGACCTAAACAAGCAATGGACTTTCTGCTGATGAATATTCATAGGTGTCTGTCTTCGGCAATGGATTACGGCTTTTTTTTCCCTGCAACTTTTGTTTGTAAGTACAGAAGCCTTTGTGCTGAGTCTAATGGGCAAATACACTGAAGGACGATCTTTGATTTGAAGCAACATGTTGTCGATGTCACACAGAGCAGGGCCCCCCTGAGGGATGCCAGGATTTTAGTTCATCATGTTTTCTGTTTGTAAGGTGCGTTGTGTTTTCGCAGATTAACCTGAATCACTGTCCAGGGAAGCCGTGCCAGTGTTACTGAGATCTGTATATGAAGGTGCTTTTGAAGATGCAGGCCTTTGTGCTGAGAGTATCAGGGACCCACTAAACCCAAAGCTTCCAGCTGGGCTTTGTGTCACACCCGAACAAAGGAGACGATCTCAGGTCCAGAGTCGACATAACTCACCACCCTATGGGGGACACCGTGGGAACCGGCCCTCTTATCCACTTGGGGTCTGCTCAGGTATTGAAGCTGATGTCTGATGACAAGAGCGTGCCTGGTGAGGACAGATAATATTCAGCGCTGAGCATTTCAACACAAATCGATCTTCTTTCCCTGCACACTGACGAGACTGACTCCCGACCTAGAATGAGAAAAACAAAGTGAGCATTTCCTATTTTAATCGCAGTTTAACGTGACACATGTGCGCCGGGAGATGGATGATGTTGGCATTCAGCACGCCGCTTGTCAAAAACATGTCAAAGATATAAAAAGACTGGCCCTCAGTAAATGATCCCCCCTCAAAGGAGCAAACTCTTAAACTTTTCAAACACTAGATCCTTAACTCTTAGTCTGGGCTTGATAGCACTTTCTCTGTCGCGTCGATCCAGACCTATTACACGGATCCATGACCGATACTTATTTAGATTTAGACGCTTAAAACAAGATGTACAAAAGAGGTGGAACAGTTATGTTAAAATATTATATAGTAAAATATATCGTAAAAAGAGCTCTTGTATCGGAAACTGTATCATTACTGGCAGTTGTGTACCGGAATCGGTTTGGAATTGAAAAAAATGTGGCCCATCTCTAGAATAAATCTTTGTATGTATTTATGCATTCAGCACTCTTAATTCCACATGTCCTTGTGAGGGCTTGCAGTGTGGATGGATGCATGTATAAATGCTTGCTGCCTCCCTGATATGACCTTGTACATCCATCTAACAGCAAAATCGAAAAAGAAGTCAGTGCCAAAGTGGACTTTGGAGCCGACCAGTAAACCAGCTTCAAAAGAGAGGCGGTCTGCATAGCACTGATATCTTTTTTTAAATATATATTTTAGTTGTAAGTGTTCAGGCTTGTAGTCTGGAGTTTACATTTTGACTGTTTATAGACTAACTATGCATGTGTGTGTGTGTGTGTGTGTGTGTATGCATAGTTAAAATATCTGTTTATTCTTCTGTAGGTAAGACTGTAAAAAGTGAGATGTGACATTTACCAGTGAGTACCTGCGCTGGGCTTAGTGTCATTTTGCCTAAATGATTCTGGGAGCCTTCGGTCACGGTTCAGGATGCATGCTGGGCCGGCTCGCTCCTTGAGCTCGACAGCGCCCCCGTTTTGCAGGTGGCTGGAACAGGGTAATTGTAGAGGACGTGCAATGGCTAACACTTAAGGATAATTTGGACGAACCCACTTTTAGACCAAAAACATGAAGCATCCTGTGGGGGGGCGCAGCTCCTAAAAAAGACAAGGCATCCGGCTTTGCTTGCAACTTTCTCCTCTCATTAGTAGTGGGGTGACTCAGGCCTGGTTAGACAGTATCTAGGGTAGATCTCTGCTGCCACCTGGTGGACAATTAAGGAAGTGGGATTTTGTGGCTGAAGTTAGTTTTCCCCCAATGGACCATGTTTTAATAATATGCAGCCTTCATCATAATTTCCATATTTATGTAGGTCTGCCTCATTACCGTTGGGATATGCGTTGTAAGGTTAGGGAACAAGCAGTCAGCATATTTTCATTGCTGTCTGATTCCTCATTTGTTTTGGTTCTTGCTTGCTTATGGATGAGGCCTCACCCGGCCTTCAGAGTGTAGAATCTAGCTGCACCAGGAAAGAGAGCAGAAGCTCATGTGTCCCTTTACCCCCACTGCCATGTATTGCCACTATCCTGACAGAAAGGAACCCAGGGCCAGCGGGGGGGTTATGAAAATGGCGCTGCTCTTAGCCACAGTGACGGGGTGTGTTAATTAGGAAGTATATCACTATCTGGCGGGGGGGCCTGAATGCTCTCCACAGGAAGACCAAATTAAAATCTGACATTTAGCAGCTGGGGGCGGGCGCAAGTATCGGGGTGAGGCACCTTAGGAGAGGACCAGACTGGAGGGCCTCCCCTCTCACTGGTGCTTCCGGAAGGTTCCAAGGTATTGCTACTGCACACATGGGTCCTTCTCCGCCGGACAGGCAGTCATTAGTCCATTAGATGCATTTGTGAGGTTTGCTAATGTACCAGAACATGTTTTTTTTTTTTAATTAACCCAAAAACAATTCAGAAGGGACAAAATCATTAAATGGTAAACAAACCTAATCATCACATTACGAGTGGAGGGTAATGGTTGTTTGAGCATGACATCGCCTCACATCCACACTGGTCACATTAATGGCAGGTAGCATCTTCCAGATGTTAACGACAAAGTTGCAAACAAACTCTGCACTTATAAAAGCGGGTGTTTGGCATAACAAATTGCCTCTAATGGATTTCAATACTTTTTCGAGGTAATTAAGCTGCCCTTTGGCTTAAGATGTATATTTCCTCACAGCTGTCTGATCACAGTACTGAAAACCGGAACAGTAACTGACAAACCAAGTAGCAGGTACTGGGGGTGGAGGACAGCTCAGTAAGCTAGTGCTCTTCTCCCACATCTAGAAGGTTCAAATCCCATGGCTGACAGAGTAATTGCATTACCATAGGACCCTTGACCAAGGCCCTTAACCCCAAATAGATACAGACTGACCTGATTCTTTGACCCCAAGCTTTAAACTTTCCTTTTGACAAAAGCATCTGTTAAATAAGTAAACGTAAATGTACAATGTCAGGTTCTTTACTGAGTCATTCAAGGACATGATGACATCACAGAGGGCTGAGACCCCCCCTCCCAGCCCAAAATACATGGAGTATTTCAGGTTAGGGTTTAATCAGGGCCGCCACATCCCCTGTAGAGCATGGGAGCATGAATCACGAGCGCTGGTGTGTTCCGGGGAATCAGTATTAACGCGGTGCATCGGGAGACCCTGCGCACGAGTCTCCAGCCAAGAAACACTTTGCCGGCTGAATCTCGTGGCGTGCTGGGGGAATCGGTCCAATTACAAAGCAGCACAGTGATTGATGGCTCCCCGCTTCCGACCGAAATGAAATAAAACAGAAGCCAGTCATCTGTGCCATTCAGCCCCACTCAGTTCTCCAGGCTCCGCTTACTCAGCCAACATCCCGGGGGGGGGGGGGGGGTTGCATCTTATCTCCTGGTGTCCTGGTCTCTGATCCAGACCCCTACCTCCATAAGTGTGCAGCATTCACCAGTGGCTCAGGTCTGATATGTCCAGTGTGTGCAGGTATGTACACGCAACACATAGTGGCATGCTCGTTCCCGCCAGCCGTAATCACTGCCGACATTCACACTGCGAGTCGTTCTTCCGCAGGCCAGTCCCGATCCAGCTTTGGGGAACCGGCTAATCAGGCCCTCGGGCGCCCCTGAGTGCTTCTCTGCTGTGACTGCCCACATCTAGTTCTTACTAGTTCATAAGGCTGAGTCATTCAGGTTAAGTAGAGTAAGTGTCAGGTTAGCAGTGAGTAGCCATAGCCACCACACCCCCCTGCTGGACTGCAGTCAGGTATATTTCTCACCCAGATAATTAGTGACTTCTGTAAGTGGCTGGTGCCTCTCGAGATTCTTCTGAACTCGTTCTTTTCTTCACCTACATCCAATAAGTTGATCGTCTGCTGTACCGGTGAGCTCTGCGGATCCTTTTAGTTGATGTTCAGTTTAGCAACTTCATGCCAAACCCCACAGGCCCAATTTTCCCCACCCCAAAGAAGAAAGCTGTCAGGGCCCTTACTGCCCTACTTTATCGGGATGGTTAGCAGGCCCTGATGCGATCCTGCACATAATTTCCTTCTACAGCAGGATGGATCATGTACTGGATGTTTGTTGCCTAAATCCCCAGGATGGAGAACGGCACACATCTCCACAGCATCTGGCTTTGCCATGTGGAGTAACGTGCCTTTTTAATAATTCACTTTCTCCCTTCCAGAGGAGATCTTTCAAACCCACATCGCCCACTGGTGGTCTCCAGATGGTGCCAGGTTGGCATACGCCACCATCAACGACACGCTCGTCCCCAAGATGGAGATCCCCATGTACACCGGCTCCCTCTACCCCATGGGAAAGGAGTTCCATTACACTAAAGTAAGTTAGCTGGGAAAGAGGCAGACCCTAGCCCCTTGGAGTGACAGGAGAATACATGTGTGCGCTGGGCTGGGTTGGGCTAGGCTCCTACAGTGGGCAGTGGTGGCTTAATGGTTAGGGAAGCACACTTGTAATTGAAAGATTGCAGGTTCAAATCCCCAACCAGCAATGGTACCACCCCCAAGCACTGCTCCCCGGGCGCTGAATTAGCTGCCCCCTGCTATGTCACGATGTCACATATGGGTTAAATGCAGAGGACACATTGATACCACTGATAACTAAATTCTACAACTGTCCTCTGATCTTCTCTGCGCCTCTGTAGGCTGGGGAGGAGAACCCGCAGATCCAGCTGTATGTGGTGAACCTGAATGGCCCGCTGCACACCATGGAGATGAGAAGGCCTGAGGACCCCAGGATAGGGTGGGCAGCAGGCAACACGAGATGCACTTATCACAGTGTGTCCGGTGTCATTTTTCAGTGGTCAGTACATGTCCGGTGTGGCAAAATAACGGATGTTTTGACAGGGATTACTACATTACCATGGTGAAGTGGGCCACCAGCACCAAGCTGGCCGTCAATTGGCTGAACCGGGCCCAGAATGCTTCCATACTGACTCTGTGTGAGGCCACCACCGGCGTCTGCACCAAGGTAACCAGGATGCCCGCGGCATGCTAGCATGTCAACGTGCTAACAGCACTGATTAATATGAACATCACCCTTCCTTCCAGAAACATGAGGATGAGAGTGACGGCTGGCTGCACAGACAGGTGAGCGGGTGGGGGGGAGTTTGTAGACACCGTCGGTTCAAATCCCACCCCGGTAAAGGGTAGAGATCAAAGTACCTTTATCACGGAGATGGTGAAATGTGCAAAATCACTCGGTTTCCCATGGTAAATATAACATTTCAGTGATCCACGTACAGTTTAAAATAGTTTTCATTTATCAAGCGTAATGCATTTAGACTGATGCAATAAGTCTGCATTGATCTAATGGAGTTTGAACGAAGTGAATCTCACCCTCCAGCAGCGTAGGTCATTTCCTGGAAAGTATGTCACTTCCTGTGTTCTCTGACAGAACGAAGCCCCGCTGTTTTCTAAAGACGGCCACAAGCTGTTCTTCACCCGGGCGGTTTTCCAGGGTGGGATGGGCAAGTTCTTCCACATCGCCATGTCATCTTCACGGGTGAGCTCCCCCCCCGCCCCCACCCTGCGGCCGAGCATGAGGTGGAAGGCGGGTCACATGGGGTTGTACCGTCGCTACGACAGCTGCAGTTGCCCAGGGAGATGTTTCTGAGGTTCCACACATCTGCCTGCATGATCATGATCCTCATCCCGTTAACTGGGCTGGATAGTAGCGCCCCCACAAGGACAGATGGGCTGGTGGTGCTATGCAAACCCTTCAGGACTCTTACAGTCTGGAGTAAATCCTTAGTTCCACCCCTGACGCTACCCTGAGCCCCCGCCCAGTCGCCCAGATTCCCTGCTGGAGGGTTCCCTAATTGATCCTCACACGTGTATTGGCGCCACTCCCCAGTGAGGGGCACAGCTCACTCATGTTGCGTTTCTCCTCTAAAGCCCAACGCCACCACCGACAATCTGCAGTTCATTACCTCGGGTGACTGGGACGTGACCGAGATCCTGGCTTACAGTGAGGAACGTCAGGTCGTGTGAGTATCTGCGAGGCCGCGGAGCAGAACGGTGCGGCTGTGCGGCAGATGGGGGGGTGTGACTGTGAGGGTCCCACGCAGGATTAACGTCTGACACATTTAAAATGGTTATACAGTGTGAATGCTAGAGAAATTTCCAGACCCTTCCTTTGCTATCCAGATGCAGTGTGTTTATTTCCTGCAGGCATTTCGCTATAGTTCAGAGATGTCCGATACTCCTCGTACAGTTACTCTTGTCCTTAGTGGGGAATGGTGGTTTTTCACTTTCAAGTTACAATTCAGATCCAGATTGACTGAACTTGTCACTCCTGTAGCTCTGGTCAGTGATTTCACTGAGTTTGTGTAATTTTTAGCTTCCTACCGTCCAGAAACATTTACATTAATTTTTGTAGTACACGCTTTTGTGCAAAGCGGTGTATACGTGTGGAACAGAGATCAGGGTCAGCCGGTCCCTGGAATAATCGGGGGTCGAAGGCCTTGCTCAAAGGCCCAACAGTGAATCACTCTGCCGCCCCTGGGATTTGAACTGGCAACCCTCCGGTCATGTGTGAAGACTGCTCTCGGTCTGTGATTTACAGATACTTCCTGAGCACCGAGGATGACCCAAAACGGAGGCACCTGTACAGGTAAGGCCCCGCTGATCCTGCTGCTCTCATCTGTCCTGCCCAAGGACCGCGCCTAATGCCACCTCCACCCGCCTCGTCCCTGTGCCAGTGCCCACACCATCGGCCACTTCAACCGTCGCTGTCTGTCATGCGACTTCAGCAACGACTGTGGCTATGTCAGTGGCTCCTTCAGCAAGGACATGCGCTACTTCCTGCTCAACTGTAAAGGTGGGTGCTCATCTTCTTCTTCATCTTTCAAGGGGCTCAGGCCTCCGAGAAGCAGTCAGAATGCAATGATTTACACGTCGTGTTTTGGCTGTTTTCCCGTGCTGCCAATCTGCACCGTAAAGCGCAGGATGTACTGCATGCCCCCAGGACAACTAAACGGCTTACCCGTGTTACTTTTTTACTTGAATAGGTTACCCAAAGTCTCAGTTTGGAGCATCAGAACTTAAAGGTCGTAGGATAAAAAAAAATGCCCAGATCTGACAGGACAGCCGGTGGGGGGTGGGGGGGGGTATTTGGCAGGGAGCTGCACGGACAGGGCGTCGCGCCATGCCACTAGCTGGCTCGGGGTCCGCCGGCGTGACCCACGGCCATCTGGCGCGTTTGACTTGCGGATGTCTCCGAGGCGATGCCGTCCTGTCTGAATACCCTGGCTTCATAGTTCACTCTCCAATTCGGTGATCGATTCACAAGGACTGTGTTCCAGTTCCTCACCTCTTCACCCAGCTCTGGTTTATATATTTTTTTATCTAATCACTTAACTGATCTGAGACTAGAAATCCAGTTTCTGCATTAATGTAATCTGGTGCTGTTTAGTTTTATTGAAAGTTATTAAATTCTTGCTTTTGAAACTCAGCCCGGCTCCACCTGAGTCACTGGTTTCTTTAAATGATCTTTCCGTTAGTCAGCAGTGTGAGGCTTTTATTCCCAGGGGCCCAGTTCATGCAGAGGCAGCAGGGACCGCCAGATTCCTCTCGCAGATCCGGAAGGTTCTGTGAGATTACAGAGGAGTTCAAAGGAAATGCGGAATCAGCAGTGAATGGAGACGGTTTGCTGTGGTTCCCTGTCCCCAAGTTTATCGGAGCGCTGACCCGGTCACAGCATCCAGCAGCAGCAACACCCCTTTCCAGTCATCGGTGCCGTTCCAGTTTAGCTTACTGGGCTCACAGGTGTGGGAGCATGTCAGCTGGTAGCCCTGGCGTATTAATCAGCACAGTGTGTAGATACGGCTGTGGGAGGGAGACTGTCCTGATGGCTAGGGAGACAGCTGCATCACCCCCCCACCTCACTGATGAGGCAGCATAACCCCACGCAGCATTTTCCCCAAGTATAAGTATTTTTGACCAAACGAAAAATATAAGTTGGATGATCCATCTCCTCCAGGTTCTTCTCGGTTATGTTTTAGACTCGTAATTATTTTAATTAATTGTTCTTTTGACTTTTTGGGTCAGGATAGACTGAATAAGCAAGTAGCAAAAATGCTGATCAGGTGATAGAGGCCATGGGGTCATTTTAGGCATGCTGCGTTCAGCGTTTGGCTGGTTGTTAAGGAGGAGTGAAGGACCCGGCCTTTTTAAAGGCTTATTTCTTCTCCCCAGGTCCTGGAGTCCCCTTTTCCACGGCGTACAGCACCGACGAGAAGGAGAGTGAGTGTTCTGACCTCCCGCAGCAACACCATCTCAGCCATCACTTGTCTGGCTTATAGAAGGACCCAGAATGCTTATAAGAGCACTTAAGTTGACCCGGCTCCATTTATGAATGATATCTTTTTTGTGTATTATGCCCTTGGATAAAGAGCGCAATAAGAGCAGTAATGCCCGGAACGCGGGGGGTTCCTCGCCACACACAACCCACGTTCCATTCTTTAGGGCCATTTCGCAACCTCTGGAGCACCTCGTCACGCCGGTCTTTGATCCGAAATCTCCCTGTTCTTAAGAGAGGCCAGATCGTGCATAGAGGGAGAATCACATTCCGGCATTTATGGCTCTCATGTACTCCAATGCCGTTCGCCGTTCCCACAGTGCTGGCAGTGAAAGGCAAATTTAAGTTTTACTCAGGAAACACATTCAGTTTAATGGAAGTATTACTCAACCGGCAGCTTCCTTGCAGCATGTGACCGTGTGATTAAAAAACCTTGTCTCACCTTAGACTAGTTTTAGTTTGTTTCTTGTCTTGAACAGCATGCTTTCTTCACAGAGGTCGTCGACCTGGAGATGAACGAGGACTTGCGGAACACTCTGGAATCCATGCAGATGCCAAAAATGGAGTACAGGGAAATAACCATTGAGGACTACAGTACGTGACCTCCTTACCAAGTGCGGAGAGCCGGCGTCCCGCTCCAGAGAATCCATAGTGCGGGTGCCAGGTCTTCAGATGTGCTGTGGCACTTTCGGACTGCGTTAAGCTCGCTGATGAGTGTCTATTAGTGTTTACCGGGGTACGAGCACACTTACCAAGGTACAGGCTGATTTTTTGTCTGCTGCTGCTGTCTCCAGGCCTGACAATGCAGATCCTGAAACCGGCTGGCTTCCTGGACACGGCTCATTACCCGCTGCTGCTCCTGGTGTGAGTGTTTTATTGTTATGCTGCAGTGTGAAAATGGGGCCCTCGCTCCTGTCACTCAGCACCGATCCCCTCCAATCAGACCCCTGCGAACGCCAATCAGCCACTACTTCTCCCGGCCCACGGTTCTCGCGGACTCTCCGCCCCACTCTGGAGAGCGTTACTGTGGCAATGCGGCTAGATCTGTTAATCACGCCGCCGTAATCACGCAGCTAATCAGGCTGACGCCAGCGCTTCCCTACTTCCGTAAGCTCAGTGATTAGTTTGCGGAGGAAAGCGGTTCCTGTTAATTAATTTTGGTCTCATCTCCTGGTGCACTGCGCATTCAGAATAGTGTCACATTAGGGGCTGGGGGGTAACCATTAATATAACTGGGGGAAGCAGGCAGTTGGTATGATGCGGACAGACACTTGTGGGGATGGGAATGAAAGGGCCCAGTTCAGCACGACGACGGCTCACTGGTACCCCCCCACGCAGGGATGGCACACCGGGGGGGCAGGCGGTCAGCGAGCTCTTCCAGGTGGACTGGGCCACCGTGCTGGTGAGCAGCTTTGGCGCCGTGGTGGTCCGCTTCGACGGCCGGGGCAGCGGCTTCCGGGGCTCCTACCTGCTGCACAAGGTGCACCGCAGGCTGGGGGTGTTCGAGGAGAAGGACCAGCTGGAGGTGCTCAGGTGTGTGCAGGGGCTGAAACTTAAACTTAAACTTCAGAGCCTGGATCAAGGTATTTAGTGTTTCGTTCTACTTTTCCTGGGACCAGTAATTTGGGTGATGGATGACGGATAGTGAGGTGAACGTCCAATGAGAAATGGCTAACGTATGTACCCCCTCCCCCCTTTCAGCAAAATATCCGAAGAGTCGTACATCGATAAGACCCGTGTGGGAGTCTTCGGAAAGGTAAAGACTGTCGCTGCTGCTCCCCATAATGAGGGCATGGCCACCACTGAGCACTCAGGTGGGGGGGAATGCTAAAAATACCAAAGACCCTGGCAGTGTGGTAAGAAAGACTCAGTACTGGTGGGGGTAATGCAGGGACAAATCCAATGGGCTCTAATGACAGAAGTCCAAGGATGGGGGTGAGAGAGCGAAGGGTGGGGGGGGGGGGGTCTTGGGCTTGGCTGTAACCCTCATCCTAATAACAACCCGAACCCTAGTGGGGGCAGGTGAAGGAGAAAGTGAGCCCAGCTTTAAGGCAGGAAGGGCTGCTTTTTGTTTGGGGCTCCAGTGGTTTAGAAAATCCATCGGCACAAATAAATAGACATCATTTAAAAAAGACAAGGCTTTTCCCACTCTTGTGTTCCCAGTGCTGTAAAGCCTGCCTCCTACCTGCTGCTGCTTTGAGAGGCTCCCTCACAAATCACTGTATCTCCCATTGGGGGACCAGAAGAATTGACAGTATCACCAAGTTCCACACATGATACTGTACATTCAAATCTTCCCACTTACCTCCACTTACCTGGCTCCTGACCCTCTGAACGAGCCAGGCGCTCTGCCGGGGAAAATGGTTTTCTGGTGTGAGGCTGTTGCATGCAGGGCTCTGTGATGACATCAGACTGCCATCTGGGAAGCGTGTAACGGCGTGAGCTTTGGTGGGGCTGGCCTTCGTCCGGGAGACAGCGGGTAGGCCACGGGTCAGGTCCGAGGCTGAAACAGGAAGCATCGTGTGCCCCTGCAGGTCTATGGCGGATATTTAAGCAGCCTTCTCCTGAGCTCTGAGGATTCCTTACTGAAGTGTGGAGCAGCAGTCTCACCCATCACGGACTTCGAATTATACGGTAGGGGGCACAGGGGGGTCAGGCAGGGTATGGAAATACATCACAACCCCTCCTTGTTTAGTAAAAAAGTTCCATTCCACAACGGTGGTTAAGCAAAATGGTTGCTTAGTGAAAATCACAGTAGCCGAGATATGACCAGGAATGTGCGTATGACTTTACTGTGCTTTACTGTAATTTACTTTTTTTATTACTGTCATATTGAGTGGGATGTGCACCTGTCTGTGGAACAGAAACATGAATCTAAAATGCGAGTCATAATTTAATATGGATGAATGCTAACATCATCTCCGGCCCTTTATTTCAGCGTCCGCATTTTCGGAAAGATATTTGGGACTTCCGAAGCCAGACCCGAGAGCATATGGGGTATGTTGATGCTTAATTAAAATGAACTAGAGATGGCACCAATCTGATACCCACTATCAGGATTGGGCCGATACTGGCACAGAATTCTGGATCGGATATCGGAGGGGTGGAGGAATGAGAAGCGGGTCTGATTATCCATCAAAGAGAGGTCTAGCCTGATAATTGTGGAAATGCTTGCAGCCTTAGCGCGACACACCGTAAACAGAAGTGAGGGCCACGTGATGGTTCAGCGACGCCTGTGCGTCAGAACTGTCATGTGGGCTGTGCGGAAATATGGTAACTGTACTTAGATGCAAGGAAGAAAGAAGCAAAACTCCAAAAGCAAAATAATGTATGCAAGGCTGGTGCTGATTTTTCTCAGGTCTGAACACAGTACAATTTATACAAACTTAATGTTTTCAGACTTGTATTCTTTCTAAAGTTTGCTTACTTTCTACTTAAAAGTTTTACCTGCGCTCCATTGTCTATTTGGTCCTGGAGACTTATTGTATACTTTTTGACTAGAAATGGTTAGTTGAGGTTTACAGTGATATTTTTATGATTGCGTTCTTTATTATTAAATTTGGTAACAATTTGCAGGTTAAGAAATATTACTGTTAATTTTTGTGAAAGTTGTTACTGAATTAGACAAAGAAGCAGACTTGTGTTGGCTGTGAATTGAGTCCTGTACTGTAGTTGCATAGTGTTTGTTTGAGCGACATGACCATTATATTTTCCATTCTTAGCTTCTTCCCCCTCTCCCAATTATTTCCTCTCCTTCTCAATGTCGACATTTGTCCTGATCTTGGACTCTTTGTGGCGCCAAGTGTACGTCGCCGTGACGTTCCTTTGGACCGACATCATTTCCATTTATTTTTGATCAATGTCACGACCATGTGGTCCGACTGTTTCTCGGCAGCCTCTCTTTCTCAAATGGTGCCACTGCAACACTAAATGCAGACAGTTTGGCAAATGTATTCATACAAATATCTCATTTAATGCTTAGTCAATGTTAAAGGGGAAAAAAATATCGGATTACCGGCATCAGCACATACTCAAAATTTTAATATCGGTATCAGACCAGAAAAAATAAATGTTGATAGGTGTAAGAGTGATCAGGGTACAAAAGGTACAGTGGGTGGGATCACTGTGCATCACCAATCAGTGTTGGCTTTATACTGATTCCGAAATAAGTAACCAATAAGTAACCGAGCAGCATGTGATTGACAGCGCATGATGATCCTGCCCAGCTTAGCTTCAATAGTCTCCATTTATTTCCACAGATGGCAAATTTAGCAAACCGTGCATCGCAATTTGAAGATAAGAAGCTCTTGATCATTCACCCAACAGCTGACGGTGAGTCACGTCCGACTCGCTGATAAACGCCTCCCAGCTCTTGAAAATAAAGTACCCCAGTGAAATCTGAGGAGGATAATTTCCGGAACCTGCCGGATTAAATGGCACTCGTTAAAATTACAGTTGGTGGCAGTAACATGTTTTATTGAACTTTTCTGTCTTTCTGCAGAGAAAGTCCATTTTCAGCACACCGCCAAATTCATCAGCCACCTCATCAACGAAAAGGCGAATTACACTTTACAGGTGAGCACATTCCCAGCATGAGGGCATGTGTTGGGTGGGCTAGTGTCTCTTAATTATTGGTGAAATACACTAACAATCAAAGGTTTTTGCACACACAGATTTTCTACATTTGCATGTTACTCACTTAACACACACCGGTACTAAAAATACACTCAATATTTTTTGCTATCAAATAAATTTATAGTATGTTCACCATCTGAGTACCATTATTAGCAAGAAAATATATCTTTGATTCATCGATTAACCTCCTCTAGCATAACAGTAGTGAAAATTCGAGATATTCTTTTCTACAAGGGACATTAAGTACTGAGATGAAAGTTAACTAGTACGTTTAAAGTTAAAGGACAGCCTAAAATTTGCCTAGACTTTACCACACAACCAGTTAATAGGATGTCAGACATGCAGCGTTACATACTCTTTCTATGTTAAAAAGGAAACGCGTTTTATTTGACTTCTATTCTCATTTATAGTTGTTTGCTCAACTTTCAAATGCTTAACAAGAATAAAAAATCAGCAATTTATTAAATACATGGAAAGGTGGTAAAAACCTGTGGTGTGCAGAACCTTTTGACTGGTAGCGTAGCTGCAGATCGAAAGCAAACAGACGATGGCACTATTCCACAAGTGCTTAGTGATTCTCTGTCGACAAAGGATTATAATCCCCTTGCAAGGCCTAATTGTACTCACCCCCCCCCCCAAGGACCAGGATAACTGATACAGGAGATTTACACACCTTATACCTGAGTGGATTTCCCACTTAATGTCAGCATCCGTTTCAGCTGCCTCTGTGATAAATGGAAGCGCCCTGCCCCCCAAGGTCACTGGCTCTAGGAGAACTGTTAAACACATAATACACCCGTTAAACAACCGTTAAACACGTAGCAGAGCACCCCCTGTGTTGTACAGGGGAAGTGCCTGTTTTAATAATAGGAGCTGATCATTAGGGGTACTCATGAGGAAAGTTACACACACCTAGAATCAGGATATTGCTGGTGTTGATCTTCAGCATGACACTCCCAGATACTCAGCTCTCTGATATTTACCTATTAACCTTTCTGCTATCCTTCAGTGTTGGTTTACGGCTGTACCATTTGTCAAATTAATGTTAGTCCTAGCATCAACTGCAGCTGTGCCACAATTTCAAATGTTTTGTTAATCCTGATAAATTACCTGCATATGTGGCCTTTTGTAGGTGCAATTTTCCCAGTTAATTCCTGCCTTCCCAGTATTCCAGGGTTAAATGGTCCTATGCCACTTTCCATACAGATCTACCCAGATGAGGGGCACTACCTGCACAGCAAGAGCACCAGGCAGCACGAGAGCCAGTCACTGGTGAACTTTTTCGAGGAGTGTTTCCGGCTCCCGGACAAGGCCTTTGAGGAGAGATTGGAAGAGGAGAACGAGGAAGAGGGGTAGCTGCGGCAGCCCCGCGGGGGGGTCCAACCCTGAGCCAGCCGCTCAGTATGCAACCAGCCGGTTCGTTCCTCTTTCGACTTCTCGAGAGTGCCCCCCACCCTGCTAGTGGCGGCCTGCCTCACTACCCCCCTTTCTCATCCTCGGCCTCCGAAGAACTGAGAGCATCAGCAAAAGCGACATCCCACCGCTTCACCCCTCCGTGGTTCTCCGGACCAAACGGAGCATGTTGAAGGACCTCACTGGCTTAGGTCGGCCCCGTGCCGTTGGTCCCATCTATCGGGTGGCTTCAGACACACCCACTTCCTGCTGAGCATCCCCCTTCCCCGCCCAACCATTCGCTTACAAATCCACAAAAACGAACGCAGGTTTTATAGCACAAACATTTGGGTTGAATGTCGGGACTCTTTCTGCAGAGTCTTTAAAAGGTTACTGAAATTCTGAAGTATTTGGGGGGGCTTTATATGACTGGGTGGTACGATTTTTAAATCATGATGAACTTTCCACCTTTGACAGTGTTCGTGTCCATCGTTCTCATGTAAAGTAGCACACTAAGCGCCGTTGACCCCCCCCCTCCGTTTATTTCCTCTCCTTCTCAATGTTTGTCCTGATCTTGGACTCTTTGTGGCCTCAAGTGTACGTCGCAGTGAAGTTCCATTGGACTGACATCATTCCAGTTGCCCAGATGGCGGAGTCGTTTATTTTCAATCGGTGTCACGGCCGTGTGGTCCGACTGTTTCTCGCCGGCCTCTCTTTCCCGCGGCGCAGAGTCTCCGCCATGTCACGGAACCAGAACCATCTGGACCCATATTAGTGACTGTGCCTTACTCGGGTAGAGAGTTGGCATGCTTTGCCATGCCTCAAACGCGCTCAAACAGGGGCTCGCTCTGACGCCTGTCGGCTACAGAGAGCTCTGGATTTCACTGCGGGGTGTCCATGGACTTGGACTGCTCTGCAGAACTGGGCTTTTCACATCCCAGTGTCACTCTTCTTTTGCAAAACTGGGATAGCAGTCACAATGTTGGCGTTAAAGCTTTACGATTGACAAATTCTATATGGTCATTTTTACAGTTTGAAAGCTCTTGAGGCACAAGTGTGTTTTTCTTTGTTCGAATGTGTATTATTGTTGGGTTAAAGTGCATGACAGCCCCCATCTGCAGCTGACCTTTCACCTCTGTCAGCTGACTGCCTCTGCTGAGTTGCATCCCATTCTCAGTATTGTGAGTGAAACGTTTCGTTGGCTTGTTGTACAAATCTGTTCCTCAACGTCGTCTTAGTCAGTATCTTAGTGTTACCCGTGTGTTTCGGCGGTTGGAGAGAGACGGGTCATCTTTTCTGGCCCCCCACGTTTCACGCCCCGCTGATGTAGTCTGAGGACGGGGAGAGAATCGCCGTTACTGAATGGACATGTGACTGCACACTCTGCGAGCTCAACAGAAACAGAAGAGAGGACTTTGGCATGAAGGTTAATGTTGTAAGAATAAAAGCTATTTTACCATCATGCTGTGGGTTTTTAATTTTTTTTAATCCTTGGTGCTATCTGTTTGTCCTGCCAACCCCCCCAGCCAGCTAAATTTAGGGCTGTGAGTGTTGGCCACATCTCCTCTATTCATTAATGCATCTCCTTATCACCCACAGAGCTATACAGGATTTTTACACTCCAAGGACTATTGGGATTCATAAAGCATTGAGCTGGGAATTAAAGGCCCTTCAGATTTCCTTATTGTACTTTTACAACCCATAATGATGATCCAGACACGAATGGACGCTTTCAGACGTTACGTTTGTCCTACTGCCTTCATAATGAGTTGAACCATAAGCTTGTGAATGTAGTGGAAACGACTACGTTCATCTTCATCAGCCCTTACTTTCTGAAGCAAGCCGTCCATTCGCAGTCGATCCCTTTGGATCTTGGGTGTAAGTATGATGTATGTGTATACCAGGTGGCCAGGCAGACAGTATTGAACTGTGTGGGTCTGCTTTTTCTCAAGAGTATGATAAGTTTGTGGACATAGCTGTCCATATATCCACCCCTCTTCTACCTGCTGGTTTAGGCTGTGAGGAGCCTGGACCCAGTCCCAGGCTACACAGGACATAAGGTGCAGCTCAGGACACACACACACACACACACACACACACACACACACACACACACACATTCATACTCTGGGTAATTTAGAGAGACCAATGTGGACAACTAAACTGCAAATGCTACAATAAACCTAGCAGAGGACAGAGCAGTACTTCTTAAGTGTCAGCTGAACATGCACGACTGCAAGGAGCCATTTGACGCAGGATGCTGGCCTGCAGTGCAACACCATCACAGCTATCATTCGTAAATATCCCCATCTTTGTAAGTGGATCTGGTTACATAGGGATTTGATGGTCGAACTCAAAGGCTTTTAATAATTACATCTCATAAACTAACTAAAACCGCAAAGACGTTGAAGGATATAGTACTTGATGCACCTTTGAGCAGATATACAGGCCCATTTGAACATCAGGGAGCGTGGAGTTGGTGTTACCTTTGAGTGAAGAGTAGTACATATGATGACGGCCATCTTCCGTAGCAGTCTGTCCGGTGTGGGGTCAGCCTGTCCGGGGTGCAGTCAGCCTGTCTGGTCTCCGGAGGCAGGTGAGTGGATCCTACAGCAGCAACATATCTACAGCTTGCTGGAAAGGGGCTTTTGTTTCCTCAAGCACTCTCATTAGATATTACACACACTCTTTCCACTACCCAAAAAAAATCAATTTGTAAAAATAATTTGAAGGATTTACTTCAAAAAGGGCATGGCTGCGTCCTCCGCGAATTATATGAAGCACTGGTAATTTTGCGTTTCCGCTCTCAAATCTCCATGAAAGGGACGAGGCAATGTGTGACCCATTTGTAGTGACAGTCCCAGTTCTGTGGTGAGTGGCGCCCCCCAGCCCCCAGTGGGCCAGAGAAGATGTACCCCACAGGTGCGATCTCTTATCTATATACAGATTTTCCTCACTTTATAATGATGCGAAACCAATGCACATTTGGTAGTTATCGAACTTTGAATTTTGATGTGTGCCCGAGCTATCGATATGCCGTACGATACTCTCTACCGATGCGAGGCAATGGCAGCGTCCACGCAGCCCCGCTTCCATTCTCTGTAGCGATCGCCAGCGTAAACGTCACGTACAGTGTTTAACGACACGTTGCTCGGTGTGTTCTTCCGTTTAACCAAATAAACTTCTATCAATTACTTTAAAATTACTGTTACACTACTGTTAGTTACAGTAGTTATTTATTTAATATTATTAGTAATCAACTATTCAGTGACAGTAGTTATCGCATCATTTTCATATTCAACTTACGATATTTTCCATTCTTCGGGACGTTACCTCATCGTAAGTCAAAGAGCACCTGTTCCGCCTTAACACACTGAGGTTATACTACAGCACATCTCCAGCTGAAAAAAGATGCTAAAGCAAAGCTAAGAATAGCATGGCCGAATTAGGCTGTTGACTTTGCAAGAAACAAGGCGGTAGATTCAAAAGGCGCCGCTCAGACGCTATTCGCTGGCACTGAACAAAATGCTTTAATTTACATAAAATTACATAAATTACTTCCCGTTGAAGACTACCATTATAAAAATGTTCCTCCTTTAGCTGCCTCGGGACTTATAAAGCCATTTCTAGTCATGAAATTTAAAATTCACAATCTCAGTACAAGATCAAAATGTAAAATCAAGTCAGCCAGTGAGGAAAACTGTATTTAAAACTAAGTTTTAATATTACAACATTCACCGCTTTGGGCTGTCATTTATCTTCCCTGTTTCAATGCTGGCAGTGCTTAAAATAAGAGTTTAAAATAACCCAACCGATAATACCTTCATAGCAGTCTTGTCAGAAATAAAAATATAATTCGTGACTGTTAACCGAAAATACACTTGCAGTACCACAGCGCCCCCTGGTGCCTTAAAATATTGCAACTTGTTTGTTTGTTTCTTAAGCGGCTGTGCATTTTTAAAAATCAAGCAATTAAAGGGACATTTAAGTTGGTGAGGCAGAGCCCTGGGGGAATTTAAGCAGATTACATTTTTGATCTGGTCACCGGAAGCGTGTGACGACAAGTATCATGTCAGTTACTATGTTTCCCAACAGTTTACCTACTGGCTTGTGTTTTGGGTGAGCGATGGTTTTAATCCATGACCATTATGCTGACAGCCTGCCTTGCACAAGGCTTCCAAGGGCTTAAAGTCCAGGCTCCATGGACAGATTTTAATTGGCAGCCAGGAGACTGAAGACAGGAAAGAAATTAGCAGTGATCAGGGTTGCCAGCATTGGTCAACTGCCTGGAGCAAAATGTTTAAGTCTGCACACACACTTACACGTATGCAACAGTTTTTACTTACAGATTTGCCATAAGGCTTCTTGCTTGAACATGACAGTGTGAAATCATGAGCGTCACACCAGACATGTAAGGCTTAGCAACCCTGGCAATGATGGGGATGGTCCATTGGCAGCTGCCATTTTCTGGGATAGTGTCCTATTTCACCTAAATGGCATTCATGTCACAGAAAGAAGCCACCAAAAGATGACTCAGAATAAGCCCAGTATGATACCTGCTTGTATGGTAGTCCTCTATGATTTGACATCCTTTTATACAATACCTAAACCCCATGTCTGTGCTATCCTCTCCAAAATGTGCAATAAGGTCTCAAGGCTGTAGTTGGGACTTTGAGGGGAGTACAAGATCGAGTCAGCTTCATCGGCCTTGACAAACATTTCAGAAATGCAACAGCACTGTTGGGCTGCAGAGTGCAGGTGGCAGCTAATGTGATGTAATGGTGATCTCCGTCAGCCCCCTTGAGGAACGTGGAGGAACTTGTCTTGTGTTTTACAGGTGGAAGTCAATAGGCAAAATAAAGAGTAAGCTTGTTAATGCAGTCAAGTAGGAAGTAGGAGTGAATAAAGAATGATTACCAGGGCTCAGATTTATTTCCACTTGTGTCCCAGGTGCTTTTTGAACTGTAATCACTAGGTGGCTACCAACCACTAATTTATCCATACAAAAAAGGCACATAAACGTCATCACATAAACAAGTTTATTTCCAGTGTTTTGGGGGCCTGCTATACTCAAGCATCATACAATGGTCCAGTTCCAAGAAGCATATTCTCATGCAGTCTTCGGGGGAGGGGGCTAGTGTTTGATATGTTCTGTTTGCTTTACTAGCTACATGCTTATATTACAATGATGGCACTGGAGTAGGTTGGGGGTCTCTAAACATGATCTATATACACATTTAAGTTACTTATTTTACAGAAATATTAAAATTCAAGTCCCGATAAAATCTAGAACAAAAATAAACAAACCACATTAAGGTTCATCTGGAATGGCTGACAAATGGAAACTCATAACTCGCCACTGCGACCGACACCCGACAAGAAATGACCGGATAAAACGTCGGTAGTGGGAGGCTGGGTTTTGATTTTCACCTTACGGCTCCGTGGCAAAGCCTTAACCAAGTCGACGAGGCACTTTCCTGAAGAAAAGGATGTTTTGTTTTATTGTGTTCAAATGCCAGGAAGGGTCAGACAAAACAGGGATGGACACAGATGACCGAGACTCCCTTCCTGTCGTCTAAAAAACATTTTAAAATCATTTGTGTTGTTTTTGCTAAACTCACATCGTCTGGCTGTTTAGCACACGCCGCAAAGACTTTCCGCAACGCAACAGCACAGAAAAAGCAGCCCTCACTCAGGCTGAATGGCGATAACTCAGACTTCAAGTACGGAGAGAAATATGTACACTCTGAACGGAGGACAAGACCGAGAGCCCCGCCTCGGGCATCCAAGCGGGCGCCTACATTCACGGGATCCTCTTGGGAGAGGGAGCTAACCACCATGGCTCGAGGCACGTCTGTTACTGCAGCCTTCAGGTAACATCCACGTGACCCGTACTGAAAACGGTTGTGGGTGTTTCCGACAGCCAATTTGAGCC
Organism: Hippopotamyrus pictus; assembly: GCA_026781145.1. Classification (NCBI taxonomy): domain Eukaryota; kingdom Metazoa; phylum Chordata; class Actinopteri; order Osteoglossiformes; family Mormyridae; genus Hippopotamyrus; species Hippopotamyrus pictus. Next base: position 19,021,547 of record JAODLC010000001.1, read on the forward strand.
ATCTAGAAGCATCTTTCCATGACTGGCAGTCGGGCAAGGTTTCCCTCCCGTCTGCTATTGTGCAGTCAATTAAAACGAGGTTACATTTAAAAAAAACATATTTAATCCAGTTACGTTTGTTACACTATACATATGCACATACATACACGCACATATACGTATACACGCACGTATAAAATAAGCTGCGTGGTAAAGGGTTCAGATAAAAAAGCTCCACGCATACTCAGGTGCACACGCCGCACCACATCACAGGTACTGGTAGAATCTGGAGCGTACCACCTGCGCCCCCGACAGCTTATGCGGGTGGGCGTCGGCCGCCAGGCTCAAGGCCTGTTTGTTTTTGGCTTGTAGGCCACCCCCGTTTGCTTGCTCCACCTGCTGAGGGTCTGCAGATGTGGCGGGTGAGGTCTCGTCTTGGACCGGCTGCGAGCAGCCCCCCTGGTCGGCAGCGGTATCCGGGGCAGGCTCGGGGCCTCCGCGGCAGCGCTCCCGGGTGATCCACTCCCGAATCGAGAAGTCCTGCGAACTGCACTTGGGTTTCAGCCGGTCCATGGCCGAAAGCTCCGCCTCTGCGCTCCGGTCGGCGCGCCCCTTCCAGCTGCCAATGACCGCCAGTTCAGCAAAGTCACGCTGTCCCCCCATTGTGTGGCGGCGCCGGACGTTCTTCTTCCTGCGCGTCTCCGGTGGTGGTGGTGCCGTCACCTTCTGAGTGGTCACCCCGAACATGTCATCCGCTGATGTTTTCAGCCGGAACTTCAGCCTCTCGGTGATCTTCAGCTTCCACGCCGGCTCCTGCTTCTCCGACTCGGCCCTGGAGGGGGTGCTCAAGCTCCCACCAGACCGGCCTTTCTTCATCACCTCCAGGACACGGGATAGCCGGTTGGACTCTCTATCGCTCCGCCCCCCCTCTGATGATTCACTGTCTGTCTTTTGCCGCAGCGACCGTCTCCGGGACAGCGTGTCACACTCGACCAGCTTGTGGGTGGAGAAGAGGCACCGGCCTTCTGACCTGGCTACGTCATTATCCTCGGCATCGTCCAGATCGCCACTGGTTGGGTCCAAGGTGCACCCCATGACCTTCTCGCTGTCCAAGGCGGGACTGCCACCGGCGAACACGGAGAAGTCACTCTCGCTGTCCGTTTCCACTGGCCGTCCCTCACTGACCAGCTCGCTGCGCTCGTCATCCGCCTCGTCTCCTCGACTCTCAGCCACCGATCGCACCTCGGGGCTGAGCGTGCTGCCATCGGCCCCCATCAGGAAGGTCATGGAGGAGGTAGTGGAGTAGTCTGAGGTGATGGAGCTGACCTCCGCTGCAACCGTTGCTGCTTCGCCAGCCCGTCCTTCCAAACCAGTCCGTTTCCTTTGCCGGACCCGGTGCACAGAGGCCTGGGAGCTCATGGTGCCCAGATCAGACACAATCTCATCCAGCAGCGAGGATGGCTCTGACAGCGAGGACTTCCCCGGCGCGGCCGTTCGGTAGCTGAAGCTGGGGGAACCGGTGTGCCGGGGGCTCGGCGATGGGGAGGGTGACGGTTGTGCCATAGAAGGCTTCTCTTTCCTCAAGAATGAGTTCCAGTGATCCTTCTCTATCTTGACCGCCGGCTCAGTTCCCTTTCCATTCTCCTTCCCAGACTCCTGGCACTCTCCAACGCCAGTCTTGTCCTCCTGGCCGGTTCCACTGCGAGGCCAGCTGGCGTCCCGGTTCTGATCCTGCTCCGCTAGCCCCCGCCCGAGAAATCCGCCATCCAGGTCATCGTCTGAACTGCTAGGCTGCAGCTTCTCCTTGAGATTCTTTCGTTTGCGGTTGGCCGCAGCAAAGATGCAGGACACCGGTAGATCTTTGCGCAGGTCCTTCCCGGATCCCCAGGAACCCTGCTGGTGGATGGGAGAAAAGAGACAGGGCAGCGGATGTTAGCGGCAGAAGCTGGTGAGCCATCCAGCACATTTGTCGTGGCCTCAGTGGCGGGAGCAGAGAGCGGGAGCCAACAGGCGAGTGGAAACACCACAAGGGGGAGCCGCGAGCAGACAGTCTTTCAAATATAGTACCGCTCAAGTTCAGCAGAAGAAGACGTCTGGCATTCCTGATCAGAAAAACATTCCCCCGTGTCCAAAATCAGTACTCATGCTGATCCATCTGCCAAGCATTTGCCTGCATGTCAGCCAAGGGCTAGAATCTTTATTTTTTTTATTTTTATTTTTTGGAGGTATGAAAGAGCCGAATGTCCTTAAAGTGATCCTCTCTGCTGGGTTTCCTCTCTCACACCCCGTCAGAATGCTGCGGGAAAGACTCCACCTGAGGGGGGACAACCCCGAGACACCTACCTCACCTTCCAAAATTCCCTCAGGTGCTCTTTGCCCCCGTGACAGACACTCACCTTAGACTTGGCAGAGTCACTAGCCGAATCTGCAAAGGGAGACAAGAAGAAGGGAGAGACAGTTAAGGCTCCGCCCATGCCACACCCTGCAGAGCACATGATATCAGAGCACAGGTCAAAGTTCATGGGACACGGAAGCGACACAGAAAACGGTCACCATGACAAGGAGGGCCGCGATGAATATGAAGAGCCAGGCAAACAGGAAAGATGACCGGACAGAGACGGATTCGAGAGAGCAGCAGGTCATGCACTCACAAGCACCATGTTACGTTCACACCAATGTTTGCTGATGCAGACACTTTCCCAAATCTGAGAACCCCAGGAGCAACACAATGGCACTGAGATCTCCGCGTCTCCAGAGGGCATGAGTGCTCTAAGGCCATGTATGGGCGCACGTGTATGACTGTGCACATGTATGCAGTGTCACATGACCGGTCAAGCACAGACACCCAGAAATGCCACTCCTGCCCTGCTAATCCAGTGTTTTACTAGAATGTTCCCAGCAAGTGGACGCTGACCAGACCACTAAAGCCAGCAGTTGTGTAATTGGTCTTCCTGGTGATGCTCTGACTGCCCGATTGCCTTCCAGGAAGGGAAACTCCCAGCATGTGTAGGCGTGCAATGACACGCAAAGAGGATAGCACCGCTAATGCTAAACGGACACGCCGGTCACCACGGCATGGGGGGAGCAGGCTGTGATGTGACAGGGAGCGGGATGACGACTACACAGCGGCAGGGGCGGAACGTACCACAGAGACATGACGGGGGAAGAAAGGGGCTAGCTTTCCACACCAGATACTGCAGCCGAGGGGCGGAAGGGCCCTCTATTGGCCAGCTGGGGAAGTGCCCGATTTCTCCAAGATTGGGTTTTCATTTTTGGGAAATTTGAGCCTTTTTTGGGGTCCGTTTGCCTCCCATTAGTTATTAAAATGCTCAGCCCCCAACCACCCCTTTTTGAGACATGGCGTTTTATGTCATATGAATTGGTAAGAACCCAGGAACCATACCGTTCTACTTCTCCTCACGGACGGCTTCGGAGACAACAAGAAACAGCAGAAAGGCTTAGAGGGCGCCACCTGCCTGTGTGGTGGTACTCTTAAATGATCGCACATCACAGATGATAGAATGGAATCTTTTTTTTGTTTGTTTGTTTTTTTCTCTCCAATTTACAAGAATCGGGGGTTCCTGCAGACTAGGCAGCTACATTGGGGACAACAATCCTCCTTCTTCCTACAGTTCCAGCTGTCCATCAGAGATATTACAGAATCCATCAGTGACATCACCGTGTGATAGACTCCTCCCACTTGGCCTGTTTCAAGATCGGTATGTGTGAACGCTGGGAATAGCCCTCAGACACGCAAGGAAAACTAGACAGAGGGATCACTTTTATTGGGAAAGAACATTCCAAGTTAGTGCAACAGTACGGCAGAATTACACAGAATTCAGGGAGCACTGGAGTCAAGTTCAAACGGGGTTAAGTGATGAAACAGGGAGTGAAAAAGAGGACTAAAAAACATCCATATTTTTAAGGCAGCATTTTCAGTAGAAAGGAGTGTTTTAAAAGGAGATGAAACAGGAAATGAAAGTGAACGTGGACACAGGCACATTATCATAACCAGTTTCCCATTTTCATGGGAAATCTCTTATGGTTCATGACGCCGTCATGACAATGGGATTAAATAGTCCCCGTAAGCCCATAAACGGCACGCCTGAAAGCGAATGGAAAAGATGCAGACTCTGACACCGAACTCGGCGCAGCGGCCGCGCTCTCCAGCGACGAGTTCACCGCCTGATCCAAGGTGGATCAGCATGCTAGTGCTAGAGGTGTGAGAAGGAGCTGACCCACCCCGCAGATGGTCTGGTCCATGGACGTTACCTGATACGTCTCCTGGAGAGGTGCCCGTCCGCCCAATGTTGGTGAGCAGATGGTCAATGTTTGGCACAGGCTGACACTCAACCGTGTTCTCCTGCTGGACTGCGGTCTGGGAGGGGCCAGGGGAGG
>JAODLC010000001.1:19037426-19059296 GCA_026781145.1 Hippopotamyrus pictus
CCGGGATAGGCTCCGGACCCCCCGCGACCCAGTAGGATAAGCGGCTTGGAAAATGGATGGATGGATGGATGGATTTAAAGTTATTTATTAATAAGCAACCTAAGAGAAACACAAGTGCGCAGCCTTCCAGTTAAACGTGACAGACACGCCCAGTAAGACAATTCAGAGAGCGGGGGGTGGGGTGGGGTGGGGGGGTTGTTCCGGGGTGAGTCAGCGTCTAGACGTGAGGTGACTCGCTGCACCAGATGCCAGACACATGCAGCGCCCCCGCCCCCCCACTCCCAGTCATCAGTGAAGATATGAGGGGATGGCAAATACCTGAGACGCTAACGGGAAACAGGCGCCGGGCGAACGGAGCGCCTGGCGCCGACATCACTTCGCTGGGTCGCTCCAGGCGTGGAAAGATACCATCTGCACTCCCTGACTTTGGTGAACCCGTCTTTCTACTCCCCTATCCATTTAGACCAGGTCACATGACTGAGGCCAGGTCGCATGACTGAGGCTAGGTCGCATGAATAAGTCCGGTCGCCCCGTTTCCACACCTGTGATGCTCTTCTACACAGGCAGGAGGATGCATGCAGGTACAGATCTGCTCTGGTGTTTATCTGCCGGGCATGCTGATTTACATCAGAATGTCAGGGATAGAGTCTGAATGTGCACGTCGACACAGTGAGGAAAAATTGGGATTCACAAAAGGAAGAGTAAAAATTCAAGTGCGACATTGCAGCAACCTCCATGATGCGATGTAGAAAAAATATGACGTCAAGCCAATGAAGCCTCGGGTAACAAAAAAAAAATGACTGGTTCAATGAGATAACCAATCAGATTGTAGAGGAGGTGGGTCCAGGCAACTAGAGGAGGTGGGGCCAAGACATGATTGGTTGGTCCCGCCTTCTCTAGTCGTTTGTCATTCTACCCTCAAAACACTTTTGTAAAAGTAAAATTCCCATGAACTTCCATTGCCCAGAATGCCATAAATTTTATGAGTCTCTACTCATACGTTACACCTGACTTTTGCTGCCCTTGCCCACCCTGTCACTCTCCTTCCAGGTAGCTATTTCCCACCCTCACCCGAGGAGCACTTCTTGCGCACACGGCTACCATGGCAACACATTAACAAGATCCTACCTATGAAGGGAATGGAGTCCAGGGAGTCGCCCAGGTTACTGGAGTTGGAGGCTTTGCGCTGCTCACCCAGGCGCTTCATGTGAACCTCCCGGCGCGCGTCATTCGGCAGCCAACAGGTGGCACTGGGAGACAGTTCGCCATCCGGCTCATTCACGGCCAGGATGTAGGATGGGTGCCGAAGTGGATGCAGTCCGCCGGGTGTGGGCTTCTTCCTCAAGACCACGCTGTCCGCCGCCGGGGTCCCCTCCCCTTTCACTGGGCTTTGCCCATTGGCTGCCGGCTGGGGGGCGGGGCCGTTACTGGGGGACGCCACCAGCGGGCTTTTGCAGGTCATGGCAGGTACAGAATAAGTACGGGTGCTGGAGGTCAGCTCACGCAGGCTCAGCGCTCTGGTTCGAGCCTCTGACAGGTGACTGGCCAGAGGTAGCACATAACTGCTCGTTGTGGGAGCCTGGGCCAGGGTGGAGCCGGTCGATGGCAGACGGGGGGGCCTGGCAAATGACAGGGCAAGTGGCGAGTTCCGGAAGCCGGCCGTGCCCAGCCGGCTGTCAGAGCCATACACCGGCGGCGTCCGGTGGGTTGCACCCAAGGACCGCGCTGATGGTGGCTGCCTGCCAGCTGAGGCAACCTCGTGGAAACGGAGGGGCTTGTCCTCGGGCTCTATCGGGCTGAACCCCAGCCGATCCCGGCCAGAGTTGAACCCCTCCCGACCCAGATAGTCACAGGATCTTGCCCGTGGCTTGGCTGGCCAAGGGGGAGTGGAGGCCAGGGCATCCTGGGAGGCACTGCGGGGCCACTCTTTGCCAAGGGTCGTCCGTTCTGGGCCCCCAAGGCGCTCCTGAGATGCACTGCGTGGTGGGACTGGTGTTATGGTGCTCTGGGGGGCCCGGTCATGTGACGTGCTCCTCCGGCGGACCTGGGAGACACTGGAGGCACGTGGCTTATGCTCAGCCCCTGTCTGGGAGGCAGCCCGTAGGCTATCCAGGCGCTCTTGGATGGTGCGACAGCCATACATGTATAAGCGCTTGGTGTCCATGTACTCCTTGTATGTGGTGTAGTTGCGCCAGTCTATGTTCTGATGGGCAGCGGGGGAGGTGGTGGAGGAAGCGGGAGACGAGGGTGAACAGTGATTGGATGCCACAGGCGAGGGGTCCGTGGATGCCATTGTGGAGGAACGGGGGGTCACTGTGTGTGGGTCAGGGCGGCTTGGGGAGAGTCCAACGGTCCTGCTCCCCATAGGAAACACGGAAGGGTCCGATGGCCTGGGAGAGGGATGCTGTGGCTGTCCGCCAGCAGAGGGCGACACGGCAGGTGATGCAATGGGTCTGGCCATGCCGGGGATGAGCTCTGACACTGCTGGGCTGTATCGGTTCTCCTCTGTCCGGTGACTGGGACCCGCTCGAGGTGCCCGGGTGTCCAAGGGAACCGCAACTGTTCGGACGTTCTCGCTGCACACACACACCACCGTTTGAGACTTGGGGGGTTGTGGGGGCGATGGCGTGACCGGAATCTCCATGCAGTACCCGTGGTCGGGCTGGCCGCCCACGGACGCCGCCACCCATGCCCCTCGAACCCCTTGCCCCAGGGTCCGCGGTGTCTCAGCCGACGGGGACGGCTCAGGGGTTTGGGCCATCCCCAGGGGTATACAGTCTATCCTCGGGTAACATAACGGCGGGGGTTCTGGGATGTTCCGGGCATTCCCACTGTAAGCGTCGTTTCCTTTAAGGTAAGCATCCTGAGAATATGCCTGTCAAGAGGGAATACGGAAGTCAGTGCCGGATCAAATCCCAGAGAAGGACAGGCAGAAACCCAAAAACACTCAGCGGAAAGTGAGAAGGAACAGAGAATCAATCAGGGTCAGGGTGGAGGATTCCACAGAAGAGCCTGAATGTCATTAGCCATCAATTACCGGTCATGGAAAAAAAACAAAAAACAAAAACCAACAGTATAAACAGCATGCAACACCAGCTTGAATGAAGAGGACAACAGATAGCAAAACATGAAATGGGGGGGATCCGACACTGAACCAACGCAGGGAGCAGGGTAGGTGACCACATGACGAGCGCTAACATGCTAACAAATGGCAGGCAGTAGCGAAAGCGAAGCGGGGGCATTCACCCAGAGTAAAAATAAAATGAAGCCCCCCACCACTGAAGAGTATCAGCCCACCTGTCTATTCCGAGTGCAGGAGATACAAGTGGTGGGGGGGGGGCTTTCCTCATAACACCTGGCAATTAATGGCAGCTCGGTTTTCCAAGCTTGGTGCCCCCGCCCCCGCCCCCACCCCCCATGAGAATCGTTCAAGATGGCAGGAAGCGGTCAATTTAAAGCCTGAATAAAAATATGAAATCCACTCCAACGAGGCGCGAGGAAATCATGAAGATATACAAGGAGGAAAATAATGTTGCATGACGACAGCAGGAGCGCCACAGCTTGGCTACTCTCTACAGCACTTCACCTATGCCGTCCAATCACGTTCCCCGCTCATGGTGCCCCCCACCCCCAGCCCCACCAAGCTTACGCACTGCTTTTCTGTTTGCATCAGTGCCTCGGCTGCTTTGCCAAATGCCCATAATTCTAAGACCGGCATGCTTTCCGGAGCATCGAGTCTGGGGGCAAGGGGGCACTACAAGCACAGTTACGATCTGGATCAACCGCAGGCACGCAGGGAACGCATCCCACAGGCACGGTGCCCGAGGGGGTCACACAAAACAGGCCAGCGAGTGACAGCAACACGGCTTACATAACTGCTCACGGTAAACCAGAGACAGGCGAGCCGCAGTACCGCGGTAACGGGGCGGAACGTGCCGAAAGCGGACACAAGACAGCATGCGATTCCTTCTTCTTACCAGCGCCGTGATATCCCGGGAAATCTGCAGATGGGAGGGCAGAGAGAGGCAGGGCAGACGGCGAGAGGGAGAGAGAGCAGATACGTGAAGAGCGAAGGAGAGCGAGAGAGAGAGAGGGAGAGAGAGAGAAGGAGAGAGAGTAAATAAAGAACAGAGTGGAGGGCTTGCGGAGCTGTCACACGTGAGGAGACGGTGAGAGAGGGAGTGAGCGGGAAGAGCAGCCGCCCACCTCCTGCCATGATCGTGGCCCCCCTGCTCGTGGTCACTGTGTTGCCTCTGCCCCCCATTCAGATGACGGAACCAGTGACATAATCGGTATAACCGCCTCTCTCTCTCCCCCTCCGCATTGAGACTGTAAGCTGACTGTAGGTGCCCTCCCACCAAGCGATGCTGTGTTTTCGAAGCCGGTTGATGGTGACTCCCAGGTCCTCTCCTGCCTTTCTAAACATCCCGCAACCCCAACCCCCGACCCAACCCACAGAGCCCACCTTGCTCTGCTCCATCAAGCAGTGTCACTGGTTGATGTGTGTGACCCAAGTATGCATCATGAAAATTAGTTTAATAATACAAATCAAAAATTATCACTGGAAGATCATGTGATCCCAGAGATACCAGGGTTGAGCTGATTTGAACACAAAACATACCACATCCTCATGCAACTCTAAAGACAGAGTCAGAGAGAGACAGAGACAGACAGATGTAGACAGAGACAGACGAGAGAGAGAGTGTGACAGAGATAGAATATGGCAAATCTAACGGTGTGAGAGAGGCACATGCGGCCAGCCCACCACAGGAAATCCAGACAGCCCCCCCCAAGCTATCCTCCTTCTGCTTTCCTTAGCCAGGGCCCCAGGGAAAGAAAGCCCACTGCTGTGTCCTTTACCCCGTTTCGACCAACGTGGTGCTGGTGCCAAGCTTTTTCCTCAATCTGGAACTGGTTCTGTACGTTTCCACCGCAAAAAAACTGACCCTGGGCCCAAAAAAAAATGCTTAAGCACAGCACTACTGAACAGCTAGCCTCAGAACTTAGAACCATAACATCAGTGGAAGTGGGACTGGCTATCACGATAAACAAAATAATGATTGTATTAAGTTTTGCATTAAAACCAGTAATAATAAAAGTACTTTTAAAAGCATCATATAAAGGATTGTTGTGGCTAATGCTAATTATGTTACATCTCTGTCAATGGTTTTCAAAAAAAATAAAAAATAAAAAAGTTACATATCTGTTGTCATCAAAGAATTTGCCATGAAATTCTGCTTAAAGTTGTTATTGAAAACAAACCTGCCTATGCAACTTGTAGGGTCTTTAAAAGCAAAAAAACAGATAAAAGCGAGGCATTTTCTTATGGTCAGCCATGACAGTTGACCTCATTTTTTTATTTTGAGGTTGGAATACACAAACAATTTGGCCTCATAACAGTAACAATATTCCGAACAGAACAAGAAACAATTTTGAAAAACACGATGATTGTTCACCTCAGTTCTTTACTCTAACTTTTGTATATGGAACATTTATATCCCATGCTTTTTTGAAACCAGTGGAAACGTGGGCCGGTTCTCAGTAGACACCAAGCAAGAACCAGCCACGCACAGGCTCCAGCACCGGCTTTGTGTTGGTGGAAACGAGGTACTTGAGATCCATGTAAGTTTGGGTCTCTCTTCCCATCAGGTTATAGCAGCCAGAAACGTGGGTTCTATAGCCTAACTGCTCCTCCTAGCACCTCCTACTCTCGCTCGCTCGTCTGCCCTGATGATGTCATCTTCCACATAAACTCCCAATGAATGCGGGTGCCTGCGACCCATTCAAGAGACAAGATGACAAAATAGTAAAAAAAAAAAAAACCACCACCCTTACAGCTTTGACAACTCGTTTCACTCGCCTTTTTCTGTCCAGCACAAATAAATTGCCCAACGTAATGGCAATATCACATTTTCTCGACCGGGAGAACATGGCCCTGGTATATCACACACAGGCTGGATCCCCCCCCACAAAAGGAACTTGTGGAGACTCTCACAGGGTTTAAAAGTCAGGAGGGAGCTGAGAGTAAATGAGCTTTACTTACCAACTGCAGTATGTCTTCATCTTTGGGCATTACACAGAGCTCCAGAGAGGCGTCACTATAACCGGAAAACACCGCAGTTAGAGGCTCAAGCCATCTACAGAGAAGCCCCGCCCCTGCTGTGCCCCCCTCCCTACCATGCACCCACCTCATAGCAGAACCTCCTGGAGGTCATAAGAGCTCTGAAATACTAGCCATGACTCACAAATAAAAACTTCTTGAGTAATAACTGGGGTCATAACTTACAGGAAAGCAGGAATGACAGAGGGAGGGGGGGATAAAGAGCATGAAGAGTAAACAAAGGGATCACATAGGAATTAGAAGGTTGTCAACAGCTGGATGAGCCCCAAACATCTCAGGCTCTGCCCTTTACATTCCCTGCAGACAGAGATCCGAGATCCCAACACTTTGCTTCATTTCTGAAAACAAGCCCAATAAAATACGAAAATTCCTCTTCGTTTTATACATGTCAGTAAGGCTGGCATCTGCCCAAGCATGCTGCCATCTCACAACACCAGGGTTTCATGAAAAGCCAAGAGAATCCAGGAAGGGATGAAGACGTAAAGCTGCTCGGGACAAACTACACCCCTGGTCACTCCATCCAACAGATTTATTACTGTGGTCGGGGCAGGTGCATTACACTGGATGCTAACAGATTCGCAAACCGGTTAACACACGAAAATGGGAAAATAATCACAAAATAACTGATATAAAAACCTGCTAGGTACCGCACCTGGGTTTAAATAAATTGCTTAAGCAGTCTCCTAAAAAAGGGGGACCCCCAGTCAGCACACACAGCTGCAGGTAGAAGGGTGTCTCACCTGTTCTGGATGAGGGCGATCACCTGTGAGTAGGTCTTCCCGATGATGCTCTCGCCATTCACCTTGACGATGCGGTCCCCTAAAGGAGGGTAGTGTCAGGCATCGAATACCGCAGATTGAAGCTGTTTCCCTGCTAATCTGCATGCCGCACTGTGCTATGAGCCACAATTCAGACAATCGTTCAGATCGGGGCAGAGAAGGGGGCGATACCAATCTCCCCCCGCCCCGGAAACACAGACAGGAGAGGAAAACAGTGGGAAGACAATCTTCAGCCCAAAGGCAGATTGTTCCATCTTTCATGATGAACACAAAGTATTCAACTAAATCAAAGGTTGTTCACAGATGACCAAGGCAGTGACACCCAACCTACAGCGGCAGCCAATACCTGTGCAGAGTCCAGCTCCATGGGCGGGACCTCCCTCCTTCACCTGCTTGACAAAGATGGTGTCCATGGGTTCCAGCCTGCTCCGCTGTCTCCCTGGCAACGAGAGCGGCACCGCGGCACAGTTTAATAGCGAGTTCGATCATCTGGACCACTCTGTAGCAGAGCTTCACTCTCCTGAGCCGATGTGGCTCTGCAGGCCCTCACAATGGTCCCGACAGCTCATTCCGGGCTGACTTCAGGAAGGCACAACCCGGGGAAAGCCCCTTCTGAAGCCACATCCCAGAAACGGAGGCGCTCCCAGACTGCTCGCTAAGTTCAGGGAAAAACACTTCACTCTCCAGCACTCCCTAAGTATGAAGAAGTAGGTTAGAGATGAATGAATGAGCCTCACCTTGGACGACTCTTCGCTCACCTACCGTGTCAAGCACGTGTCCATCAGCAAAGGAATGCAGCAGTGTGTGGGTACATGCGAGTATGAGCCTCTGTTCCTGTTAAAGAGCCCGCTGACTCATGTGAAAAGCTTAGCACTGGGGGCACGTTCCAGAGCTCTCAGGTTCGTCAATGAGGGGGCGGAGAGACTGACTGGGTGCTTAAGGGACTAGAACTTACATTTACATTCTACTTATTTAGAAAATTATTTTAACCAAAGAGAGGTTTATTAACAATTGAGGAGTCACACTGCTGACTCTGGGATTCGATCCTACAACCTTAGCATAGGGCAAGCATCCTAACCCCTTAAACCACACCCCCCCCCCCAAACTTACAGTATGACTAGAATATAATTGGTTCAAGTCCCAAGTGACCATTGTGCTGTGGAAGCTGACCGTATACGGGACACGGAAACCACCACCCAAAAAAAGGTGGGACAAGCTTCTGTAAGTGAAACTAGGCTAAGTACATAATGGAAAGGCCAAGACTGAAAAACATGTGGTCCCGCTATAGCTCAGGTCTGCAAGCCACTCAGCCTGAATCGCTCCTCTCACACAGCAGGCGCCACGAATGAAATTAACAACACAGAAGGGCTCGTTAGCTGCTGTGCGACGAGAAAAACCCGAAGGCGACTGGCGGGCAGAAGGCTCTGGGGACAGCGAGGCACTGAGAGTGAGCCAGTGAGCGAGCACAGGTGCCACACATGTCCGGAGTCCCGCCCTTAGGCACCGTGTTCAGCGAGACAGGGTGTCAGCTCGGTGCGGCCTGCACCACCCCCCCCGGGAGGACGTGTCCCCCCCGCCCCCAGCGGCACACACTCCTTTCAGCTTCGCTGAATCGGAGAAAGCGAGGAGTTTGCTAATGCTGCTAACCACACCGGGAACTGTGAAAAATTCCAAGTGTGCATGCGAGTCCCTAGAGTCTCCAACAAACGCCTAAAAACAGGTAATTTCAATTTTTTTTTTTTATTACACTCTGGTCGCCTGTTAGACCTCTGACATGGCTGCCGAGGTAACACACAGGCATTATCTGCCACCGCTAAACTTCCATCTCACCAGGAGCCAGACTGCTGGGAGAGAGAAGAGAAGCAGGACCTTCTGTGTGCCGAGGGATTTCAGCACAGCGTGTGCGCATACAGTCACATGTGCCGCACGCACCCGTGACATTACGCAACAGCACCTCACACACAAAGGTGAGCTGATACTTCACTGCCCCAGGTGGTGGACACTGGCTATTACACCACACTTCATTACCAACTATCTCTTATGACATTAGCTCCTAGGTTAGAACTACGCATTTGCGTCTAGGCAGTCCTAGAATAAATCGGACTTTGCACCTGATTAACAAAAGTCTATGGCAGAGGGGGTTAAACACATCCTGTGGCTATTAATGATTAAAATTAAGGTTAGTGCACCCATTAATTCAAAGGTCTGCTGCTAAATTAGATTAATGAGACCAAGAAAAATACAGGATTTACTGGGGGAAAAATGTTATTTGATCATTAATCTTCAGTTTAATAAATCATTCCTGCTTTGCCTCCGGAAATCAACATAGTACCATCTCAGATTCTAGCAAACATACTGACCAATAAGAGAGCAAATTTGAATGAGGTAATGAAACAGCTCGGCGGGCATTCAGGGGACATAATGGCTACAATAAGAAACTCATCACTCCTTTTGAGCTCTTTGAAACATTCCTGCCTTTGACTCAGCTCCACCTTATCATTACGTAGGGTCATGCAATACCAACAGCCACCAAAAGATGGCAGCAATGCACAAAACAACACGAATCTAAAATGAACAGTTCGTTGAAACGGATGTACAACTGGCAAACAGCATCCTGTTTTTAGGCTTCTGAGTATGCAACAGCTCAGCATCAGGCTCACATCATTAATATCCTGCGTGAAATAGGTATTGGACAAAAGAGTAACATACTGGAAAAAAACATACACTACATAGACACACTACCTAATCACAGAGTTCAAGCATTTCATTCAGACCCATTGTCACAGGTGTATAAAAGCACCTAGCCATGCAGTCAGGTTTAAAACACACGTTGTTCTGAAGAGCTCAGTGAATTCAAGTGAAATTTCTTCCCTGCTAGATACTCCACGGTCAACTGTAAGTGGTATTATTGCAAAGTGGAAGCGTTTTGGCAGGAAGGTCCATATTGTGTAAAAATCACCAGTGCTCTGTTGATTCAATAACTGCAGAGTTTCAAACTTCCTCTGGCATTACCTTTAGCACAAAAAGCTGCACCGAGAGCTTCATGGAATGGGCCTCCATGGCCTAGTAGCTGCATGCAAGCCTCACATCACCAAGTGCAATGCCAAGCGTCGGATGGAGTGGTGTAAAGCACGCTGACACTGGACACTGGAGCAGTGGAAACGTGTTCTGTGGAGTGATGAATCAAGCTTCTCTGGCAATCTGATGGATGAGTCTGGGTTTGGCAGACACCAGGAGAACGTTACCTGCCTGACTGCATTATGCCAGCTGTATAGTTTGGTGGAGGAGGGATAATGGTATGGGGTTGTTTTTCAGGGGTTGGGTTAGGCCCCTTAGTTCCAGTGAAGGAAACTCTTAATGATTCAGCATACCGAGACATTTTGGACAATTCTAGGCTTCCGACTTTGTGTGAAGAGTTTGGAGAAGGCCCTGTTCAGTATGGCACAAAGCCAGGTCCATAAAGACATGGTTGGGTGAGTTTCATGTGGAAGAATTGACTGGCCCTGACCTCAACGCCATCAAACACCTTTAGGATGAACTTGAATGGAGATTGTGAGCCAGGCCTTCACATCATTGCTTTTCTGGATGAATGACCAAAAGTTCCTATAGACACAATCCATAAATTTGAGGAAAGCCTTCCCAGAAGAGTGTCAGCTGTTATAGCTGCAAAGGGGGAACCAACTCCATATTGATGCCTATGGATTTAAAATGGGACGTCATGAAAGTTCCTGTAGGTATAATGGCCAGGTGTCCAAATACTTTTCTCCATATAGTGTATAACACAATTCATCAAAACATGAATTAAACTTCCTCAAAATATGAAGACAGGATAATGTTTAAATGAAATTCAGTCCAGTTTTACGGTTCTACCGGATTTTTGTAAAATGTAATTGCAAGATTACAAGCCTCCTGCTGTAAGAAGCCAAACCTCAATAAACCAGCTGCGAATCACAGCACAGACTCTGGGCCTGGTTTAGCACCCAAAGCAAAGGGATGCAAATTTGAATCTTTAACCTTACAGGTAAATTTCATCTGCAAGTGGCCCATAAGGAACCACTCTAGGAGAGGCTTCCAAGCATCCATGAGGAGGGACAACTGAACCCATGTCACAAACCTTTGCAGGTCACTGCGACTAATCTAGACTAGGCTTCTCCTGCTGAAACAAACTATGCTGCTGTTCACACTATTGTCCACTAGAGGGCAGCCAGGCAGCCAAGAGGCCTTTCACAAGTTAGGCCCCCGTAGATAAACATCCTGTACACCCCATAGCTGGTGCAGCCCCTAGTGGCTGATGAACACTGTGCCTTTTATCTCCATTGATATGGGCACATGCCTGAGGCTCTCATCTGACCGGGTAAGACTGCCCTCTCAGAACAAGGGCAAACGGATACATACTTTGGGAAGGATTTAAAGGAGGAGGGCAGGGGGATGCGGGAAACCCCAACTATGTCTGAATATTTTGAGGAAACAAACAGCACTCTATTCCCTGCTTTTCGCAGATGTTCTGCCAGTGTGAAACACCCTCGGAGGGCAGCCAGACTAAGGACCAGCAATGGCACCTCAGCAGCCAACGACGCAGAAGGAAGAACGAGGGGCCCAAGACTGCAGATAACAGAGGACTGAGTTCTCTAACTAGCCCAGCTATGGTGGGTCCCCCCAGCTACTGCCAGCGTACCAACAGGTGACGGGTCGCTAATGGCATGAACATCAACCATCAAGATCGCCCCACCATTGCGTTCAGGCTACATGCCAGCCGCTGGACAGGGCTGTAAATCAAGCATTTTATTTCAAAACAAACACATGCAGAGCATGTGAACCCTATTGATCGAAAGTACCAGAATGCACTGCTCCAAACAACCGCAGGGTAGCCACTGAAGAACACAGTCACTGAAATGCTATATTTCTGCAGGGGCTGAGAAAAAAGGTACAAAAAAATAGTCTGTAATAGAAACTCGTTACCCCAAATGCCATTTAACTTAGCTGGGGCGAATGCTAAAAAGCAGACAGCCTTCAGCTAGGCTATGCTAAACACATTTAGCATTCAGCCGTCAGTCAGGTTAGCGTCTTAGCATGACTAGGCTACTTAAACATAGACAAGCTCTCCCATATTCCTGGTCTTGGCGCAGCCCCTGTCCGGCAACGCGGCTAGGCAATTTGTGTGGGCCGGGGCGTGTGTGTTGTTTTGCCTTCGATAATGTTATTCCACAGGGCCGGCTCAGGCCGTGGCCCACGCATTTTATGAGCCGGCCTGTTACGCAACAGGCCGCATTCCTTAGCATTTCTCCCTTTTCACTCCATTCCAAGTGCTACGAAAAGGACAATATTATCTCAGCCCAACGCAAGGCCAGACTGTCCTTAGTGACATACACAAGAGGTCTTGGCATGAAACTCGAAGTCACGTCCGACAGGTACCTTAACCAGTATGCCCCCTACTGCCTGAAATTTCACTTCCCCGCAGTCGACTCCCTCCTGCTTCTGAGACGAACGGAAATGAACCACAGCCAGACCGGCACCCTCACACGCACAACAGAGGCGCGGAGTTGACTGGCGACATCCGGCGGCGTGATGGCGGGTGCCGGGCCAGAGTTCATGGGGACCATCGGGAACAGGATGTCCCCATGGCTGCCCGGTGGAACGAGGCCACCAGTGTCCCTGTGACTTCACCCGTGGCCAAGCTGGCACCGAACGCTCAGTACATCCGCCAGTGCCTACTAACTACCACCCCCATCCTGGCGTGGGGGGGGTAGAGCCTGCTCCTAGTGAATCACATGAGCCCAAGACCAACCTGTGAAATACAGGACCAAATTACAAGCATACCAGTGTTTCAGAAGTTCCCCAGGCACATCTTCATTAAACGACAATGAATAAATGAATGAATGAATGAATGAATGAATGAATAAATGAATGAATGAATGAATGAATGAATGAATGAATGAATGATTAAACACCACAGCATCTCAGGTCACTAGTCCTCTAAACATGCACAAAGCATGCCAGCCACCAATGACTGGGGGATATTTCTGCATTTTATTTGCAGATTGAGCCTTGAGGAGCAGGTTAAACGAAATAAAGAAATGCGTGAGAGCCCCGGTTTGAAAAGCCCCGCCCTCTGGGCCGAATCGGACGCAGCTCTGCGAGTGAAGGGGGCTCTGTGCCGTCCCCAGGGGTCTGCCAGAGGATTTCTGCTGCCTTTGTGACCACTTCCTCCGCTGCTGAACAAAACCTCGGATCTGCAAATCTCCAGCAGGGAATTCCACTTAGAATGAAAACAAATATTTGAACAGATGTGGAATTTTTTTTTTTTGCCCATTTTTAACCCAAAGCTTAACTGTCAAAGTACAACAGACTTTTCCGCCCCCATTGCCCCCCACCGTGGGAGAGAAGGGGAGAAACAGTCTGTCAGCTACAGCAAAACCTGTAAACAGCCAATGTGCCTGGTGGTTGTTGGGGGTGGGGGGGCTCACATCAATATCATGACTGCTCAGTGGCACCTGAACAGGTTCAGCCTCTTTATTACCCAATCGGTGATAAGTTCTGGGGGAAGGTGTGGCTCCAGTTCTTGTTGTTACTGGTGAAGCCCATCACTCACAAACCCTGCGAGCCATTCCTCGCAGCTACATGATCAAAAGCAATCTGGCAGGCATCCACATGACAGGGCTACAGACAGTGTGACAGGGACATCAGCCATGAGGAAATCCTTACCTCTGCCGCCGTTGTCTTCATCCTGAGAGGAAAAAAAAAGAGAAAAAAAAAAACACACCATAAGTTACTTCTGACCACTGCTTGCTCGAGATAAGCCAGTAATGCCATCCCAACTCAAAAACAGGGATATGGAGACATTCACAGAAACGAGTCAAAACGCAGCGGAACATCCGACGGCATCGGGCCTCCGAGAGACATGGAATTCAGGCGCCGTTTAGAATGCTGTGTCTGCAACAAACAACGAGAGAATCGGGCCTGCTTCACTAGGATGCTTGCACAGAGAGACGTCAAGGAAGTAAACTACTGAGAAATCAGAAAGATTAGCCTGTCTGCTAGCTGCCTTCAGTATCACAGGATGGAAAGGCCTGCCTTTGCACATCTCACTGTTATTAAAAAACCACAGGGACCCAATAAAGAGCATCATGGCTCACATGTGGACCGAAGCACACTTCACACTGGCGACGTAACCATTTCTGCAGCCACCTGGAGCTGAACGTAGCAAACAAAACCACTGGATACTCAGTGTACACAGTGGCTGACAGATCAATAGATAATTAAACACCCCGCCAGCCAACGAAAGTAGAATACTTCAAAGTGTTTCTGCTGCGTGACTACATGCGCAGTGAGGGTCTCCAGGTAACCATTCGATTTCTGTGAGCAGTTCTGCAAGCTTGCAGTGCACTGCGGGTAACTGCATGGACGTCTGCTGCTTTATTCTAGCAGGTCAGGCGTGTTGGCAGTCCTGTGTTTTGTCATTTCTCTCTTCCTCACAGTGGCAGACTCCCAGATGAAGCTGGGCAGAACAGCCAAGCTGACTTTGTCGAGTTTGACACGTCAGCTTTCAGATCAACGAGTGATTCAGCAATCGCGCAGCAGACCAGGAAGCAGGGCACCTCATCCGCTGCCCTGAGCACCCTGGATACGGCGCTTGTCAGTCAAAAACCAGCTTCCTTCTTACTTGCTGTACGTGCTAAGGGCTGTGCCGCACGCCCGTCACTGCTCTGGTTACATGTAGCGTTTCTGAGAGTGTCGCAAACCTCAGCACAACGCTGCTAGCATAGAGACACATGAGAGGGAGAAAGAGCAGAGAGGGGGAGAGGAAGAAAGACTAGACAGAGGAAGAGAGAGAGAGAGAGAGAGAGAGAGAGAGAGAAACGATGGCAATAAAGTGTGAGCGAGAGAGATTTTAGACATGCTGTTAGCTGGAGCTGACGACAGGCTGCAAAATCCCTTCCTGAAAGCACATCCTGTCACCATGACAACACTGGCGGGAAAGCAACGGGGATCAGTGCTGAAGGCACAGCGGTGTCACCCGTTAGCCATGACGGCTGCTTGGTGTGAACAGCAAGCCTGTCATGAAGCTGCTGCCCTCTGCCATTAGCGTGGTGGGGGGGGGGGGGGGACTCACCTTGAGGGAGAAGTGCACGGCAGACTCAGGGGGGTAAACTATGAAATGGCGTAGAGTGAAGCCGAAACCCTGAGACGTGCGGCGCAGCCGCAGCGTCTTCGGACCTGGCCAAGAGAAGGGCTCCTCCTCACAGGGCGATGGCTCTTCGCTCTGCTCCGGTGCGTCCTTCCGCTTGGCCTGCAGGGGGCGACATAGAGCACAGTTAAAGCTAGTACACGTTCCACTGAGCTTTAATTCTGATTTCACTCACTTCCCGTATACAACCACTGCAAATACTCCAGAGGTCATCATTCTGTCATCACTGGCATGACAGTGTTTTATATCCGTGGGTAGAACTCTGGCCTCACACCTCCAGGGCTGGGGGTTTCTTTCCCACCTGTGCTGGTATACGCAGTCCAAGTGTGCGGCCCCTGAAACACTGTACTTCAAGCTTCCTGGGAAGCGTTCCAGGCTCACTTGGGAAGCTATTACGCAAGATGGATGGATAATTTAAAATTCAAAATACGGGCTAGAGCTGAACATAGCTGATAATTCACCAAAAGTCGAGCCTTGGACTACGTACTATAATCGCATTTTTGTTAAAGTGAAACAGCCTGTATGCAAGAACTCGGGATTATTTACATCACAGCCACGACACGTGCAATCGGCTTACCCACTGCAGCGTTTGTCTTCCAACGAAAATCCCGATCAGCAGTTATGGCCTGATCTGACAGGCAAGGCAGGCAATGCAGCCGTCTTACCGTGGACTAAACCTCAGCCACAACACCGCAAGAACCCGACCAGGCGGGAATTTTAGCGCCGCAGGGACCACATAGGCCTATTGAAACCAGTCACACCCACAAAAGTAGCTACACCCCCAAGCCCCCTCAAAACCAGCCCCTCACTCTGTATTAATCCAAAATAAAGGCCATGTCTCCCCCTCCGTTTCGCAGCAGCCAGAGAGCCCTCCGGAGAGTGGGCTGGGATCGCAAACCGAGAATGATCTCATCTTTCTGACCTGGGATTCCAGCAACCCAAAGTTAGGCCCGTTACCAGGGAGGAAACAGTGAGTCAAACAGCTGGAGGAGAACGCCGTTCTGCAGAGGGGGAGCCATCAGAGCAGACCGTCCGATGTACGTGAAGGTTTCTCCTATGCTCCTCTGCTCCTCTGCTATCTGCGCGTGTGTCCTGCATGCTCTCTATTTCCTGATATTTAATAGTGTTACTCAACAGCGCTACTCAATAAAAATATCCCCCATTCGTCATGGCTCAATGAACCTGCTCTGCTTCTATATATAACATCTATAAAGTGTGAAAAATCCGTCTTAGTTGAGAAAACACACAGCTCATTTTGGTGCAGAGATTCTCCACCGATCACCATCTCTCACACATTTCTGTTCCTTACAGTGCGACAAACCCTTAACATGCTTATCAGAGCAGCTGCTTGGGCGTGAGCCCGGGACCCATGACCAAGCTGGGACTTGTGACCAATAGAAGCGTGTCGTGCTCATTTGCCCTCCGTATCACAGGCTCACATCATGATTGCTGTGTGAATCCCTGGCAGCACCTATCTGAAACATCAACGGCGAGTTTCTCAGCTGATGTGTGTGACTCAATCAGACGGGGGCGCAGCAAGGCTGCAGGGCGCCTGCAGAGGGTCTGCAGGGCGCCTGCAGAGGGTCTGCAGGGCGCCTGCAGAGGGTCTGCAGGGCGCCTGCAGAGGGTCTGCAGACATTCCAGCCTCCTCACCCACCATGAAGGAAGCCGACCTCCATCAGACACCCAGCTGACTGAAAAGCTACCAAAATAAATACAGACCACCGGGTTCTATGTATCGGTACTAATACATGCTCAACAATTTTGTTATAAGAGTTAACCCCCACATGCCCACGACAGCTGAAGTACCTTCTAAAACATGGAATGTGGGGAATGCCGACTTCCTCCAACAGAAAAGCCAACGATCTCCATTTTGGGATTTCTAGAGCAGTGTGAAGCGTCTTACTCACTCAAATCCACTTTCCACAAGCTCCAAAAAGCGCAGAACAAGACCTCCTTTAAGTTTTGTCTGTTTTTAACAGTGTGGTTCTACTTAATACTGCCACACACAAAAACAGGCATTACCAAACAGGATATAGCACAAGACAACAACATGCTCATGCCGAATTCCAGGAATAATGTTCCTCATTCTCATGAAAGTTCCAAAATCTTACCCCAGGTCCATCACAGTTTCCATTCAAAGCCTGTTCTTGTCTACCTAGAACAACTCCACTGAGGTGCTTCCATTCCAATTCCAGGGTGGCCAAATTCAGGTGGTGAACCCAGCAGGATTCAGATAACCAATCCTCAGGTCCCGCTGACTGGCCCCACGGGCTGTCCTCCACGTGGGGGGTGCAGTCAGCCTCAGCCGGGAATACAATCCCTTGGGCCAGCATAGCCCTCCTCCAGAAGAGCCAGGAGAGGGAAAGCGGCGGGCTGGTTTCTCTACTCCTGCCTCTTGGGCTCTGCCAGCATGATGTGCGCTCCGCTGACTCCGACAGTGACACGCTCGCGCTAGAAGAGCAGCCAAGCTGCTTTACACTGCATGAGTGCTACAGTCCAGCGACCACGTGTGCAGAGACACCTACGTGCAAACACATCTGGACAGACTTCGGGGGGAAAAAATGAGGGTGAAATGACTAACACTATGGCCCATCTGGGCTCCACAACTCTCCCGCTCGCTTGCTCTCCATTCCCAGACCGGAACAGCAGCTGTCACTGATGGATCAGTTATGACCTCTCGGCCCGCATGCCACACCCACAGCCCGCCCTGTTCCCCGTCGACGTGGAATAAGTCCAGGAGAAATTCCTTGTGTCGCACATTCTAGCAGCTGAAGGACAAAGACAGCACAGACTTGCTATCTGGGATTGGGAGGTCCGGAAATAGTCCGGGTTTGAAATAGATCAGGAAAAGCCAAATGGAGCTAATTTTGTGCCTGTTTTACCCCACAGATTGCCTTGGCTATTTTGGGGTGGTTTCACCTCTTTCGCATCCCCCTGGCCCGCCTTCCCTGCCTGTTACATAAGAGACATGCCAGCAATGCATGGCTCCTCAATAGCTGACGGTAAACAGAAATCCACCGGGATTGGCGCCGCTTTAAGAGCAGCTGGCAAGGGATAGAATGTGCTCAAAGAGCACAGGCCCCCTTAGCAGAGGGGTCGAATAAAGGGGAACAGGACCCGGACATCCTGGATGCAGGAGTGCGGCTTCAAATGAAACATCCCCTGACTACCGTGGATAAAGGACACAGCCCATGAGAGGTTCCTGTTCACTACTCAGCTAGTCCAAAGATGAGCCCGACATGGAAGGTCATTCCAATCCCATCTGTGGAGAACTCCCCAGAGTCACGGTTTCCCTGCAGTGCCGAAGGTGCCAGCAGGTTCCAAGAAGCAGCCGAACCCCAGGCATCATAATTCAGGAAGCAGGCCGTCCATCTACGGTAATCCCACCCAGAATCAAGGCACTTTACAAACCCATGTCTTTCCCTCATCTTTCTGCGAGGCTGACGAAGCTGAAATCTCTGGCTGTCGTCTTGGATACTAAAGCCTTTCCCAGTCCGACATCCACTGGTGTGCCAGTGCAGATCAATTATCTACCAACCTGCAGCTTAGATAGAACCACCGGCATCTCCAAACCACAGGTCCTTGCTGTTAATTGTACAATCCCCTAACAATCCACTCTACAGATATTATATTGTGTATTTGATCAAATCTATACCTTTCTAGATTGTGCTTCTTCTCTTCTCAATACAATACATCTGCATGTAGTGATCCAACATGTGGCCTCCAGCCCAAGGAACCGCCTTCAAAACAACAGTCAACAGCACACAGTCTCACAGTTGCACAGATTCAAACAACAGACTGCCTCATTCTCCACCAAAGTGTAAGCATCAGGAGGAATTGGGGGTAGGGCTTTGCGATATGATGATATATATCGGATGACGAAATAAGAACGTCCGTCGTTTCATATTATGCTCTACTGTTCATTTTGAGACGCCATGAAATACACCGTTTACAGCAACATTTTGCTAGCATAAACGCCACCACATGGGATGTGTCGCTTGTATGGAAGTTTTTATTTGTAACCCACAGAAGAAAATTGACAAATATGTACAGCTGTGGCCAAAAGTTTGGAGAATGACACAAGTGTTGGTTTTCACAAAGTTTGCTGCTTCAGTGTTTGTAAATTTTTGTCAGATGTTTCTGTGGTATACTGAAGTAAACTTACAAGCATTTCATAAGCATCAAAGGCTTTTATTGACAATTACATTTAGTTTATGCAAAGAGTTAATATTTGCAACGTTGTCTCTTCTTTTTCAAGACCTCTGCAATTCACCCTGGCATGCTGTCAATCAACTTCTAGGCCAAATCCTGACTGATGCCAGCCCGTTCTTGCATAATTAATGCTTGGAGTTTGTCAGAATTTGTAGGTTTTTATTTGACCATCCACCTCTTGAAGATTGACCACAAGTTCTCAATGGGATTAAATTCTGGGGTTGATGTTTTGTTCCCTCAGTGGCTTAGTTATCACATTTGCCTTATGGCACGGTGCTCCATCATGCTGGAAAAGGCATTGTTCACCAGACTGTTCTTAGGTGGTTGGGAGAAGTTGCCCTCAAGGATATTTTGGTACTATTCTTTATTCATGGCTGTGTTCTTAGGCAAAATTGTGAGTGAGCCCACTCCCTTGGCTGAGAAGCAACCCCACACATGAATGGTCTCAGGATGCTTTACTGTTGGCATCACACAGGACTGATGGTAGTGCTCACCTTTTCTTCTCTGGACAACCTTTCTTCTGGATGCCCCAAACAATCGGAAAGGGGATTCATCAGAGAAAATGACTTTACCCTAGTCCTTAGCAGTCCAATCCGTGTACCTTTAGCAGAATATCAGGTCCAAAATATCTGTCCTTGATGTTTTTCTTGGGGAGAAGTGACTTCTTTGCTGCCCTTCTTGACACCAAGCCATCCTCCAAAAGTCTTCGCCTCACTGCGCATGCAGATGCACTCACACCTGCCTGCTGACAACTGAACCTCTCTCCTTGAAGTTCTTGATCTGATAAATGGTTGATTTAGGTGAAATCTTACTAGCAGCAACATCCTTGTCTGTGAAGCCCTTTTTATGCAAAGCAATGATGACTGCACGCGTTTCCTTGCAGGTAACCATGGTTACCGGAGGAAGAACAATGATTTCAAGCACCACCCTCCTTTTAAAGCATCCAGTCTGCTATTCTAACTCAGTCATCATGACAGAGTGATCTCCAGCCTTGTGGAGATGGAAACTTTTTTTTTTGGGATTAAGTTCATTTTCATGGCAAAGAGGGACTTTGCAATTTGCAATTCATCTGATCACTCTTAACATTCTGGATGCAAATTGCCATCATAAAAACTGAAGCAGTAGACTTTGTGAAAATTAATATTTGTGTCATTCTCAAAACTTTTGGCCACGGCTGTACCAAGATCCATAAATATTTAACTATCCGCAAATATGTATTTTTTAAATTTGTGAAGTGTAAATACGGGGCGATTTATACATGTAAAACGTGTTTTGCACCTTTGTGGATCACCTCCTGTCTATTTGTGGATTACGTTATAATCTGTGCCTTCACTCCTTTTGATTTGCGGATTTTTGTCCGTACCACTACGAAGCCCCTAAGAGGCCTGGGTGGGCAAATATTCTTTTTAATAGTTTTGTGTTCATTCGCAATAGTTTTGAGATTCCACTGCACTAGCCCACTTGCTATTTGCTGCAATGTGATGGCAAGTATAACCCTAAGTAATACAGACATGTCCTGTAAAGTGTGCTTTAACCATTAAACTATGGGGGACAATGTACACCATGTAACTTTAATATTATGTGTTTTTATACGTATTAATAATTGCGCCCATTCTCCACCAGTGACATTAAGCTGGGCTACTGAGTGTGAAGTACACACACAAACACTGAAATATTTCACAAACATTGACATTACAGCCAGAAAACCGAATATAAATCTAACTTTACCACAGTAAGGTTTAAACTCAAAACCCACTTTCTGGAATATTTCGGTACAGATGCACATATCCCCATATACATCAGGCAAAAATACCAGGGAGACATACCCGAAAGTGGGTTTGGGTGTAAACCATAACCACGACACCGGAGTAAAGCCAGTTTTCTGGCTGAAATATCTTTCAACAAAAGCAAGCAACAGCCCTTGGTTTTTGAGATTTCTTTATGGGCAAATTTTAATATTTCTATGTTTGTGTGAGCACTTCACCTTCAACAGCCCAGCTGTCTTGCTTACAGTCACTGGTGGCAAATGGACACAGTGCAGTTATTAATAAATACATATAAAAACACAAACATGAAAGTTACATGGTGTGCATTGTCCCCCATTGCTTAATGCTTAAAGCACACTTAACTGGACATGTCTGTATGGTTTAGGTTTATACCTATTAATTCTATGTTTTGTACTTTAAATGGACACAGTACAGTTATTATTAGTAACGGAATAGTATACTCAAAACTTAAAACTGTTTCAAAAAAATATTTTCCCACCATGATCTCTTAGGGTTCCAGATACCGCAGCTGATCTTTAGAAAAACAAAATCACAAATACATCACTATCCACAAATGTGTATTTTTATTTGCAGGGTTCGAAATAGCCGGTATCGCATCGCAGTTTGCGATGTAAAAACACCCACCTGCGAAACAACGGCCTAATTCCCGTTAAAATGATTCGCATTCATTGCTAATCAATATCCAGTTTTAAATCTTATTAGAATCTTAATCATAAAAGTGAAAAAATCCAGCCCCGATCCCCCGATACTCGCTGGCAGCGCTATTGACGATCTTGTCCAAAT
>JAODLC010000001.1:19059396-19071162 GCA_026781145.1 Hippopotamyrus pictus
AATCAAATTGCAACTTTTGAAAATTTTGATTAGCAAAACTGCTAATCAAGTTGAAAATCTTATTTGGAACCCTGATTTGTGTAGTGTAATCATAATCACAAAAACTTGGAGTGATTTGTACACCTGAAATGGATTTTTGCACATTTGTGAATTACTTCCTGTCTATTTGTGAATCGCGCTACATTTGTGACATTCACTCTTTTTTTTTTTTTTTTTTTGCGTATTTCTGTCCAATTCCTAGCACAGCTGATCGACAGAAAAAGTCCATAAATATGAGCTGCAGCCTTGATACTGTATATATTGTTAACAGGATATGTAATTTTGGTCATATTGCACAGCCCTGATCGGGGGATTTGACAAAAAGGCAGAGCAAGGTCACCTACCATTCAATAGGTTCCTAATCAATCGTCTACAAAAACACCCACTTCTAAAACAATGGGTTTTTACGAACCGTAACCCGATCATCATCCCACTAACAAAGTCTGACTTCATCCAGTACCAAAGTCAATTTGGCATTATGGGAAAGCTCCCCCATCTGAAACAAAATCAGCTTGCGAAGTTGATGCCCCCTCAGATGATAACCTAGGCAGCTGCTTATGTTGAATAAAAAGGCGTGACCGGCACTGACCCCCTCCACAAGTGTGCCTCCAGGTAAAGGGGAAGCGCCACCGTCTAACGCTCTCAGCCACAATGAAAGGCATTACCTATCAAAGGCCGATCATAGCATGCATAGGCATTACCTATCAAAGGCCGATCATAGCATGCATAGGCATTACCTATCAAAGGCCGATCATAGCATGCATACCTTCCTCAAAACTACAGTCAGTGCTGCTACAACGTGACCAGTGCATTCCTGAAAAACCTCACCTTCACTAAAACTGTGTACGAAAATATACATATCCAAATGGGGGGAAAGGGTTAGGGCATTTGCGACTCCAGAACCTATTAACTTATGCTAAACAAAATTAATTAGGTAACAAAAATGGTGATACCAGAGGCCAATAATATATTTAAATTAGAGCTGGGCGATATGGCCAAAAATGTTATCACGATAAAAACTGTTATATCGGTTGATATCGATAATTATCGTGAGGTCATTATTTCTCTCCAGTTTAAAGGCTGATTTTTACTTCAAGAAGAAACCAGATGGTAAATCAGAGTTATTAACTATTCTTTATTGTCAGAACGTAACACTTGCCAAACAGTAGCGATGGCCAAAACAACAATTTGGAACAATTTGCTATATTTTCTGACCCCACTAGATGGAGCTCTCTATTCTAAAAAGGGCTCAAAGCATGCCGAAAAGGGGAACCAAAGGCACCATGTGTACCGAACAGCAATTCACATTTCACAAGTCCAAGACAGAAGATGAGCAGGTTATTTTAGTCACTGCAGAAAAATGCTACAGCTGGCATTCTTCCTATCGTTTCTTAATTCTAGTGAATTATTACCATCGAGATTTGTCATGGACTGAATTTTACTGTGGATTTTCCTTGTGGATCTCGCTGGATTACTCTTACTGAATGGGTTGCTTTGGACTTACTTGTTCTCCTGGTGAGTTGCCCCGTAGGTTTGATGGTTCGTCTGCCTGCCTGTCCTATTGCATTCGCTTATTTGTTCATTAAATCCCCCGTTTTCACGTCTGTGTTCGCGCATGTGCTCCACTCCCAATCCTGACAAGTAGTCACAGAGAAAGTGACCATATTCTGTGACGCGAAGCACGTTGCCAACAGCATGCTGTCACGAGTTATGTCGAACTTTTATGGAGCATTTGGCGTATCGATATCGAGGGAAAATATATCGCGATAATTAGCGTTATTTTGTTGCTCAGACCTAATATAAATGCATTTTTAATAATAAATAATAATTATACATAAATTATACCATACACATCTCCTATGGGTCTTATGAGTGTAATAAAAATTGTCTAGTAACTGCTTCAGCCAAACCTGCTGAACTCGTGAACTTCTCGATTGCTTAGAGCAGGGGTGTCCAATCTTATCCGCAAAGGGCCGGTGTGTATGCGGGTTTTCGCTGCAACTCCTTAATTAGATTACCAATTTGAGGACCGATTGGCTGAAGAGTCCTCACACCTGGGTTTGATCAGCTGACATACAGGTTATCCCAAAAACCTGCATACACACCGGCCCTTTGCAGATAAGATTGGACACTCCTGGCTTAGAGGGAGTGGTGAGCCACAGCCACCATGTGGTCAGATATGC
This sequence comes from Hippopotamyrus pictus, assembly GCA_026781145.1. Taxonomy (NCBI): domain Eukaryota; kingdom Metazoa; phylum Chordata; class Actinopteri; order Osteoglossiformes; family Mormyridae; genus Hippopotamyrus; species Hippopotamyrus pictus. The sequence goes on from JAODLC010000001.1 coordinate 19,061,619, forward strand.
ACACACATAGCACAAATAATTTGTCAAATATTTTTAGATTTATAGAATCTAAGACTTTGATCTGTGCAATCCGGCGACGTACAAAAAGTTTGATTCTTCAACCAATTCACTGAATAGAGCTGGTTCAGAAGAACGAGTCATTCATGAAATGAACATCACTATTGTTCACTTGGATAGCTGATTTCACCTGCAAGTGGTGTTTCTTCCCAAAATAAGATTGCGTTGAAGTTCGCATAGTGCTTTTCTCTCTGACTGTAAATCATGCAAATACAAATGTGTTTCTGTGTTGTACTCTGATATATCAGTCACTTTAGAATAAATTTGTGGTGTGATATCACATAGTGTAACAAGACTGACTATAACTTTCATAATGACTGTAAACAAATATATAACCAAAAAGCATTCTGTCTGAATACAAGTGGCCTCAATATATCAGACACCATGAAAGATTTTTACCACCCATCAAAAACAAGCTTTTATTTCTAAAAACTGAACTGGAAACTTTAGAGTTGAGTTCAGAAACTGACGGGCAGCCTCTTCCATGTTGATCTTCAAAGCAATCGATGCCTCAAGCCTAGCAAGGCCAAGTGATTAACAAGCTGTCCCTGACGATGTTTGAAGGTGCCAGATTTAATTGACAGAAAATAGTTCTGCCTGGTCATCACAAGCTTGGACAAAAATTGCCTGGGACGGCAGAAGATGCAGAATTTATGCTCTTATGAGTGACGACACCATGACTATAGACACTAGAGTGTGACGGATCCAAAGAAAAGGCAGTGATGAGGCACACAGCCAGTATGCCCTCCACCCCCTCACAGCCTGGGGGGGGGCATTCATGGGAAGATTAGCTGCCCGCAGGAAACACTGATACTCTGTACCTGGACTGAAGGGTTATATGCACAAGCAGTTAAAGGACATCCGGCCCTGTGGAATCAGACACCCCATCCATCTTCATACCGGCATCACTGTCAACTGCGGGGCAGCTACGCTGGTCTGGGGAGCTTAAGAGGGAGACCACCAAGCAATGGACAAGGGACTGACCAATGAGGGCCGAGGACTGTGATAATCAACAGACCGAGACACACAGACAAATACACACACGCACACACACCCATATACCCCCAACAGCTACTAGCAACGTCTGCTGTCACACAGCTGTGGGTGTGGGAAAATTTGAACAGTGGACAAGACAGACACACAAACACGTCTGATTTAAGGGAGCCTAGAAAAAAAATAAGTCTAAAGTGTCTAAAGCATCCACTGATGGGGGGGGGGGCATGAGTAGGCCAAGGCATTTGCACCAGTTTATCACACACATGCCTTCACTGATCATCACGGAAGTTCTTCCATATGACCGCTATACAGAGTGCGTTACTACAGAAATAAACCAGTGACTCAAATGGGGCCCCGGATTCCTACCAGCCTGCACGCAGGGTATGACAGGCCCGACCACGAATGGGGAGTGCCTGGCGATCAGATGTCCCAGCAAGTATCTGCTGCTGGGGGGGGGAACATGCACACGTGTCCACTGCAGACACATGCCTGACGGATTTGTCATGATTGCCAGCACTCAGACGCATGGGGACACCCTGAACACCCCCAGACCCGCCATCTGCACACTGGCCCCTCCCCCTACATCTCCTCGAATATGAAAAAAGACCAGGGGGAAAACAACGCACAAAAGAAAATAGCGCACTTCTGTATGTGTGTGGTGATTCATTTTACTATTAAAAAGCTGTATTTTCTTATAACTGAGCATAGGCGGAGAAAGGGAAAGATTCTTAGGATTCCTCCCAAGGTCGCGTTCCTCCCGGAGACGGGAACGCCTCTCCCCGGCGCTCCACACCCACGGCTCGGAAAACGGCACGTGTGCCCCAGCTGCGGGCTGCGGCTCCATTTCCGTATCCCGGTGAAATATTCACGCCAACTTCTTAACAAGCGAAAGGGTCCCAGACCGACCTCACGCACTTCCTCCGCCATAAGTCACCCCTAATGCAAACTTGACTTGTATCCAGAACTTTCTGTGGGCTTTCCGGGTCTTCCTCACAAACAGGGCTAGCTAAGCCATTGCGTGACCTCCTAGGGCACCATCTTCAGGGGGTCATCAGTAGTGAAGCTCGTCTGGGATCCCACATGGGCTTCTACAGTACGGCTCACAGACATCCATTCGAAGTTCCATTCGTGTTGGGCAACACGGTCGCTAAACCACGACTAATCCCATTGGCCGGGCCTGGGCACAAGGCTGGCCTATCACCAGTCAGGAAGACGGGAAAGTCATACTTAACAGAACCATCAGAGTCAAACAAGGTCCCAGGCAGCAACCTAAATGGAAATAGGCAGAAGGTCTGAAGCCAGCTAAGCTAGACCAAATGGGGCACTTTTAAGGGTGTGGCACTGTAAAAAAAATAAAGCAAAAATACAGTAAATTGGGTACAAAGTTTAAGAACGAGTGAGAGGAAAACAGCAATGAGTCACTAAAATCTACAGGCTCTGTGGGCTGGACGGCTGGCTAGCCAGGAGATGGTGTTTTCCATATAAACACGGTAACCCACCCCGCCCCAACCAATGAGTACAGTCCCCAAGTGCTTTCCAGACTGGCCACCGTGCCACGCCCTTCCACGCTTGCCATGGAAACGGAGTTCAGTTTGTACGCACTGTCTGACACCATGGTCACCCGCCGGAGGATAACCATCCGCCCCAGCCCAGGACCTCGGGGATGCCGGGATGCTGGTGTGAGGTGGTGCACGACGTCACACGCAGCACTGGGGCTCCCAGCCAGATCAACGCACCCAAAAAAGCAGCCGGAGTGCTTCACTCACTGCTGAGCCAGAGCCAAGGTAGGGCCATGGGTACGAAGAGAGGGGCGTGGCTTTAAGAAGCCAAAAATGCCACGTCTCCCCAAACGGGAAATATCAGGGCATCGTTTAAAAGCGAAAGCGGGGATCTTCTCAGAAGCAGAGGGATGACTCTCTGCTGACCAGGCCCAAAGCTGCACCTGCAGAGGTCTTACATGCCTTGCCCACCCCCACAGGTTCCATCTGGGAGGCGTGAAAGTGAGACCGTTATGATTTATGTTTGCAGAGTTAAACCGTGACCCCACCCAAGCATGCCTGTCAAGAGGAAGCCGTTCAGCTGTGATGGAAATTCTGTATGGAATCATGTTTGGGAAATGTGAGGTTTCCGCAGCTGAGGGAAAAGAAGAGTGATAAAACAATGGGGTGTCTGTGAGGGAGGGGCCACTACACCTTCTCACACACTTGACCTGCTCCTGCTCACTCAAAAATAGACCGACTGTGGGTATCAAGAAGGGGGCTTCAACAGCCCGTTTCTGTTTCAGACAGGCTGCAACTACCTGGGGAGGGGAAAGCATTTCCAACCTCAAGTCTGATAATACTCCAGTTCCCTCTTCAGAAGAACTCTGAGGACCGGTTCCATCATCAGATGAACGCAGAGAACCTCCATGCACATAACCCAAAACGAGCTGAATAGCGAATCGGCCACAAGGGGCACGGTTCACCTGCAGGAGAGATGTCAGCGCCAGGAAAATTGGGGCGGGGGGGGTCGGGTGGTGGAGGAGTTGCTGAGCCCCCCGAAAAATGAGGAGCCTGTTTAAGGCAATGTCAACCAGGCACTCACGTTTATAAATAACCAGCAAACTTGCATTAGCAATAAACACTGCAGATGAAATGTATTGGCCCATGTGTGCGTGCGGGCATTTGTGTGTGTGTGTGTGTGTGTGTGTGTGTATTATGTTTATATTACATCTGAATGGAGCGAACTCAGGTTGTGAAGAGCGAGGTCGGACAGGCAGCAGGGTGGCCGGGGCCCTGGGGGAACCAAAACCTATCAAAGGGGAGGGGGGAAGCCCAGTGGCACTGCGGGGGACCAGCCCAGGGACAGATGGCCGTCCCACACTAGCTGCTGAGGACGGCCACCAGGTAGCTGTGGATCAGCAGGTTACCACGGGTGACAAGGTACAAGCACAAGTGGGGCAACAAGACCAGGAGCCATTAATGCATTAGCATCAAGACACTGAAGCCTAAACTGGGGAGTCATCCACCCCCCCGGCTAAGCAGAGGGCCTCTGGGAAGCTCCATTCACTTGATTCACTATGCCAAGTGGATCTACAGTTGTTCGTACAAGTGTCCCAGCATGCAGTGGCAAAAGAGGCAAGCATGTTTAGTATCTGTTTATTGTATCAGCTGATCGGGTCTCCGTAGGCACTGCTAAATCTAATCAGCTGTGACATGGGGGGTGGGGGTCTGTGACCTTGGAGCTGCAGGTGGCTCGCCCCACCCTGACGATCCAGCTGGCACTGAAATCAGACGGGAACGAAGGATGGCAGTACAGCAGGCACCAGCGAAGGGCAGATGGGATCACCAGAGCAGGACGACATGTGGAGGGAGGAAGGAACGTTCTGGAAGATTAATCCTTTTAGTGGATAGGCTGCGGCTGCCTGATCCAGAAATGACGAAGCAGCCTGTGGGCGACATAAGGACCTACTGGATATCGCCCTGGCTGCTGGGCACAGACAGGGGGCGCTAAACAGGTGCCCATGCAGAAAGGTGTTAGAAAGGGGCCATCATGACAAATAACTTAATCCCTGACCCCGAACTATACTCATTGCATTTAAATCAATTCTATGTCATATGTTCCCTCTGCAATGCGACGCAGATCCTATGATACGGTACTGAAAAATGTGAAGAGGGAAACTGAAATGTAAATACTGTATGTAAGAGCAATGTGACTGGGCCGGTCGCCTGTCACTCAAACCTGACGGGCGATTCAGCTTGCAGGAAACCCCCTCCAAACTGAATGTCAGGAACCAATAGATATAGCTGTGGGGGTGGATACCACATGCCCATTCCACTCTCACAGATGGCAGGGAGGATGGCATGCAGATCATGTCAGACTCGCCGCAAAGCTCCCAATATAGATGAGGGCAACCAAAACAAACAAACAAAAAAAAATAAACGTGGTTTCCAAAAACACAAGGTCAAGTCTGTTTTCAGTTAGCGTGCCGCTAATGATGGACAGTGGGCCGTCACCAACAGACAGACTCTGAGGGAGGCAGATAGAGATGGGCAGAGCCAGCGTACACAGCCAGGAGACTGAGGACCTCACTGCCAGCTACAGGCCCACATTTAAATCAGGCCTGAACCAGACAAGGGCCACCCGCACACCAGGCCCAGTAGAATATAACCAAACACAGACACAGGACCGTAAAAACCGGTCAAAACCAGCAAAAGCAAGGTCAGGTTAAGCACGACATCCTGCTCCCAAAAAACAACCTCCAGCAGTCAGAGAGGCATCATAAGAGATCTGAGAAGCTTCCAAACCTTGGTGCGATCTGACCAGGAAACTCGTCGCACCTTTTAAAACCCCCCCTCTGTAAATCTGAATCTCCATTCTCCCATCCCAAGCAAACTTGTACAGTGACTCGAACCTGTTCACTTCAGGCCAAGCATTCCTCCAACTTGAGGAGTCCAGGCAGCAACATCTGGAAGCAGCTTGAGCAGCAGTGCCCTAAATCATCTCACGCTCCACAGCCGAAGCTGGCGTGAATAGCGCCCTGTGCAGAAAGCCAGCCGGGTTCTATTCCACATGGGGCCCTCAACGCGGGGCCACGACATAAACCCTACCGCTGTCTGGCATGGCGGCTGTCTTTAAACCCTGTGAATATGGGTGTTGCCCCAAGTTGAGAAAGAGGCAAGCAGAGAGAGAAAGTGTCAGGGAGACAGGTGAGCGCAGGCAGACAGAGCGAGATGGAGAAAGAGAGAAGAGAGAGGAAGACAGTGAGAGACAGGAAGACAGACAGGGAGAGCGAGAGACAGGCAAAGACACAGGCAGGGGGAGAGAGGCAGACAAACAGAGACAGAGAGAGAGGCAAAGAGAAACAGAGGCAGAGAGAGACAGGCAGGGGGAGAGAGGCAGACAAACGGAGACAGAAAGACAGACAGGGAGAGCGAGAGACAGGCAAAGACACAGGCAGGGGGAGAGAGGCAGACAAACAGAGACAGAGGCAAAGAGAGACAGGCAGGGAGAGAGAGAGAGAGAGAGACAGAGACAGGTAAAGAGACAGGCAGGGAGAGAGAGAGACAGACAGCAAGAGAGAGACAGGTTGTGATCTTTAAAAAATGACTTTTACAAGAGCAGGACCCTTCTCTTCCCACATCTTTTTGAAGTTTCATCAGCATCTTTTACTTGAGCCAGAAGGCCACGTTCTGAAGGGCTGAAAAACGTGGCAGGAATTTTGCAAAGAAGCACGCTGACACTAATCTTGCACTCCACCTTGCAACCCAAACAAACGTCCACAATCAGCATAATGATTATTTGGCTCTCTGACGATCAACAGAGCCAACATACTGTTTTAGTTAACTATTCTATGGTCGGGGGTGGGGGTTTGGGGACTTCAGACTACTATTTGATGTTCATTAAGAATGCTCTTAAAGCCAGACATATTAGACAAGTCACAGGCAGGCCAGGAGAAACTTAGACTTGCGTCAGAATTAATACCTTCTGGAAAATTCCACAGCTGTCGCTTAGCGCATCTATGCATGGTCATGGGAGGGGTGAATGGACGGATTATTGGCACGCTGAGCCACGGGCCAGGCAACACCGCCCAACAAGTCCAATGGGAGAGGGTGAAGTCATGGGGGGGGGGGGGCAGATATAAATTTGGGTGTAAGGCACCACACCCAGGCATCAGCTCCTGGCAGGTCCTATGAGCGGCATCAGCTCAGAGATCTAAGCAGTGGGATGCATGTAAGGGGGGGGGGACCCCTTTGCCTTAGACCCTTTGACCAATCAAATCTACTGATTGAGATGATGTCGTCATTGCACTACCTCTGTCCTGTGCTGCACAACCCTGCTGACAGGAGCCAGCAGCAAATCCCCCCCCAAGGGGATGCAAACAAGAGGGGATGACAGGTGGAGCTTCTAGCTGACTTCAGGCTCCCCACAAATACAGAAAGTTACTTTCACTACTTACCATTAACACAAGAAAGTAATCACAAGTTTACAAAGCAAAATCACAAATATTTGCATTAATGGCAACCGTTCCCCTCGCTCCTGAAGCCAGGTGCTGAAAAGGGGGCTTGTGTGAAGGAATGACCCCCCCCCCCTCCTAGAATGGCAGCAAAATGCACAGCCCTCTAACTTGTGAGCCCGGACGCGCTTGTGTTCAGCGCAACCTTTCAGGGGTGCTCAGGAAACTAGCCTCTGGAGCAACACAAAACTCACGTCATTGCTGGGGGTGACCCCAAGGAGTCTGGACCAGGGGGGAGGGGTCGAAAACCTTGGACTGACAACCAGCAGGGGGCAGAAGAGCACAGCTCTGGGTCCTTACCACTATTTCACTGCTTAAGGTTGTAACAAGTGAGGCAATTAATTCACAAAAACACACAATAGAACAGAAAATGAGGAAGAGCGGTTTAGCTAGAAACCTGCAGGAATTTCAGGTGGGGGGATAAGTGAAGCGGACAGAACCACAGAAAACAGAATCATCATGCCAGAGCCGGCCCAGGCCTCAGAGGAGACGCTGTCAGTGGAAAACCGTGCCTTTGCAGACCTGAAGACAAACATTCCTCTATATGTGTGTGTATATGTGGGCATTCACAGACAGGCAGGGAGTACACATGTGCATGCACACTTCCTGGGGGTCAGGTCATTTTCTGTAAGAGCTTGGGAGGGACATGGAGAACGGAGAGGGGGGGCACGAATGCAGAGAGCAGCCCACGCACACAAAACGCCACCAGTCCATGCCAGTGCTGAAACACATACAAGTAAGAGAGACACGCACACTGTGGGGGATCCTTCACCACGCTCAACAGCTTAACATTATATTAAACATAAATATGACACCTAACTGAACAGTCTGCCAGTTATTTATGCCACAGGTCCCATTTTCACATGACTAAAGACACGTATGCCGCCCACTGGTTGCTATATCGTACCTGCAGGTCATGCGCATGGAAGCTCACTTTGAACAGACTGGCCAGATGCAAGCGTTTGATCAACAGCTGGTGGTGAGCGTGATGATGTCACTCTGAGGTCATGTGACTGGAACGCGTGACCTTTCTCTCTTGCCGGGGTCAGAGCCGGGACGGGACACGGGGCCCGGGGGGGAGGGATGTCACGTGAGCCGCACAGACGCACTCGCGGCATTTCGGCCGTGCCGTAACCGGACCCCGCCCCGTCCCAGCTGTGTGGCGTCTCAGTGCTGATCACCACCACCCCGAAATCGCGTGTGGAGACAGGAAATACTATCAGAGTGACGGTCGCATGACACGGGTGCCAAAAAGCAGCACGAAGAGATGAAAATAAAAACACATGCAAAGCAGATTCAAGCTCACACACACACACAGGCTTCCTGATGCATCTGCAGCAATATACACATCATGCATGCACGTGCTCAAATTCAAATTCCTCCTTTGGAAGAGACGCACTTTAATCCCTTTAACAACTGCCATTACACAAATCGTTAGCACGCCCGCTAACACACTGGCACCTCCGAGCGCCCAGTCTTCCCACGGCGCACCAGCAACGCCCAGCACGCTCTGCTCTGCTACGCCACGCGTAACCAATTAACACCCATTTACAGAGACCCTCAGACGGTATGAAGAGATGTTGTTTTTGTACAGGCCAGCCTGCCGGTGGGAAATGGGGAATGGAGAGATGCACGAATGAGATGCTGGCACCGTGATGACCTTTCCAGGGAGACGCCACCTGGTACAGCCACCCCGCAGCATCACCGCCTCTCATGCACGGTCGTCATAGCAACAACACCCCCCCCCCCAACCACAAAGTGGGCCCGCTTTCTCATCAGCAGCAAACCCTGCCAGGGTCGCGCATCGGTGCTGAGGAGACTGGGGGCAGGGCAGCTTTATGAGACGGAGAGAGAGAGATGGGACAGCGTGCCTGCAGTGCGTCAAAGCCGGCTTCGCAGACAGACAGCCGGCTTCGCAGACAGACAGCCGGCTTCACAGACAGACAGCCTGCAGCACATAGAAAACACCAAACGAAATACAGCAAATACAACCAAAAGGATAAATGACAAAGGCCACCCCCACCCCCAGAACAGGACAGAAATCCGGGCTCAGCGATGAGCGTTTGGCCAGCAAAGGCCACAGTCATCTTTATCAGCTCAGGCAGCAGAAAAGGGGGTCCTGTCTCTAGAGCCCCACCCATGATTGAGCCCCCCCCAGGCCACACCCAGAGCAATGCCCCATCCAGAAACAGTCCCACCTTTAGAGTCCCCTCCATGAACAAAGCCCCACACCAAGAAACTTACCCAAGAATGATGCCCTGCCTATCAAGATGGTACCCAAGAGCCCCACCCCAAACAATAACCTGCCCCGCTGGTTACAGCCACAGCTGCATCTCCTGCACTACATTTGCAGAACAAGGTTCTTCTCGAGCTGACACTGAAAAACTGCTGAGAGATGCACTCCTCTGTGAATCAGTGCTCTGTGGCAACTCGCCACCTGCACCTGTGCAGCTTTGGGGGACAGGGGGGGGGGGGGGGGGGGGGGGGGGGCACAGC
>JAODLC010000001.1:19083737-19123188 GCA_026781145.1 Hippopotamyrus pictus
GGGGCCCCGTCGCTTCCCCCCCCCCCCCCCCTCTCCGAGAGGCTTGCCAGCACATTTGTGTACATACTTTACACCCTGAGGTTCCTTCCTCCTAGAGTGCTCATTTTTACCCCCCTGCCATCCTCCAGCCCCTGGAATGGACCACTAGAGGACCTTCGGCCACACGCAGATCAGGAGTTCCGAGGGCGTTCGGTTGGTTGGATTAATCAGAGTCACATATTCTGCCGGTTCACAGTGATGTCGCCCTGGGCCGTGAGGTCATGGCGGCAGCCTCGACTCGGGGATACGGCCTTCCGACGCAAGAGGTCGGGTGTGACCAATACAGTGGGGTGGAGCCAATGGGCGGGGCATGCTAGCCAACAGCAACCAATCAGCTTACTGCTCCGCGTGAACATCAGTCAGAGTCTTGGAAGAAAAAGAAAACTGCTGTGAAAGCCACCTCGTCAACTGCCACCGTCTGCCGGCCACATCACCGTCAACGCTCTGAAAGGGGACCCCGAAAATGCACCCGCCTTTCAGTCCGCACCAATGTCTCACTCTTTCTCCTGTTACTACCAGCCCACCTGTCTCCCGGCTGCTCCGGCTTTTGTTCTGACACCATCCTAATCAGAGCCTCCCCCCACCCCCCCACAATGCCTGGCTTTCACTCATTCTTCCGGGAATCCCACCTCCACGCTGGAGACCAACACTGGAGTGTATCCTTTGTCCGAGGCTGAAAGAGAAACTTGCATACCTCAGAGTCCACTCTGGAGAAAAAGAAATGTCAGGGACAACAAAAAAGGCAAGGCCTTAAATGGCAGAGTCAGACCGAAAAGCTCAAATCAGCAGCATGCCTGCTTTGGGCCAAAGGGTGAAGTATTTCATAGGACTCAAATTGTTGATATTTCAGAGCATTTCTTAAGTTTTGAAATCCACTGTCTGTATAGACACCATGTTACTTTACTCTGTTACCAGGGTGGTTTTAGCAAAAAAGAAAATTAAATCTGAAACATGTAAAAACAGATATTAAGCAAAAACTAAGTAAAGCCAACTAAGGTATTTTAATTGATGTGGAAACACTGTAGTAAAAACAACAATTTTGAAAAGTTGGATGAGAGAAACACTGCATCGTATCGAATGAGCTCTGTTTTACCCACGATTCTGAGGGTTTGGACGCTTAAGCAGAGGTTGCGGCTGATTGGTCATTACTCAGAGCAGCTCAACGTATCACCGCTTGTCTTTTGGCTGCCCCCCCAGATCCCCGTTGGAGTCGGCCGAGGGGTAAGTGGGCCGGGGCGGCAGCGAGGGCAGTGGGCTCGAGCCACAAAGGGCCGCTTTGTTGCCAGACGCTGGGTAGATTTAAGGCTCAGTGGGCTGACATGAGAGGGGCTGTTACCCCCACCCTCCCACACTAAAGCTGAGCCCTTTCAGAAACCCGTCTGCTGTAACCGAGACACCTGGAGGTACGAAGAGGCCCATTGAATGAGGAGAAACGCAGGTGCAGCGCCTCCAAAAATATGCTTTCATGAACTGCAAATCTTATTAATCGCATTAGTTAAACATTTATTCAGCAGATGTTAAGGATCAGAGATCAGGCTCAGGCAGTATCTCTGGAGTTTGGGATAAGGGCCCAGAGGTGATACAGTTATTCTGCTGACTGTGGGATTTGAACTAATACCCTTCTGGACCTCCTGAGCAGCACCACCACAACAAACAAGTCAGACCACAGGCAGAGTGTGATTGTACTGCTGTGTTCTGGTCTCCAGTTTGGAAACCCCCAAACCCACTACGTGATTGCGGGCACTTCCCTGTTCCCATTGGAGGGCAGCTTCAGTGATGAATGTGTAAAGCGATCTGATCCTGTGTCAAACCTGATGAAGAGTCAGAACCACCAGCCAAAGGAGCGTGGAGAAGTTAAAACAAGCCTGTTCTGGGGAATTAAGTAGTAGCTGATTATGTTGAATGTCGCTCTGCAGCAGGTACAGAGGAGGGGCCACATGGACACAGGGCCCAGCTGAAAACTGATTGGTCCCTGAAGTGTCCCCTCCCCTGTCACTCATCGATTCAAAACTTATCATCAGCTGATGAATAAGTTGGATGAATTACAGCACCTCTTATGCCCCCCACCTTAAAAAAATCTGAAGAATTACCTCCAGGAAATAAAGAGTTAAATAACGCCATGCATACAAAAACATAAAAATGGAAACTACTTCAAACAGAGAGAAAAGGTGTATAAAATGTTCAGTGGTATAATAAAAGTAGCCTGATGTGGTTAGCGGTGCCAAGGTGCCACCTCTGATGAGTAACTCAAGCAGGATTCTGGCAACGGCGCTGCTCTGCTCTGTGCCTCGCAGGCACGAATTCATGCAGAAGAGCATTTTCTGGATGAGCAGGCTACGCTGGTGCGTCGGCGCCGCATTTAAGGGAGTCAGCGGGGTATAAAAGCAGGACATGCAGGCACACCCAGAACCTTGTTGGCAGGCGGACCTCGGAAGGCAGGGCACCAGCGGCTAGACAGTCCTCAGCACTGACTGTCAACATTAGTTTAACATAAATCCAACATTAACGGGGATGGGAAGCAAATTCAGCAGGGAATGGTGGCTGAGAAATAAAGCACCAAGCAATTACTGGGAAGCTGAATGGTAGTATACCTGATTGCTTTGTTGCAGTGTGTCCCCAAACCAGTAGGGGGCAATAGAAAGATACTGGACATTCACAACCTTGAGCAGAGAAATAAAACAGATGATTACACACACACACACACACACAAACATGATGTCCAATGTTACCACACAGAGATAAACCAGGGAAATTAGAAAATTATTAGACTTTTGAAGTTACACATATTTTTCTGACTGACAATAATTTGTGCGGTTAAATTAGTCAGATTCACATTTCCAGGAGGATATTTGTTGGAACAACTACTGACATACATTGTGGATTCCGGTAACAAAAACCAAGCATCCCTGCAGGATGAAATTAGAGACACGTAAAAAGCTGAGATTTATGGGAGTGATTCTGAACTGAAACGTGCAGCTGCACAGTTGAGACTCATTCTGAGATTAGAGGAAACCACAATAAGCCTCCGTGTTCGGTGCATTTAACACGTGACAAATTTCAGACACTTTTAAAGTGCCAGAAGTTGTATGAAAGCCCAAGGCTACATTATTAACTCCAGAAAAGAGAACAGATAGTAGGGTACCCTGCAAAGATTTCACCATCAGTACATCTGGGGCCAGCGTGAGGCTGAGACTGTGCTTGTGATCAGATGGTCATCAGTTCAAATCCTAGAGTCGGCAGAATGATTTCATGGCTCCAAACCCACAATTGTTCCAGGGGCTATCAGATTCTACTATTTCAAAACGTACATTGCTTCAGATGAAAGCATCTGCTAAATAAATAAAATGTAAATTTCAGTGTAGAAAAATTGGTTTGGAGACTAAAAGACTCTCCAAGGCATTCATGCTCAAAGGATGCTATATAGTGCCTTTCACGGCAAGGGTGCCTCACATAGCTGTGCAGTACCACATTACTTCATCATTTATATGGAATGATACATAAAACATGGGAAACAGGGAAGATGGAAAGAATGAAAACCAGAAGACAATGTGCCTTGGTGATGAGCTTCTGAAGGAAGGGATGCATGTATGCAGGGGCTGAATCAGGATCAAAAGGGGGGAGCCCTGTCAGTTACAGAGTGGGGGGGGGGAATAAAACACTCTCCACTTTATTAGTTATCATATGTATTTATAATGACAATCAAAGATTCTGCATGTTCATTTGTCATTATGCTAAAGAAAATACCAAAAAAATGTAATACAAAATAAACTAAAATTGTGATCAAAAAGTTACTTGAATTTTTTTAAACATGCAAATGAAACTTAAAAATATATCAAAATGGCTCATCACTACAAGTAATATTCTTACTTATTCATTCAAAATGTCCCCTTGAAAATGCATTAAAATTTCAAGTCATTCATGGATTACATCTTACCTCTAGCAGCAGTACAGTAAGTGAAATGAGTCTAAATAAAACACCACAGGACAGAAATCAAGGCATCATGTAAGAATATCTCAGCCACTCAAGAAATGGAATGTCAGGTCAGAGCCACTAATGAAAATTATCAATAAACCTAATGGAAAAAAAAGAATTAGCATAAAACTAGCCTTTGATTAAATCAATCAGTTTGAGACTTTTACCACATTTTGGGACACTAAGAAAAATAGGTTAATGTTGGAGCAAGCCGAGCTGCTCTCAGGCAAGGTCCAATTTCAACATAAGGAGGCGGAGCGTGTGTGTGTGTGTGCGTGTGTTTGAGAGAGAGAGAGAGAGAGAGAGAGACAGGTCACAGGAAAATCACTTCTGAGGGAGAAATAAAAAAACAACAAAAGGTAATATGAAAGCAGGAACAGCAGTTTATTACATTAAAAATCCGACACAGCTGGGAAGGACACAAAGTGAGCATTTATTAATGCGCAGTTTTCTATGGCAGGTATTAACTGACCGATCATGACTCAGATTACATGCAGTGCTTCCCGCTTTGACTCAGGTAGGCAGCAGCCCACGTCCCGGGAGGGTCTCTACGATGGCCGGTTCTTACAGTCACGCCGTGTCGATGGAGGGGTATGGGACCCTCCCTTGTCCACGCGTAGCAGGCCATCAGTTTTGCTCTTCAGACTTTGTATTTTATTTTTGCTGCCTCGCTGATGACACAAATGTGCTGGAGGAGCAAGGAAATTGAGGAATCAGTGTTTGCAGAACGCAGCAGGAACATGTCAAACCCGGCTCTCCTGACTGACCGAAACATTGTATTGACTGACGAACATCTGAGAAGGTCAGATCCTCTGTAATCATTTACAGCGCCGCTGAAACTTTGCACCAAAGCGGTTTTGCCTGATTACTGGGAAGCGTTGACAAGAGATATTGGCAGGAAGGTCAACTCTTGAAGCTTGGCTCGTTCCCAGTCTCTCGCTCATGTTCCCCCTCTCATTCGCCTTCTCAACCTGACTTGATTCCTCATCTTCTCCTGGAACCCACGTTCACGAGCAACAAAAAGTTACGTGGGCATTTTTCTGCTGGGTACCCTGATGAAAAATGAGCCCAGGAAAAGACTGATCTGATGCCAAAATGGCATGAGTCAGGGTTCGAACTTATATTTTGGCACCGATGACAACTGTATAAAAACATGACCCACAACATCGAGGCCCAGGAGATGTTAGTTATGTTGAATTAACACCATTCCAGCAAATAGAGCCATATTTAAGGCAAAGGTATAGGAATATTAAAACAGATGAAAAAATCCAAAAACACTAAAACTGTAAAAACAGATCTAAATTATCTAAATAAGATGCTTAAGATTAGCTTTTGATAAAAAACCTAAATAAAGCCTCTGGCTTGACTTTACTAAAAACCTCTAATAGTGAGTCAATAAAATGATATCTTTGCCTAAGGGAGTTAGACAGTTCTATGAAATGTTTTCAACAGTTAAAGGATTTTTGCATGTAAGACATAGAGGTAGATCTTCACCAGCAAGTACAAACACGCAAGTCAGCCTGGTATACTCTATACAGCATCTTGTATAAATGATATGATACCGATAATATTTAACGTTAGCTTTTGTCATCCTTCCACCGAGGAAGAGAAATGTCCAACTGAAATCAGTAACATCCCAGAGTCGTCATCCGTCCAATATCCTAAATCAACACTAAACAGCAATTCAGGGAAAACTGGGCAACAAACTTCAACCGGCCATTACGTAATTAAAAAGAAAGCCAAACATTCTGTATCTACGGGAAACAAAATTCACACCAGTGGAATTCTAGATAAAATACTCTCACATTTACAAACATATGGCTGCATATGGCTTTTATTAAATAAATAGGAGATAAACTAATAAATAAACCGTGGATCTCATACTGAAGCACTACACTGTTTCATTATGGTCCGCAAAACCACCATCATCCTCTTAAATCTCACACGGAGTTGCTGGTGTTGACGTCATGTGGCGTGTGATGTCTTACATTGAGGTCTCGGAAGTACTCGTTGTAGTCCAGAGCGTAACCAACAACAAAACGATTTGGGATTTCAAATCCAACATCTGGAGAAAACAGAAGGCAAGTGAATACTCAAATTTAGAGATGGTGATGTAAAAACTAGAATTCCACAGCACTCTTGGAGAACACTGTTTTAAATAAAGAGTAACTAGTTACAGTGATTTTTTAAATTTATTTGGAGCAGCTTATTTGGGGGGGGGGGTCGTAAATGTTATTTACTTGGCATATAATTAAGGGTTAGTGTAATTAGGGGTGGATTCACTACGTACAGTCTGGGGGGGTCCCTAGTCCATTTGGCACCCGCTTCACCAATAAACTGAAAAAAGAAACAGCAGAGCCCTCAAAACTCTCACCCCCCCTGAATGGTCTCTTCCACCCTTGTGCGCGTAAATACACACTGACATTGCCAAAAAATTGTTTGTAGTGGGATAATAGGTCCCTGTCGCACTAGTGTCAGATATCTCTCTGGAATGAAAAATGAGGGGGCTCTGTCATTTGCAGGGAATCTCCCAGGAGCCAGATGGTGCCATCTTACCCAGCGACCTTAACCATCTTGGGCCTGAAGGTCTCCACATGCTCCAGAAGAGCCTTCATTGTCTTTCCAGTGTCAACTATGGCCTGTGGGACAATGGGGCAGCATCTTAGAAATTAATAGTCTTATTCAAATTACAGAGGTGCAGGGATAAACACAAACGACTGTTTGTTTGTTGATCCATTTAGTGCCAGATAAGGATATCTAGACCACAGTACTCATTTTTAATTTGTCGTGTTTGATTTATCCTGAGGCCCTTTAATGGAATACATGGCTTTATTACATGGGAAGCCATACTTTGATGGTAATAGTCAAGCACAGGAGAGACTGTTGAGGTTACTGATAATCGAATCACTTCTTTATTAGATTAACAATGTTATAAGATTTAACGTCTTTCCCCCATGTCACTTATCTGTGTTCATTTATCTCTCGGCTAATCTGACTGTTTTTTCCCCTTCTTACTGCATATGATTCAGCACTCTAACCTCAGACAACGGAATCCTTCTTTGCCGTAAAAACAGGCTGTAAAATTTCACTCAGCTCAATATTACATCAAGCAAACACACTGCTCTGCATTTAATGAGTAAGCAAAGGGGGCCGGGGGGGGGGCAGGCCTTATGCATTTCCACGACCTTTGAAATGCGTCTGTAAAACTTTTAGACCGCAATCAGCTCGAGGGATTTTAATGTTGTTATCATCACTAACGAGAGCAATGCATCTCTGGGTAGTATAATCACAACATAAGAACTAGGTCAAGCATAACTTCCGAGTAATTGTCTTTTAACTCAGTGTTCAAATGAATCACAACACAGTTTAATGGCTGACCCTTAAAACAAAATTATTTGTCATGTTTTAATGAGACCTACTTCCTTAGAGAAATTCCTCTTAATCCCTTTGTATATAAAAGCTACACTTATAAAACAAAACAACCATAAAACTCTCTTTGTTACTTTATGCTCCAAAGAGTGGTCAATTATGTAATTCATTGTGACAAGGGGAGCAGATAAAGAGCCATATTGATTTTATGTTGAACAAGAGAGAACTTCCCAGAAAGATTTAATTAAAAAAAGGCTTTGAGCCACAAAAATTACCCCAAATGCATCTGGACTCATCCTGAACTATTGGGGGACAGGTCCACCATCTTAATGTCTGTGTTACAGCAACAGTCACAGTTTGGTGTGGAACTATGAACACTTCATCTAAAGCTCTGCCGTTTGAAAAAAGGATCTACACATTTCATATCAATCAAAAAATACATTTGGTGCCTCTTACCTCTACAATCAAGACGTTCTTCGTTGGATGGCAGAATAACATAAAAAGGGGACAACAAAAATGATTTCTTACACATTAAAATCAATAACTAATTCAGTTACTGTTGTTGTCACTATAGGCATGCATGAGATATCAGCATCTTCAGAGTAAAACAACCACCAGCACCCAAAAAGGTCCTGAATAGATCCTTCTTATCCAGGCACCATGCCGAAATCAATTTTCTCCAAAAGCTGGGATTTCTGGCACCACCACTGTAGAGCATTCCTTGATGGTGATGAGGCAGTATAGTTTCACACTCGGGGGCGATGTCATCGTGACTAAAAGCTCGCAGTTTTCACACCATAGAAAAACAATCGCAGGACATTTAGCCGATTGGCTCATGCCGTTTACTGGATGCAGATGAGATCACAGTTTATGATTATTATTATTAAACTTCAGCTACAGGCACTGTTGGACACTATGTCTTCTCGGGGGTCCCAATTAACCATGAAAGGAGTGTTTCACCTTGGAATCTGATAGCGACAGTTCCATTCCTGAGGTGTTTCTGTAGGGAAATTTCGAGAGTGTGTACTCCAGGGGATGGCCTCCTCCTCTGAGTGGTCCAGCTCAAGGTGGGTGAAGCAGGCCAGCTTCTGACCACAGAACTGAAGCTGGGAGGGGATGAAGCCACAGATGAGGTGGACGTGCTTTGATGATCTAAAGGCTGGGTGATGCCTCAATCCCTCAATTCAGGCTGTGGCCATTAATATGAGCAGCAACAATGAATCGCCCAGTGCTAACAAAAAAAGACGTTGTTTTGAGGCCGAGAGCCGTTGCCATGGCTCTTAATTTTAAGCCGTTTCCCAGTTTCATCACGAGGGTCCAGACCGCGGCTGCCCCCCTTAACAGGGAACAGAGGGCTATTCTTCTTGCCCTCCGCACCCTAGGGCCACACAGCCAGAAACGCCAAGTATCACGTTTATTGACCCGGATCTAGGAATGCAGTGTCACATCCTCAGGAATCCTGGTGTCTGTCTCCCAGGAGCTGAGCCGCTCCCATTTCTCAGAAAACTCGATTCTTCACAATAGTGGCCTGAAAAGCATGAGGATCCAGCTGACATCCATCTAGATACCAGCCCGGGCAAGACTTCACGATCGTAAAACTGGCTGGCGAAAGATCCATCAGCTCTCCTGAGCTCAATGACCGTCCGATAACATTTATTTCTCAGTAAATGGTTATTTGAATATCCAGATTCCTTTGTGGCAGGAAGAAGGGACCGTGAAGATGACAGAATGGATCGCCTCCTCTTGAATAAACCCCAACCAGTCCAAACCCCATCACTGTCCTGGTGGGTGACTGAGGTAACCTCCTCTCACTGTCCTGGATCTTTCAGATTAGTAATAAACTGAACCCTAAACTAACAGGCTACACCCACCTAGAGATTACACATCACACACGTCTCACATCACGCCCCCAGCTGGGGGCTAAATGATGCTCATGGAGAGGTATTGTGGAAGCACATCTCATCGCTGACTCGTCTGTCCTGTGATACTCCCTGTGGCTGCATTCCCCATGAGGTCACTAACAGATGCTCACATGCCACTGCATTGCCACTAAATGGTATTAGCCATCTACTGTCTGCCACCCCATGGAGCACAAGTGTCAGTGCCAGGCATCGCCCCCTTGTGTCACAAGTATGCAACTACAATGGGTGACATGACAAAATGCATTGACTTGGCAGCACTGAGCGTTGTCCGTGCTTTTGTGGATGTCTTTTCTGGCCAGGCTGTAGCCATATACTCCGGGTAAGTCTCAAATTACATCACAGAAGGTGGAAGTACTTACATTGCCTTCTCAAAAACAGTCAGTTACAATTCGAAGACAGCAGCCTATAAGCCCGCTACTGTCGCCCTGCTGGACACACTCTTCTAGTGCATGCATGTGCTCAGTGAGCTGAATAAAATAATCGCTCACGTGAGTTTTACTTACACAAAAATGTTCTGGGGCAGAAGGAAAAATGATTGTTTCAGAGAGATAACCAATCAGACTGCAGAGGTTCTCTGAACCAATCAAACTCCCATGAGCAAAATGATCAGGAGGTCATTCGGGAAATGACACCTGGCCACAAAATCACTGACAATTTATCAATAACAAAAAAACAGAAAATGTTTTCCAGGAGTACTTTGGTTCACTGATTGTGCTTAATTCAGGTCGAGCAAAACAAATAATTGAAAAGTCATGTTAAAACAATGCAAGTTAAAAAAAAAAATCCCATAGGATTTACCCCACAAAACATGACCGCGGTGAAGGATTCTTGAAATGTTTAGTTAGCTGCCTCATGGTCTTGAAATCGAGAAGGAGAGCCACTCCAACCAAAACACACCGGCTCTTCCGATCCATCCAGGAATTCCTATGCTGGTTGGCAGAGATCTTGCCTTGCTGCTAAGGGAGCGGGGGTACGTACCTTCCCGCTGAGAACAGACAGGTCCTCTCCTCCAAGGATATGGAGGTCTTCAGTGGACTGGTCATTCTGGAGCAAGAGGAATGAGAGAAAAACAAAAGGCTTTAAAAGACAGCACAGGAGAAAGCCCTTCCGTCCAATCGGTGTCGAAGCTCTGTTTTGCGGTTGCAAATGTTGTTAATGCAAAACACTGGCTTAGCCCAGGCCAGCATGAAATATGGCTAGACGGCCTTTCTACGTCATTGTCAAATTTCTGTTCTGTCCCTCACGCTCCCAGAGGGATTCCCAGATCTCAGAATTTCCCCTCGAATAAGATCTACCGAGCCAGTCTGGCTGGCTTTCTCTGAACAAAGGCGCAGCCCACTTTCTTCCAAGAAGCAGTTTTGTGATCCGCCAACGGTGAGGGACAGCACACCCGTGAGCCTTGAACGGACAGCCCACGTCTCCTGGGACATTACAGGAGTCTTCCAGAACGCCGACTCATAAAACCACATGGAATCGTAGAGGGTTTTCCAAGGATTGGTGTTACAAGTGAGAGACTCATGCTTCAAAGAAAAAACAAGCTCAGTGCTTGGCAGCTAACTTTCATTTGCCTGTCCCACATGCCATTTCAATTCAATTTAATTCATTTTTGTGTGGCACCTTTTACAACCGTCTCTCCAATGCACTTTACATGGGACTGTTGTGGTACAACATCATTAAGAGAGAATACTACAGAAACAGGAAAAAGGGAGGACAATGAAATGAAAGAAAGAAAACTAGATGACAGAGAAGAAGAACCAAAAACTCCCAAGTAGAGAGAAAATAAAAACCCTGGGGGGTCCAAGGACAACTGGCTGCCCAACCCTCCCAGGCATGCTAACAGTATTGAAAAAGAGAGTGGGCTTGCTTGCTAAAAGCAAGGTGTAACCAATGATCAAGCTCAAAGCCATCAATGAGTCAGTTCTCCACGTTGGCCTGTGTAGGGTAACAGACTGTAGTCTGCACCCACAATGTTACATTTTGTAAGTCACATGCATGATGTCACCCCTCCATGGGACTAAACCAGGACTCCAGCTCAGATGGTGCCCACCCCGAGCACCATCCAGACATGTGGGAAGGAAGGCAGAGAGCATGGGTGGTCAGATCATGCATTAATACACAGCAGGGGGGGCATGGTGCAGGCAGGAAGAAGGCGACGATCCACTTGCGGCTCCAACAAAAAGGGTTTATGTAACATAACTAAAAACACAACAGAAAACAAACAAACAAACGGAAAAATAAGCAATTAACTAAAAAGCAAGAATCTAAACACAACTAAAACGAGCAAAGACTCAGAATTGAGTAACACAGGGAGCAGACCTAGAAACTAAACAGAGCAACACATAGCTACTGAGCACACACAAGAACAGCACAAACTCAGTGACTCATTAAGGAACTGAACACAGGCAGGCACTTAAATACACAGGATCACCAGGGCAAACAATGATGATGTGCAAAGTATAATCAAATTAACAAATCAAAAAGGACTTCAGACAACAAGGAACAGGCGGGGCAGATTACATTTAAATGAGCATGAAACTAAGGAACCTTAACATATACACAAAAATTAGAACTAGGACACATAACACAGAGGGCTGACTGCACTACACAAAATCAAACAGGACACAAAAGGGCAAATCAAACAGGGAAGCCAAATAACTGCAGCACACACTAGGAACAGCAAAAAACTTATAAACAAAACAGGTGAATCTCATTTTGAACCCATGACTATAAGGTTACCACATCTGTGTCCCATGCTCAACCCCCTGAGCCATGCAATAGGCTGGGGAGCAATGGAACAAACAAGGGTTAGAAAGGGAGTGAAAAGGCAGGATGGCCAGCGACACCTGCTGGCCAAATGGGGTAGAGATAGGAAGGGCAGGGGCAGATGGGTGCTGACCCTGACATTAATCAACGAGCATCGTACATATAAATGGCATGGACGGCAGCACCAGCAGCCAGGGTTACAATGTGTTATGCATTAAGTTGCAGGTAAGATAAATGGAAGTTTTCAGTTGAGACTTCAAGACTGAGACCGATTCAGCATCCTGAACATAGGCTGGCAAACCATTTCACAATATAGGGGCCCTCTGCAGAATTCTCCAACTGTCACTTCTGTCATCTATATGTGGAACGACAAGGAAACCTGCATTCTGTGATCTGATTGGACGATGTGGCTTGTTAACTTGAAGTAATTATGTTAGGTAGGCAGGTGTTAGACCATTAAGTGCCTTATAGGCAAGTAGGAGAACTTTAAAGTCAGTTCTAAACCTAACAGGAAGCCAGTGCAGGGAACTAAGAGCAGAAGTCATGTGTTCAAACTTGCTGCTGCATTTTAATACCCTGCAAGGTGTTTAATGTGTAATGTGTGCTCCCAGATAACAGACCGTTACAGTAGCCTAACTTGCTGTATACAAAGGCATGTATCAATTTCTCAGTGTCATGAATAGCAAGAATTCATCATAGTCTGGCAATGTTATGTAGCTGTATTAGTCACACCTTTGATCCTGCATCCACATGTGATATGAATGAGAGGCTGGAATCTAAGCTGACGCTTAGGTTATGGGCTGAGCTACTGAGGGAAAGGTTCAGCCCCTTGGAGCAGAGTGAGTAGATCAGCATTTCTTTCTGTGGAATTGCCTCCAAATACCTCGGTTTTCTGCGCATTTAGTGATAAAATAGTTTTCACTCACCCAGGTCTTTACTTCACTAAAGCAATGAGCTAAAGTGACAATAGTTGTGGTGTCATTAGGCATAATTGAAGTGTATATTTCGGTACTGTCGGCGTAGGATTGATAATTAATATTATTAACATGTTTTCTCATTATGTTACCTAATGGAGGCATGTACAGAAAAAACAAAGGACCAGGAACTGATCTCTGCAGTACTCCATATTTGACCGGTGACATTGATGGCAGAGTAGTTATTTGACACTTGAACATATTAATATTGATTAGTCAAATAGGATTTAAACCACTTCAAAACCATTCCACACAACCCAACATTAAATTCAAGTCAATGTAATAGAGTAAAATGGTCAAAGGCTGCACTAAGGTCCAGAAGCATTAGCACAGTCCCATTGTCAGCATCAGTTGCCATTGTTATGTCATTTACAACTTTAGTTAAGACAGCTTCAGTGCTGTGTGGCTGGTGGAAGCCTGACTGGAATATATCCAGTATGTCATGGGTCTCCAATTATGACTGACGTTGAGCAGCGACTCTCTTCTCCAGAACTTTGGACAAAAACAGTACATTAGAGACTGGTCTGTAATTGAGCTCCTGTGGATCCAAACTTGGCTTCTTTAGTAGTGGTCCGATTACTACTACTTTAGAATGGTCAGGCACATCACCAAAAGACAGGCAGTTATGTGGCAGTTATAGGGCCTGCCTGAACTCCAAGGGATTTTTTTAAGGAGCTGAGTGGAGATTGGGTCTAGGAGACAAGTGGTTGGTTTGGTTTTAGTTTATATATATATGTAAACTCCTGTTCCTTTAATTCAAAAACAAAAAACATTAAGGGTTTGTACACGTTGTGTTTCATCAGAGTTATCTGTGAACCATCTGAACATATTTGAGGTCTAATGTTTGTCATTTTATTGTTAAGGAAATCTATAAAATGTTTATCTAAGATCTCAAGGCTGAGGTTTGGGTGGTGTTCTCAGAAGTTGGGCAGGTAATTTTTATGCCATGTTTTGAGATAGCATAAATGATCCAATCCAATTATGA
Organism: Hippopotamyrus pictus; assembly: GCA_026781145.1. Taxonomy (NCBI): domain Eukaryota; kingdom Metazoa; phylum Chordata; class Actinopteri; order Osteoglossiformes; family Mormyridae; genus Hippopotamyrus; species Hippopotamyrus pictus. The sequence continues at coordinate 19,097,763 of JAODLC010000001.1, forward strand.
TGGAGACCATCCCGTTTATAAAAGCCAGACCATCCCAAAAAAGGTCTCACTTATCAATAAAGGGTATGTGTCAGATATGCACACCAAGTCTCTAACCAGCGGTTTAGGGAAAGTAGCCTGCTATAGGTTACATCCCCTCTACAGAGAATTGGTAAGGGACCAGAGACAATTAGATTTCAACATTTTGTTTTAGCTTTGGCACATATAGAAATGAAGCTCCTCTTTAATACCTCAGATTGTTGAGGCTTTATATTATGCTAGAACATTCTCTCAGCACCAAATATCAGCGACCGATACCAGCAAATTAATCTCCCAACAGCTAGTTCTGGAAAGAAACCCAATCTTATCTGCAAAGGGCCGCTCTGTGTGCGGGTTTTTGCTGCAGCTCCCTAATTAGATTATTAATTAGAGGACTGATTGGCTGAAGAGTCCTCACACCTGGGCTTGAACAGCTGACTTAAAGGTTATCCCAAAAACCTGCACACACACCGGCCCTTTGTGGATACGATTAGCCACCGCTGTCCTACAGGCTACAAGATATATTGCAACGCGTTACAAGCTGCAAATAATGACCAATGACAATTAACCCAAATTTCTGTAAATGGGGCAATACAGTATGCATTAAGCCTTTAAATTACAAAAAAAAAAAAAAACTAGATAAAACACAATCAAAAAGAAAGGGCATACAGCCACAATCATGTACAACTGAGTCAGAACCAAGCATATGATGATTGCTGTTAAACTAACCATCAGAAAGAAATCAGAGCTACAAAAAAATGATTCTTCGTCTTTGTATTCTTCCATTCCTAAGCACCGATAAGTTGGCGACTTGGTATAGGAGCTTAGGAAGAGTCAGAGTGCTTCCTAAACACCAGCTTTAAATTCAAGTGTGTGCTGCTTGGGCTTCTACATATAAAGGGCTCTCCGAAGACATTTGCCATGCAAACACTCGTCTTGTTAACGATGTTGTAGGTCAGATTTCCTTTGGATGGAGTTTATATTCCACCTGGCCAAACTGGCAGAGGCTCGACGTGCTGGAAAATTTCAAAGTCCTTCATCCAGGGTTGGGGGGGACACGCATTGGTGGAAAGCGCCGGTAAACGGAGACAAGCGCAAAGCCACAGGAAAACACAGTGGAGCTGGCGTGGGATCGCTGCCCCCTAACCATTACATTCAAGGCTCCAGTCCTTTGGATGGGAGATCCTCAGCCGCGCAGCAGCCAAACTGGGTGTGTACGGACCGGGCTGTACTAACAAAACACGAAGCTTGGCAAAAAGCGCCCTCCCCTGTGTTTGTATGTCCTGGTACAGTTCATTTTTGGGGAGGATAATGGATTACGACACAAGAATAAAGGTCTTATTCTACTTACTGAATACGATGCAACTAAGAAAAACGATGCAAAGTTTTCGCCGAGTGCTCCGCGCACGATCTCTAAAATAACGTCGCGATAATGTTGATGAAGGACCAGAAACAATGTCCCCCACTCACGTCACATAAATCTGCTGAAGAGTATTATTAGAATGCAGCCATCAGTCGCGCATTATTCAAGCGTCCATTTAAAGCGCGCTTAAAGAAAGTGCCGCTAACGTGATTTCACGCAAAAAGTGAAAAGGTGATAAATTTACAGCGGTATCTACACATTATCTGCTTAACTCCTAATCTTTATCCAAATATGTATCCTGCTTAAATGTGGGGGCGCCCTATATCTTTAACCAAGCTGATACCGGCTGCCCCCAATCATATTCAGCTGAGAGCCTTTCCAAAAACTCACACAGAATAACCCGCAAATACAGCCATCAGTATATTATATTTACCAAAGAGGCTGGTATGAACTTGGAAATTCATCACAATATGGATAGTACCGGGGTTCTTTCTGATTACTAAAGTCTTACAACATTGCCACCTGCTGGTAGAAGTATTTCATTACAAGCTTAGTGACGCAAAACATTTGAGAAGGATGAGACCCACAAATACGAGGAATATTCAAAAATCAATCTGTAGAATGTCACTGACATGACCGGTCATCTGTATTGTTCCATTTTCCCTCCATTTTTATACCTGAAGCTGTAGTTTCTTTTTTAAGCATAATTCGTAATTTCAGTGCCTGTTCTACTGGTATCATATTACTTTTGGGCATCATCATAATCATATTATATACATTCAGTTTATATGATGGTTGTTAGGCCACAAAAGTGACTATTTTTAAGCTAGGGTTGGAAATATGGTAATGTACTACTCTGAACGTTGAATCTGTGCTTTTCAGACTGGATTTCTGTGGCTGACAAGCCGCATAAGGGATGACTGATTAAAGCCAAACTCGTTACGTGCTGCACACTGGCTTGGGTGGAGGCATCAAAGTGACCATGAAAAGCTTTTAGTTACGCTCAATGGTAATTGGCCACTTCTTGTAAGCGAGTGTCGAAGCGATGGGGTCCAGCAACATCACATGACCAGACACGTTGGCTTGGGGCGGAGAAGGTTTACCCGAGAGTGTGGGCATCCGCCAGAGGACAGCACTGAGCACGGACTATGCTGAGGTGGAAACAGATGGGAGAATCATGTAGGACGCCCTGAGGATCACTTACAAGTTTCCCTGGATGTTTTTCTCATCCAGGTGACTGTTGAACTATTGCTGCATCTTAATTGATCATGTAGTCAAACCTGAGCAGACTGGAAATTAATTTGACCTATCCAGTTGGTCTGACCTCATTTTCCCATGAATGACTTCCTGTTAGTGAAGACTGTACAGTAGAACTGGAAAAGTCACGTTATTATACTTAAACACAAACTAATATTATTACACACACAGACACACACACACACACATACACACACACACACACACACACACACACACACACACACACACTCATTAATAGTCAACCAGAACATATGTCTGCTTGTGGGCTGACAGTATTAGGGTAAATTTTAATCTCTGCTGCTCCAAGTCTCGATCTATAGCATCGGAAAATCCTTTCCAAGCAGGAGCCAGCCTGTCTCAACACGCTTGAACTGAAGTTACAGTGTTTGGCTCAAAATGGACGGTTGATAATAGCACTGGCTGTGTTAGGTAGCAAACAACCAACAAGACCCATTACCCACAATCCAGGTTACTTCTCTGAACATTTACAGGTTTATTTCAGCCCTTAAGCACTGTGTGTTTACTTGATATTCACGGGGGACTCAAAGAAAAAAAACTATCAGGCACATTTGTGAACACCCAAGAAAGGAAAAAGCTCAAAGGGCAAATGTGGCAGGACCTCATACTCACTAGGTAGCTCTTTAGCCTGATGAAGTCCACTCTCATGAGGAGGGATTTGCTGGAGTTGCGGCTCAGGCCCTTGATGAACTCTACCAGGTCGGCACAGAACTTGTAACCCCCCTTCAACACACACAGCACCACAATGTCATGGTCCCCCAGCTCATCCATGATGTTCCTGGCCAGCCGTTCGGTCCTGAAAAAATGAAAAGTCAAACCAGGTTGTGCCTGAAAAAGGTCCTCTCTACCCTAATCCGCCAAGATTCCAACACAGTAAACGTAACCTAATCAGGAAGTCATGTTACTCTACTTAAGGAAAAGCAGCTGAAATGTGCATGGAATGTCTATCAGAAAGACAACGGCTTCTAGTATTAAGCAACATGTGTCAGAAGAAGAGCAAGGGCCAGTAGTGATGAACGTCTAGGACAGCCGTGGTTTCAGCCAGCTGAGGACAAACTTTTGGCTGTTCTTGGAAGCTCCCTTGCGTTTAACGGGTGAGCAGATTTCAAAAGTTACAGAAATGGGTGGGGAAAATGTCTGACAAAGAAAAATATCAGTTATTTCCATGAGCAAATATATCAAAATCTTGCTTGGTTGAGCCATAAGAGAACACACCCACACACCCCCAAATCCCTACAGACACGAAACTTTGCTTTTGGGCTGTGCCTAAAAACTTGATATAGCTTTTGTTTGTGACACACTGACATGTTAACACTTGAGTCATTTCTGTTTTATAGGACATTTAACACTCTGAAATTTAACACTGATATATTTAACACTGCATTGTATTGTACAGGTCATTAAAACCATATAAAATCAAAGCTAAATGCAACTACACCCTCAAAAACACATAAGTGCACAATGCAGAGCTGATACTCATACAAGTACATATTTATTGTTTTAAGGCAAAAATTATTCTACATGAATATATGGTATTAGTTATACTTTCTGACATACATTATACTAAACACATATAATTGCTCAAGGGAATTCAAACAGTTGCTGATATTTACTTAGAAGTGTTATTTAACCAGTATTTAAAAAAAGTTCCATTGATTTTACAGGAGTTCCTTTCTGTATTGTGTCCATTTGAAGCCACTTTGAAGAATCAAACTGACTATTCAGTTCTCAAATGAGTATTGAGTCTTACTTGAATTTGATCCATAATCAGAGACCATGCCCCTTTTTAAAAAATTTTCACTGACACGAAGGAATTGTTACCGGTCCATGATGATTCCGTGTGGGATATAGACACTTTCTATATCTCCACAGTAGTGTTCTGGGTAAGTAAACAGGTCTAAGCTGTATCCCGGCCAATCATCTTCAATCTGCAAATCAAAGAACCAATCATAAATGGAAAGGCCAAAGGAGGTATATAAAAACACTGGCGTGTACTGTATTTCTGAAGGAGATGAATATTGTAATATAATATAGCTTATTGCTGCTAAAAGATCAAAGAGTCTCGTCACAATCCGCCCCTGGGAAAAGCCTCTACATCAACGGTCCAATTAATTACTGCACCGAAGAGACTACTCAAAAACTGAGTAGACTACAGAAATAACACTTTCCGTGAACTTTAGGGCTGAACCTTGAGCCGTGACCGAATCTGGAGTATGGATCAAACAAACATTTGAAAGGTCAAATGATTCCGCTGAGATGTGTCCCCTCCTGGTCCACGACCGCCTTGGATTTGTTTAATTGTGAAGCGTATCACCTGGTGCTTCAGACATGCCTTGCGTTTTGAAAAGTCATTTATTGTCGTAATGGTGAATAACGTCTTATAAGAGAAGATGCATGTGAAATTCATTATGTTCCTGTGGTTAAATTGTTCTTGATGATTTTTCTGCTGTACAGCTAAAGAAAATTATATGGCGCAAAATATCATATCCATTTAATAATACTTATTTTAATCACCGATATCTTTCGTAGGATCCCTAAGGGTGTATGACTTGTTCAATGGGGCAGTATTACTATCAGCTGAATAACCACGCGTTGCCCATTATGCACAGATAACAAGCGTAGCCGTACGAACCTGAACACCAAGTGCGCACACCGATTGTAGATAATAATAATAATAATAATAATAATAATAATAATAATAATAATAATAATAATAATAATAAAAACATATCAAAGTGTTACTTTTCTTGTTTTCTGTAATTAATACGTGACTAGGCACATGTTTTATACGCGGGTTTAACTATTTACCACGATCCTTGAGTCCTCTCGCACAGACCCGCTGTCTGCCATACCGCTGGTCCTGCGCTTGCCGCTGCAGCCTTCAGGCGGACCGAAGAGGAAGAAAGTAAATCAGAAAGCGAGGGAGGAGTGCGGGGCAGAAGGAGGAGTGTAAAAGCACGCGCTCTCCGCCTCTTTGCTGTTTCTGAAGAGTTTATTGTTTAAATGTTGGTATTGAAAGTATATTAACTTTCAGTTGTTATTGTTGAGTAATCTGTGCTTTTCGATGTCTTAATTAACGTGTTCGAAAGACGTTTTTCCTTAATATCTCATCCTTTAAATTTTATTATCAACTGGTAATACAGATGGAGCCAGAGCAAAAGCAAGCTTAACTTTCATCCCTGGCTGTGGCAAACAAAGGCAGTTTAAATGTAGAATGCGCTTTCCTGTTTACTGAACAATAATCCCAAAACAAATAGAATAATCAGACAGATAATAATACGTCTAAAGCCACCATCATAGTGTAGCGTCACAGATGTGTGACATATACCTGTATTTATCGGCAACTCCGTGCATGCCTTCACTGTGTTTAAATTATTAAGCTACTGCTCATTGAATTTTAAGTGATATCCACCGTTAACGATCGAATTACCCAGTCACACATCTTCCATGACCTCATAGCTATTCAGATATTAACACAACTATTTTTTTTTTCCCAAGAAAATATCTACAGGAAACATTAACCACACTAGTCAACTTTAAAAGTACATCGCCCTCCGAGAATATGCTCCAGTAAAAGTTAGAAGTAACTTGTATAAAACTAACTGCATTTAATTTTAGTAAAGTCTAAAGTGAAATACACTTCACTTCATTAAAAAATGCATTTGGAAGTATATTGCGGTTATTAATTTCAGAGTGTGAGAGCATTCCTGTGTCAGGGGAGGTGTGTGAAGGTGCCGTCGTCTCCCTTCCGCTCTTTCTCCTTTCAGCTCTTTGCGACATATATGATCTTGTTCTTCTCCACCAGCTCCATGTCCTTCTCCAGCTGATTCATCTCCCGTTCCAGCCGTTCCTTGCGCTGCTTCTTGAGGACGGTGTCCGTGACGACGGACAGGCCTTGATACTGGCCATGCAGTTCCTCCCAGTTCATCTTCAGGCCCTGGAAACACGCAAGTCAAGGAGTGGGTTGCAGCTCCTGTTGCTTATAGGACTACACTGTCCTTTAAGGAGATCAATACAAAAGAAAACAGCTGTCTTCATTTGGCAGTCATTGCTCTTATTTCCATATGCACAACATCTAGAAGACGTTTTTTAAAACATTGCATTTTACCTTCTCAGATGATTTATCACCATTGGTTTGGTCAACCATCCAATACACTCATATAAATAATAAGTGGAGCTGAGCTGTTTAATGCTAGATCTGTTTGGATGCTACCTTAGTAACCTATCAGCTAGTATTCCAGCTGTTAACACAGCTGGACGCAGACACTGATGCAAGCCTTGCACTGAAACGTCTGCACCATACCCATGGTCATGGGTTTAGCTAGAAATACTGGGCCCCCTGACAGAATGTCACCTTGGGCCCATGCTAGGGTTGTCACGATCCTTCCCTGGTTCCCTGACCATATAACTTGAAAGGGGGGGGCACACAACCATAAGATTTGCTGAGGGGGTCTCTGATGTAATGTATGAGGCGGGTGACAATTTCTAAGGTGCTGCCCCCCTTCAATCTGCCAGGGGATCCGTACCCCTACTGTCCCCCCGCCCATGGTGGATCATTAATAATAACACTTCCGTGTTTAAGCAATGATGACCCTTAACATCCGATTGGTGCCCGAGTCACAGCCACGACGCGTCTGTGAGGCGACACCTGGAGGACCGCTTGCCGCTCTTCCTCTGACACCTGCTTCATGGCTCCCTCTCGCAGCCGCTCTCTGACGTAGTCATCGTACTCCTGCTGGGCCTTTCTCACCTCGTCCCTGCGCTGCTGCAAGTACTCGGGGGTCTGCCCATAGTCCTGCGAGTCGCATTCCATGAAAGCGAGTTAAGAGAAACGCTGCGGAGTGCTGGTCAACTCTCAGCGGGTGTTTACTCTGTTCTTTGGGTAGAAATGATCGAAATCTGAACATGCTGTGAGAAGTAACACTTCTAAAATGGAGATGATCTTGGTATGGATTTAGTAGATAAATAGTAATGTGGGAAAATGTGACTTTCTTGCATCTATATACTTTAAAGCTTCTAAAATTTTCGAAACTAATTAAAGGCACCATATTCTGAAACACTTAACACATTAGTTTTGGAATAATGAGTCAGGAAAATTCATAACTGAAAAGAATGGGCTAAATTCATCCATCGTGATAATCTTTAAATCTTATCCGATTAGCCCCCTAAAAAAATCCCAGCACCTGTGCTGAAATAAAACAGTCCTTTGTCTGATTACTACTGAAAATCCAGTCCCACTCACGCCTAATATGTACAGTACAAAACCTACGTGTTGACACTACAAATCAGATACACATACTTTTCTCTTCACATATTTTGGGACGAGGCCAGAAGATTCCAGAAGCTGCTTATCTCCATTCTTGGTGTCAACGCAGATTGCCTGCGGTTTCTTTGGTGCCGCTGTGATGGTTTCCATGGCATTGATCTTGATAAAGTTCTTTTGCGTGTGAATGCCCATCAGGGGCTTGTCCGTCTTCCTGGGGACTTGAGGTTTTTTTTCCTTGCCATTGTCCTTGTAGGCAAAGAGTTTTCCTATTAGATCAAGGGGAAAGTCAGGTAAGAACATTCTTGCGCGAATGGAGAACTTTTCAGACGATCAGCAGAAATAAATACGCCTTCACTGTGAATTAATACATCCAAAGCTTTATGCTTGAAAGCACATGGACTGCCAGGCCTGGGTTCAGAAGCAGCCAGGTGGGTGTGCTTTGATGACATTTTCCTCCTTTGATCATCAGAGCTGTGGTGGTCCCTTTCAGACAGACCAGCACACTGGATCTAGAGGGTCACAGCCCTGGGCGAGGCTGAGGAATGGATGGATTTGCTGCTGTGACTTACTCTCAGGCAGCCTGGGCTCCTTGGAGTGTTTCAGCAGGTACTTTTCAGGGGACGGAACTTCCACCTTAGCTGGCCCCATAGTCTTGCTTTTGGCCCTATTCAACTCTTTTTCTTGATTTACCTGCTCCCTAAACTTTGACATGTATCTAAAGAAATTAATATACACATTAAACAATCATTTTGATACTTTTATCAATATGGAAATTAGAGGATAAATCTCTGAGGATAAATGTATTGATAAACATCCTAAAATAAACATCTATACATTCTAAACATTTCTGCAGTCTGGGTTCAGGCTGTATTGCTGCTTTGAATTGCATATTTTTAAATACCTTCAGTTTTGCTTTATGGTTAGCGAAAGGCAAACGTGAAGTTACAAAATACCAGATCACATATATTTACCTACCTCGGTGGTTTCTCAGTTTTAACCCCTTCACAGGGAATGAGGTTATAAATGCTTTCTGACGAATTCGACATCAGAAAAATAAAAGATATATTTATATATATTTAAAGAAATCGAAGGCACTTATTCGGGTTTCTTATAGAATGTTAGCGTGTGTAGTTCCCCCGGAGATGGTTGCTTAGCGACCACCTCCACGCTCTACACTTCATTGACGCTGACTCGGACGGCAAGAACGTCACGAACTGTCGTCACTTCCGCCACAGCGGAACGACGTAGAGTGGAGTGTCAGCAAAGGTGAAATAAGTTGTCTGTCCTCTACGAGTCGCCGTAGAGTGTGTGTGACGTTTGATTGGTTGAATGTTTGCTTTCTTTTTCGGCTGTACTTTGACGCGTCTGAAAAACACGTATAAAACATGGGAAGAGCACGATATTTAAAAGTAACTGCAAGATAACGCTGTTTATGTACACCTACGCATATTTACAATACATGTATCATAAAGGTACTTGATCCTTGTTGCCTTGACTTACTTTTTATCTTTTATTAACATCAAGTATTGTACTGTATTAGGCTATTTCCGATTTGAACAAAACCGTTATGTTTTGCTGAGCAATGGGAGACACAATACCTGCTGTAATTAATTAATGTGTAATATACAGTATATAAAATACTATTTAAGTTGATTCCCACTGGATTCTCAGTATCTGCTTGAATTTTCTGCTGTTGTTTTTCAGGTTGTCCTTGATGTTTCCATACCGTTTTCTCAAGATGGTATGCGTATCCTCCCAGTGGCTGGGGGCCAGCCTTGTGTCTAGGGGGGTGTTCTCCGTTATACGGATGTTGGCCCCTGGTCCGCCACTCGCTTCCCCCTTGTCTGCACGGTTGCATTCACAGTACCCCCTCCCTGAGTCTGAAAAGAACATCATATTGATGGGTCCACCTGGAGCGGGCAAGACAACGGTTGGACGGATCATCGCTCAACAGTTGGGGCGCCCTGCCGTCGACATCGATGACGACGTGCTGGAGCGACAGTGGGGGGTGTCCGTAGCTGACAAGCTGTCAGCAGTTGGAGGGCAGCGGTTCTTGGAGGAGGAAGGAGTGGCTGTGTCAAACTTCTCTGCCTGTGGGAGTGTCGTCTCACTGACTGGGTCAAATCCACTTCACGCAGGGGCCATGGCGCACCTGAGACGTACCGGCATCGTGCTGTACCTGGACGTGGACACAGAGGACATCCTGCAGAGGCTGTCCAGGATGAAGGTGCAACGCATAGTGGGCCAGGAGCCCGGGGTTTCTATGAGGGATATTCTTGCATACCGGCAAAGGTTCTATAACCGGTGCTTTGACATCAGAGTCTTATGTGGTTGTGGGGACACAGAGGAGGAAGTGGCAGATAAAGCCCTCCGAGCCCTGAAGAGATATCAGAACTCGGAATCGGAAACCTTTATTTCTACCCGGTCCAGTGAGGGTGAATCGGCCACCAAAAAGTTTTTCAGTGATGTGGTTATCGAAGGGTTGGCCCCAGATGGTGGGCTGTACGTTCCTAGGAACCGTTTTCCAAAGTTGGAGCCCCGGGAATGGCTGAGGATGATCCACATGTCGTACCTTGAAAGGGCAGCCATCCTTCTGGAGAAATGCATCCACCCCACAGACATCCCACCCACAGAGCTGCAGGCAATGGTGACGCGAGCCTATGGGGAGAACTTTGCTTGTGCTGTGATAGCACCTGTGAGCCATCTGGTCCAGAACCAGTATGTGCAGGAGCTCTTCCATGGCCCCACAGGCTCCTTCAAAGACCTTGCCCTGCAACTTATGCCACAGCTCTTTGCCCACTGCCTCCCACAGATGTGCAACTACCTGGTCCTAGTGGCAACGTCTGGAGACACGGGTGGCGCGGTGCTGGACGGCTTTGCTAGTCTGCATGATGCCGACCGACGGCGGATCGGGGTCCTGGTGTTCTTCCCAGAGGAAGGCGTGAGTGAGATCCAGCGGCTGCAGATGACCGCGTTCCAGGAAGGCAATGCCAGGGCTGTGGGCATTCACGGCAACTTTGACTTCTGCCAAAAGGCCGTGAAGCGGATGTTTGTCGACACCAATCTGACTGGACATTTGGCGGTAGAGTATGGCACAGTCCTAAGCACAGCCAATTCCATTAATTGGGTGAGGCTTCTGCCTCAAGTTGTCTACCACGCCTCCGCCTACCTGGATCTAGTCAGAGGCGGTGTGATTGGCTTTGGGGACCCTATTGATGCCTGTATCCCCACAGGAAACTTTGGCAATGCCATGTCTGCCATATATGCCAAAAACATGGGAATCCCTATCCGAAAGATCATCTGTGCTTCCAACCACAATCGCGCCTTGGCTGACTTCATTGCCACAGGGTGCTATGACCTCCGAAATCGGGTGCTCGCACCATCCATTTCACCAGCCATTGATATTCTGAAGGCCTCCAACCTCGAAAGGTTCATCTTCCATGCCTTGGAGGAGAATGGACAGCTGGTGAGGGATCTGTTTTGTGGCCTCGAGGAGAAGGGGTACCTTGAGCTTCCTGAGGCCATGCTCCAGAGAGTGCAGTTGGAGGTGCTGGCCGGCTGCTGCTCTGAGGCCGAGTGCTTGGCCGCCATCCATGAGGTGCACGCTAGCACTGGCTACATCCTGGACACACACACAGCTGTCGCCAAGGTGGTGGCAGACCGTCTGCAAGACCGGACGTGCCCCGTCGTCATCTCCTCCACTGCTCATCATGCCAAGTTCGCCCCTGCCATCCTGCGTGCCCTTCAGGTCCAGAACCCCCCCACGGCGCCCCTGGACCAGCTGGCTTGGTTTCGCTCACATGGTTTCCGGCCTCTCGTTCACGAAGCCCTAAATGAGTGCCTGTGGGACGTCGGGAGACAGTCTTACGCTACGTGCCGGGCTGATTTCAGCTCCATGGCTGAGCAGGTGGAAACCATGATACAGGACTTGTTCCTGAAAGGTTCTTAAAGGACTTCCCAAAGGAGGGGTTGTATCTACTCTGAATCTGCCCTAATAATGAAAAACTGTAGCAGAAAGTCATGAATTTTTATGAATTCTTTCTATTTTGTGAAATATTCAGAATATTTCTCTTGCTTCACAATTGTACTTGTCTCTGGCACTGTATTTTTCTTATTCTCCACTAGATGGCAGTCTGGGGTGTACTATAACACCTCATCGTGGAATAATCGCACACATTGAAAAATGACCCTGTCACAATCACAGGGTGAGGAAACTCACAGCAGTGAGCCACGAAATGCAGGCAGGATGGTTAACAAGTCTCCGAGGAGCTTCAGACGGACCCTTGATTTGCTGTCCTGTTATTTTCTGGTTCCATCTGTTCGGTTCGTTATGGGTGTTAAGGTTAAATCTCGCCCACCCATAATCTACTGTGTTCTGCTTAATTTGAAATTTCAGAGTAATTTGAAAACATACCAGAGGATACAACATAATCAGCCAGCAGTGTAAACATTTATTTAAATCTAGCTTCTTATATGTAAGCACATGCATAATGCTGTTTACATAATGTCTTCTCTTTCAAAGCATGAATGATTAGTGTGTGATAATAATTTCTAGCTGCTGTCCTCAAAACAATACACTAAAAAAAGTAATGTTATAAAATTCAGACATGAGACCTGTATGCATCTTTTAAACTTTAAACATTTTCACCATGAAGTCTTCTCTCATGATTTTGGTGAAAAACCATTTATGAGTATATTCTTTGTGGTTATTCTTCATTTTGGGAGGCAGTGCAGTCTGTGGATTTATTACCGGGGGCCGGCCGGGATCATGCGTGCTATTTTTAGAGCCCTACGGTCTTCGCTGTCGGAAGTGTTCCCTCTAGAACAAGACAACTTAAATTGCTCCGAGCCTCAGAATCGTATGCGTGGGCTGCTCTTTTGGGAGGCAGTGGACGTGGCTGTTGAAATGACAGGGCAGCTCTCTGTGACATTACAACCTGGATAATTAATTGATCTCAGCGAGGCTCCCGCTACAGTAATTGCCAAGTGCAGTTGGTAGAGAATTGGAGGCGTCGAATGCATGTTTGGAGTCTCCTCGCCACCCTCGAAGATGGCCGGGTGTGGCAGCCGGAGGTCCCCTGCTGTCTGTGTCCTTTTGTCCCTTCTCCTTCATCTCAAATATAGACACAGGAGTTTATGTAGAGTTCTGCGTTTCACTGGCTCACTACTGCCCCCTATGGTGCAGTAGCTAATTTTCTCTGCTATCGTTATTATTATGAGCCAAGTGGGGAGAAATGTAGCTGAGAACCAAATAAATAAAGAGGCAGTTGATGTTGGAGGCAGGGGATTTGGGGCTTGGAGCTGTGGAACATTGTGCGGGAATGGCTGAGGGAATATTCTTCGAGTTCAGAATTGGCCTGTAGGTGGCAGGGTTGCCCGTTCCTGGTAATGTGCCCCATTGGTGTTTGGGCACTGTGGCTAATGGCTGACCTCCTGCATATTTAAGCCTCTGCTTTAGATCTCCTTGCTCACTTGCCTGTCTCTTGTGGGCCTCAGCATTTCACGCTGAATTCTGATGGGACTTCATGATGGGGAGTGGCTTGCTTCTCAGCTGCAGCTGATGTTCACACTCTGGGGGGGGGGATTCTCATCTCCTCTCTAAACTGCAGTTCTTTACCCACCTTTCCTTGAATCCTGACCATCAGTATGTGCCCTGTTAGGGTCTGCAATCCTGCTCAGCGTGAGCTGTGCCCGCTTTCCCCCACGATAGCCTGCTGTGCCTATGCAGGTACAGAAGGTGAATCAATGCTATAATGCTTACAGACTCATATTGGGTTACGTTAGCAGCTTAGGCCAGATTAGCCGATCGCCGTTTATAAATCCCCAGTCTTACAAATCTATTTTTCGAATTTCTCTTTGTTTCTGTTCCTCCAGCAGCAGCCAGTTCAACTGTCCAGCTGGCATTTTGTAGGGAGAGTGTGTTGTCAGAACAGCTGGCCCTGTTTTTGCTTTGGGGAGGCCATTTTCACCCTCTTTGTCACCCTGTCATACAGCAATCTCTGGATTTCTGTTAGGGATGGAGGACAACCACAGGGGCGGGGCCACAGGGGCACTGGCCCCTGCTGAAAGCTGATTGGCCCCTGGAGTGCCCCCTCCCCTATCACTCACATATTCAAAAAATATCATTGGCTAATTATAAGGTCCCTTTGTATCAATTGGGGCCTCTCTTATGCCCCTCACCTTAAAAAAAAAAAAAATTAATCCTTGAATCGCCCCCAGTCAACTATGCTCTGGTCCGTGCACAATCTCACCCCCTCCCAGTCTGACATGGAGGATGCTAACTTCCCAGCTAACTGTTAATATCAGAAGCTGAAAACAGAAGACTCATTAGAAACATAATTTGCTACAGGTTGCCAAGTTCTCAATGCTGTTATTTACGTTTCTGTTGCACTTTTGTGTAATCACCGGGGCATCTTCAAAACTTTTAAATGCTGATGCTTTGAAGCTGAGAGGAAAGAACGCAGTGTTTCTCCCAGGGTATGTGGGATTTCACATTTCGTACCCCCAGGCTGATGCTGCAGTAGCAGCAGCTAACAGCATGTTTATTTTTACCCACCTGCACGGCGAAGACTTTGGAGACAGAGACAAACTGGAATGATATCATCCTCTGGAACTGATGCTGGAATCTGATTGGATGAGCCGCGAACTTGAGTCATTATCTTAGTTAGTTAAGCTTCTTGTTCCACGCATAGTGATGCAGATTCCCCCGATTAGGTCCAGTGGGCAAATGGAGCGGGTTTGAGTTCTGACCTGTGGGGGGAGCCCGGAGCTGCACTGGTATAGGAATAGGGTGGAGGGGCCAAGGAGCTCAACAGGGAGGGCTGGTGTCAGATGACTGCTGATGTCAGAGCAGGAGGAGCTTTGGGGCAGCTGTGGTGGGGGGGGGGGGCTTTCAGGTCCTCCACTGTAGCTGGATCCAGTCTGAGGGAGTTCTGAACCAGCACTTCCCAAGCTGCTCGATCTCCACGGTCCAGTGGACACGAATAATTGCATGTGTCCAGCTCTTTCCATCTCCTTAATAGGGAGCTCGCGGCCTAATGGAGGCTTTTCATTTTGCCACTACAATACTGGCCCAGCTTTCCAGGCAGGAAGTGTGACCTGGCCCTCCCTTCCCCCACCCAGGGTGAAGTCAAAGCCCCAACAAAGAGCAGGGCAAGACCCTTGTGGGAAATCCTCACAGTGTGAGGGTGTCATCCACAAAACATGGGAAGCTGTTCTTACTATATGCTTCTTCACAAATCCTGGAGCCGCACCCACAGATAGCCACCCCCCCCCCATTCAAGCATTCATAAGGAATTGGAAATATTAAAATAACATTTCTTTTTTTGCTTTCCGACAATCTCAAAAATTGCTCCTTAATCTCTGACCCACCTCCACTTAGCCATTAAACTGTGTTATCTTCGTAATTAAAAACGGTGACATCTGACACTGTAAGTTCTGTAGTAGAGGCAAACATGGTGATTCACTCACCATTAAGAAAAAATATATCCTTCCCTTAAACCCTGAGTTGCTCAGGCCAGAAAATGTAGATTGTTCATGGGCAGGGTTATTGTGATCTTATATTGTAATGTGCAATTTACTAGCAGAGAAAAGTCTTTGACCAAATGGGAGGTGGGTTAAACCAGTGATGGTGCAAGGTGTGTTTCCCCTTTTGCATATGTACTTCTGGTCTGAGGTGATGTTGGAAGTAGTGAAAGGCTTTATCTTTCATTTTTTTCTTTGATCTCCAGTAGATAGGAATCTTTTGTCTGAAATTAAAGAGGCGTGACCGTCACCTGCTTCCTCTGCCACTTGTTGGGAGTCTGCAAATGGTGAAGCATTTAAAGTGTAACATGTTTTTCTTAATTCGGACCTTTTCCTTGTGGGTAGAATCACATGATCAGCACTGGTCCAATCAGTGCTCAGTTCATAAAAAATACACACAAGCACAGACAAATTCTTTTTATGCATGCTTTTGGGCAAAAATCAGATCAGGATTAATTTTTAGATAAGACTGGAGGGTGTGGGGTCTTGGACACGGTCAGCCTTTGTAGATTTGTCATGGAGAGAAGTGTAACATTGTCACACTGCATTTGATTCAGGATGCACCACTCTGACAAAAAGAGATGATGAATGGCCCAGAAAGGGTGGGGCTGAGCAATGACTGACAGGTGTCTGACTGGGGATGACCATTACCAGACTTGCCCGGTTTTGAGTAACCATCTCCCCTGCTTCCCTTTCCATCAGGGAAGATGGCTTCTGACAATGGAGAAATACAAAAATCAAGTAAAATTGGATTGTTCTGTTTGAGGAGCACTGGGATTTGACCTGGACTGTTCTGCGAGGTACTGTATGTTGTAAATACGCGTATGCTGGAAAGGTCATCTCTCAGATCTTGAAGTTATAGTAATCCTTCATCTGCACTCTCTCTGATCATTCACAGAGTAATGTGGAAATCTGAGTTAGGACACTGACATAGAGGTGTGGTTATTAATTGTGTACAAGGTTTGTTTGAAAATAACATTTATGTCAGATTCTTCATACAGTTCCTCTAGAAACCATGTACCGTTTCATACACTTGGACTTGGAACTTCTGACAAATCTGATTACACACCTAAACCTTCCAGAAATCTGTTGTTCCTGTGTCTCCCTGCTTTCTTGATTTGTTTCCTTCTGTTACATGCATCTGAAAGGCTTTTCCAAGCAGATCTCCACACAGATGTCCCCTCTTCACCCGATGAGACCCGATGTTTGTTGTTTGATTTGTCACTCTTGACTTGATATTTCAGATGAAACCGACGTTACTGGATTATCTGATTCATACTGCTTGATGTTTTCTCCAGAAAATTGCATCTTTGCGTCATCGAGTCACAATAAAATAACCGCAGCAGTGACGGTTGGTGTTTCTACCGTAGAGTGTGGGAAGGAATGCTGAAGAAGAGGAAAGTTCACCGATTCATATATTGCGAGAGCTTATGAAATCTGGGTCATGCTGATCCAAAATACATTACAGGGAACATCAGGTGCGGGGGAAGGGATGTCCTGGAAGAAACAGTTGTATGTGACATTGGGCAGTCACACACATCACGCACTGGGGGTGCATTTCGAGTCACCGGTTCACCTGGAGGTCTCACAAAGGTTGGGTTGTCTTCAAACCCATAATCCTGCCGGTGTGGTATGAATAAATTCTGCTGTGCGAGGAAACGCTGCTAGATCAGCTGTGCTCTCAAAATAGCCATAAATGCGATTCTGCATATCCCAGAGTTGAGCCACTTCCAGTTGTCAATGATGCTGACTGGCTTGTCACTGGGATCTTGAGTTTGGGTTTTGTTTAAACAACCACATCTCTGGAGATTTTTATGTTCGTCATTAAGAGAGCTAAACTCGCAGAGACCTAAATTAGCAATTAAAGAAGGACACTATCAACACCTTTGGGCACAAATTTGGCAAAACGAATATATACCTTAGTATAACATATTTTATCATTGTTCAAATGATTCATGGGGAGGGATCCTGGGGAGAATTAATAATTGTGATGTGCAGGCATAGATGCTAGATCAAAGTGCAGAGGCTTTGGGTGACATAGGTGACTGTTCAGGGCGCCATCTACTGAGAAGGTGAAAACATTGCAAGCCAATTTCATAGCTGCTAATTTAACAAAATCTACATTGCTTAATGCTGCTTAGAGAATATGTGATTGCACTACTGCACTTTGATTCACCATTCAGCTTGATACAGCACATCTATATTGTCCATACTATTATTTATCATTTTCTTTTCTTTTTTATATATCTTCCATACCTTTGGTGGGAAGCACACAGAGTATTGTTGTACCTATACAATGACAATAAAGATATTTATTTCTATTCTTCTATTGTGTGCCTTAGACAGGGGATGCCGGCAGTGAAGCTCGCTTAGGGCCCCACATGCGTTGATCAGGGAAGGACAAACAGGTGTGTATAGAAGCCCGGGGATGGTCTGGATGGATGAGGCTGCAGGGATCTCTGGCTGGAGGCACGTGTCACACAAAAGCAATGAAATTTTGGTTTAGGCAAGTGGAACTTTATTTGTTGATCTTTTTGTCATTTGCAGGGTTGCAGGGGTCTGGAACCTATGCTGGAAACAACAGGTGCAAAGCAGGGAATAACCTAGGATGGAGTGCCAACCCTTCGCTGGAGCAAGTGGAAAAGGAATTCATTATTGCAGACATCCAACCTTAGGCATATTGAGGTTTCCCATATTCAGGGAGGTGGATAAGGGACAACCAGGGGGGGCTGGCTAGGCTAGGGCTGTACCATGGTAATAACCCTGCCCCCAACCAGTTACACCAGGAAACACAGAATAGTGTTGCATTTTAAAATACCATCAAAATATGATATACTGCAGTATGTCTGGACAATTTAACGGTATAAAAAATTAGCTACTGTCCCAGTCTAGTGTTGGCTGGGGTGGGGGGGATGTGTTAGGGTAACAGTCAAATGGAGGATGCTGGCAGGAAAATTGTGGGCTGGGGCTAAAGAGTGGCGGTAAATTTTCTTGACCAGGTGGGGCAAATCAGGAACAGCAGAGAGGACACCCAACAAGATAACAGGACAGGGCAGCCAGGTAAAGGAGCTACGGTGAGAGGGATGGAAACACTGGAGGACCACAGGGGCCGCAAGCCAGGTAGGATAAAAAACCTACTGGATAGTAGCTCTCCAGGACCGGAGTTGGAGACCCCTGGTCTAGCACAAAAACAGAGGAGGGAACAGAATGGCCAGTAACACCTGCTGGCCAAAGGGGGAAGAGACATGAAGGGCAGGGACGAACAGGTACAGACCCCGACACTGGGAGGCAACCCTTGAAACTAGTCCCTCCTGGGCCTGTTTACCAGTGAGGCAGGGTTTGTCCGGACCACAGGACCGAAGGGCCAGTGGGGCTGGAGGGTGTCAAGGGACCAGCAGGGCCAGAGCAGGAGGGCACAACAAGGAGAGACAACAAGGCAGGAGCCACGGGACAGTTGGAGATGGCAAGGTAGGAACTGATGGGATGCCAGGAGATGATAGGACAGCAGGAGACGGCAAGCAGGGTGAAACGTTGACACCTGTACGACCCCTGGGGTTCACTGGCGGATGGCATGGCTACTGTAAGACTAGGTACAGGTGATGTGGTACTTCTTGGGCTGGGGGCCGTGGACTCAGGTGGAGTGGCCTTCTTTGGACCACGGGCTTGGAGTGTGGGCAGAGTAGCCACCTCTAGGCTGGGCACAGCAGAGGCGAGGATGGGCTCTGGGGGCACAGCAGAGGCAGCTTCCCCTAGGCAGGGCTCTGACTGCACCAGGTCAGGTGAGATGGGAAACGTGGGCTTCTGCTTCCTCCTCCTTCAACCAGAGCCGGGAGTCAGCAGGCTGAGCTGCAGAGAGGTGGTGGGCTGAGTGGCTTCATGCTGTGGCAAGGTAGTGGATTGAGTGGCTTCACATGG
Organism: Hippopotamyrus pictus; assembly: GCA_026781145.1. Lineage (NCBI taxonomy): Eukaryota > Metazoa > Chordata > Actinopteri > Osteoglossiformes > Mormyridae > Hippopotamyrus > Hippopotamyrus pictus. Next base: position 19,117,127 of record JAODLC010000001.1, read on the forward strand.
CTGAGAGGTGGCAGGCTGAGCGCTCTCATGCTCGACTATCCTTCGCATGTCGGTCAGTACGCACTGAGCCTTCTCTGCCTCCTAGGGGTCCCCGTCTCGGGTGAATTACAATAGCACCCTCCCTGCTTTCCAGAAGAGAGCCTCACCATGGGGATCCTCCAGACCACTGGATTACTCCTTCACTCCAGGTGAGTATCCAAGAGGGAGAAGAAGTCCTCTGCCTGAAGGCAGCGTGGCTCCTGCGGTGCTGGTAACCCCTTCAGTCCTCGGATCCAACCAGGATATCTGGTCTGCCAGATGCGGGGAGCCACGGAAGCCGGAGCGGAGGGGCAGACTGCTGGGTCTTTTTGGGAGTCTGGTTATTCTGACAGGGTGTGCAAAACAAGGGACTTGAAGGCTGATGTTTGGCAAATGAAAGGTGTTTATTGAACTAAACGGGAACTGGGAAACAAACAAGACTGTGAGGAGTTAAAAAAAAAGTAGGAGAGTATGGCGAAGGACACAGGCAGACAGGCGGAGCGACATCGATGACTGGGGCTGACGAGACAAACAGGTGCTTAAATATAAAGACTAACAAGAGGTAACAAGCAACAGGCGTAATTCATCAGGGCGACATCAGAGAGTAGACAGGAGGATCAGGTGGACATGATGGGCAGGATGTAACAATGTTCAGCTATTTTGTCGCAATACATTATTATCATAAAATACAGGAGTGGCCATGAGCATCTTGACTTTTAAAGGGTGTTTTGTGCCAGCTGCCATTATGATGTGATCTTTGCTGATGTCTGAGACTGTCAGGGTATTGCTGAAGCCCCTTCTACTTCTATTACTACATATCACGGCTGCAACAACTGTGGTGGCAGTATGACATTTTTAAGACTTTAAAGCTATGGTTGTATACAATCCTCAGATGAATTATTCTAATTTAAGAGAAAGTTAATGTGTCTGACCAGTTTTGGCAGCCACACAGCAGAATACTTAGAGCTTTGATCGAACCTTTAATTCACCGTCTAAGTAGATCTGTTCTGAATTGGGATTTTCTCTATGATTTTTGGGTTGAAGTGCATAACTGCACTAAGCTTATAATTTAACAAAAAAAAACTTGTGGAAGCATCGTGGAAGTATTTAATAAACTCAAAAAATAGGAATTAGTTGAGGAAACAGGCAATTTTAGCACAAATACACCTCATATACTACATTACTCCCAAACAGTATATACCAGTGGTGTCCAACGTTTTTTTAAAGGAAGACCTACTTTTACAAAGAAAATACTCTGGTAAGTTAACAAGTCCTGGTGGTATATTTCACTGACCAGGGGTCCTTACGACCCCCTTGAAATTGTACCCCTGGGAATATTTTGCTGACCAGGGAGGCTATATACTGTATGACGAAATACCCTTCAAATTGTCCAGGATAAATAAAATGTGTCAATAAAATGAGTCAATAAAATAATGTGTCGATAAAATCAAAAGTATTAAACGAATGATGGACAACTGGTGGCCAATCCGGAATGCTCACTTTCATTTTTGAATTTGCTTTTGTTCATTCCATCTGCCTCAATGGTACACACCTCGTTGATTTTGCTGTGTTAACTGTTTCTGCCCACACTTCCCACAGTCTCCTGGGATAATCTCCTCCTGAAAGACAATCCCCTTTCTTCCTGTTCTGTCACATATAAATATTGATCCTCAGCAGCCCACAGAGACGTAAGAACAAGTCTCCCAACTCTAATAACAGAAAATCCCATGAAGATTGTTCGTTGTCTTTTGTTATGTTAGAAATCCCCCCCACACACACATATGTAACACCTCTGTAATTTCCTCACCTACAACTCACTTGTCTTAAGACTCTTGTAATTGGCTAATGACAGAAATCTTTGCTCTAGGTATCACATCTTTTCCCTTGATGTTGGCTGAAGAATGCTAAGCACACAGGAAACTGTAATATAAATGTGATGCCTATATTACACATAGTTGCTTTATTTGTATGACTAATTAATTACAGTAATTCAGTTTCCTGCTTTGCCTCCTTGTCAGGGGGGAGGGGGGCACTTGGAATGCTGCCCTGTGTTTTATTCACACATTTAGATGTAGATGATGATGCTTGTGGTTATATTGAATTTACACACTATGTAATGGCCTGAGTAGATTATCAGTGCTCCAGAAAACATTTCAGATATCCATAGCTCAATCCCCTTCCAGATTTTTTTTTTATCCAGAAAGTTCTCAGACTTGACAAACCAGGCTGTCTGCTCACACACATCTTTTGAAAGAGGGACTTTTGAAAATGAGACTTTAATATGCTTGGTACGTCATCGACAGCAAGAATGAATCTCTCATCATTAAAATGCAATTTAAATTTAATACTCAGCTACTGAGGTTTAATAGAACCTCCTACATGCTATAACACTTTTGTCAAACAAGCCTTTTCCTACATTAATAAATAAACACAGTTCTGATATTTATCAATATAGGACATTTCACTACCGTGGTCACGGTGAGTGTCCATCAAAGGCCAGATTCTGTCTCATGGGTGCAGGAGCCAGTAAAATATGCCTGCCTTGGTCATAGTGGTTCACTTCATTCATTTGCGTGGATTAAAATGTATGGGGTGAGACAGTATCCTTCCTTTAGCGCTCTGCGGGCCTCTCAAGATTGCGGTTTTAAATATGGCACTCAGGTCAAGGAGCACCGAAGCAGTGCATCATTAGCAGCCTTAACAAGAGCTGTCTTTGTCCTATAATGGGCCCGAGAAAGACTAGAGCCTCTGATAGAGTTCACAGTGACCAGAGCAGGGGTGACACTAGAGATGTTGGGTCCCCTAAAAGTGTTCCATATTTGACTCCCAAACCAAACCAATCCAATTATGTGCCAAATTTTTCAAGGCCCCTGTCACTCCTTTGGGCCTTGGAATCATCCAAACTTTCCACCCTTTACAGTGCCCCTGGACCACAGGTTAGTGAGAAGCACACATATTAGGAAGGGCAGATTAATCTCACCCCTCAATCCATTTCTTCACTATTAACCCATCCATCCATCCATCCATCTTCTAACTGCTTACCCGGCTTAGACTCATAAGTCCTTACAACTTATTTTTGCTAATTATTATTTCTTATATCTAATGTAGGTCATTTTAACTATGCTTAGCATGGAAACGCAAAGAGGATGTCCCACAAAATATTTTTTAGTATTTGGCTGCATTTTGATGATTTGAAGAAGCTAATTAATATCAGTTACCTTAATATACTTTTTTTCCAAGGGTATTAAACAATCAACTGTGTGGAGAGAGTGCATTTGAACATTTTTTGTTCTAATATGCTATAAAAAAAAAAAAAAAAAAAAAAAAAAAGGCTCAGGAAACAATTTCTGCTGTGTTACACCGAAAGGGCTGAGGATAGCTGGCAGGTGATGTCAGATTTCAACACCTGATTCTCTCATATTTACCCTTATCCGAGTCCACTTCAGTGAGAAACTCGAGCAGGTCTGCTAATACTGCTGCTGTCTAGCTCTTGTTTTTAATTGGGAAAGCCTGTTTGATTGTGCATCGCAGCCAATTATCTGACAGACCCTGCGGGTTGAGCCTAGAGGATCATGTGACACTTGACAGTGAAGTTTGCTGTGGTCCAGGGGGAGGGGTTAGGGATGGGGTGGGGGAGGGCTTCAGTGAGAACAAATAGAAATGCATGTCACACAGAGAACTGGAATTCTAATAATTTTCTAAATGTACACACCACATGACCTTGGCAGCAGAGGTGGAACAATCTTGAAGATTATTACAGAATACAGTTCACCTATATGTAAGAACTGAGGGCTTAGATACTTAATGGAGCACTTCGCAGATTAACAGTGACTGACTAATAGGAACAGAACAGTGGAGACGCAAAGTTCACTGTTCACAGCACTGGACAGGAAGCTGATGAGAGGAAGCTGGTGATTATCCTGTTTATTTGGCACTGATATTCTTTATAAGCTTATTTACACGTACCCCAAACTGTTTGTACCCTACATTTGGTTGTCTTCCTTTATTTATATATCTACATGTTTATTTATTCTTTGGGTTTTATTTTTCTGTATCAATTTTTCTTTTATTAAATTTGTAGTTTTTTTTGTACTTTTGTCGAGATTGTGTGTTTAATTGTTTACGTCATGCCACCACGTACAGCAAAACAAATCCAGCGTACCTTTTTGTACTTGGTGGATTAAGAGATTCTGATTCTTATTCTGTACAGGCCCTAAAGGCTAGGGAGCGCTAGTGGTTTTGTGCTGCCCATAGACGCTTATAGCCAGAGGTGGAAGAATGAGGTGCCTGCAGAATGACAGCCAGCCTATGGGGGGTGGTTCTTTTCCCATTGAATAAATGAGCCCAGGCCCTGTTGCCCACCCCCTCTGTCCACGTAGGCCGGCTGCTACACTCTCTTCAGCAGCTACCTGTGGGGCCTCAAACGAGCTGGACCGGGGGACAAACTCTGTAAATTGTGCACGTTAACAAAATGGCAGGAAGTGCACCCCATATTGTCACTTACTACCCGCTGCTGCTCCCTCGCTTTGGGATTTTTCCCAGACTGCTTTTGGTGAATCATTTCCACTAAAACCTGCCAAGTAAACAAATCCACCGGGGCTTCCTGTGAACACATCAGTGGTATTTTTGACAAAATTAGCCCGTGTGTCTCCTGACTCCCCCTCTCCGATAGTGAAAAGCAGTGCCATGATTCAGTTCATCTGCCCTACGTGGTCGACACTGCATCCCGACCACGTTTCTAGCAGAGCGGCGCCTGGTTAAGCACAGAGGAGGGCACATTAAATGGAAAACAACATGGACATAGCTTATTGTATCGAAAGCCATGCTATAACGTCCATAGCTACAAGAATGTTCCGATTTCAAATTGCTTGTGGAGTGGACATTTGGCGTGATGCATTTTAATATCTAAATCTCCACAGTTATAACCACACCTCTCTCTCATTCCTAAGAACATCACATTCCCTGACTTGAATATGATTTGGACAGGAGCAGAGATCCTATCAGCAACGCCGGCTGTTTTGTGTTAATACCCTTGCGAGGTCATTTAATGAATCCACTTTCTTCTTTAACGTGTATTGTCTTGGCTTTTAAATGCACTCAAAATAAGGTAATAATAATGCGCAATAGGCTAATGGCACCCTATACTTTGAGCTGACATGATGCCTTTTCTCCATTCATTATCCAGAACACACTGTGAAAGCAGGCTCCAGCTCACGCCTATCACACAAATAGACAGTCACCCAAGCTGTCATGCTTTATCCTTCAAAGCGGTGAAAATATAACGATACTACTGTGGGAAATTGCTATTTTAATTGAATTTAGAAACATTTATGCTGTAACTTCTCACTATGTTATCGATACCCTTGAAACAGTTGCTGTTTCATCCCTACTAGATCATCCAGAGACCATGTTTCACCAGAGTATGATTATTTCAAACAAAAATATGGAGCAAAAAATGTTTTGCAGTGCCTTATGGGTAGGAATACACAAATTATTTTATTGCAGAATCACACATAACAAATGGCTGATTCGGATAACTGGGTAGTGACACAAGGTTTCAAACTTCTAACCCAAGAGAGGTCGGGATTTCTGATGTCACTTTATGGTTTAAATCAATGTGATACGGCAAAATAATCCCTGGGAACTCGATCAAAGCAGCTGCTATTGTCAGAGTTCAATGAATCCCACTTATTATGGTTTTTGAGGAGTTGTTTTTTTGTCATGTGACACCTAATTAAACAGCTGTTATCAGGTTAAAATCATTTCATTGGAAGTCAGAGACAACGTACAAACTGTATCAGATCACAATGCAACCAATAACACCAAGAACATTTTCTCTTTAGACCAGTGGGCAATTAATTCAACACCTGCATAAAAATGATACTTAACTTTAAAGGGAGTTAAGGTACGAATTACTTTGGACTTTCTGTGTTATGCAAGCCAGCGTAGCTTGTTAGGTATCAAGATATTTTCCATGAGTTATATTTATTTCAGTTCCACCAAGAGATGTTTTCTGTTTTTTTTTTTTTTATTTATTTATTTAT
>JAODLC010000001.1:19123288-19134531 GCA_026781145.1 Hippopotamyrus pictus
TAAAGAAATGCACTATTTTGAATATGTTTCTTAATTTGTTGAAAATTGGCTCAGAGCCAATTAAATATGCTGGGAGTCAGACTACAGGAAATAATGGATCCAAGGACGTTTTTGAAGCAGAAATTCAAGTTGATAAACCATGAAGCCATTCAGGTTAAGTGTGTTACTTGATGGTAATACAACATGGTGCCACCTGGCTGCTGAACTGAGGACCTTCCTGCTACAAGCCCATGTGATAAACCCATAAACTGGCTCTGAAATATACATTTCCATGGTTTGGGATTGTTCGCTACCTTTTGTTTACACCCACAGTTGAAGACTGTTGCCTTAATCAATTGATCAATGCTGAGGTTGAATTCCTCAGCTGTTAGACCTGCAGCCAATCAGATGACCAGAAAGGGACTGTTTTTATTGGACAGGTCAGTTCAGCGGCATCCAATCCTTTTAGATTTTTAGTGTCTATCTTCTGTTGCTGTTCTGAGATCAGTCTCAGCAAGCTCAGGAATTCCATTAAGGGCATGTATCTGTGCTATTACGTGCTTAGCAGGGACCATATGACAACCACTTGCAATAGCTATTCTTAAAACAATATGTTTTATTTGTTTATACCTGTGGGTATTTACTGAAAGAACAAGAGAACATAATCTGCCCCTCTGGGATTTGAGCTCGCAACCTTCTGTCAGGAAATGGCTTGTGCTACCCTACCACCACAACAGAAAGGGTCAAAACCCAACATCCTTGTGACCTTCTCCTGCATCTCACTGCACCGTTAAATGGTTTAGATCAAGGACTGCTGGTGTTTGGAGGATGTGGGTGACTATTAATTTCCCCCTGTGTGTGTGAGCGGCCCTAGTTAATAGAAGCTCCAAGACCACATGGCAACCTTACTACAGAAGCTTTTAAATCAGCCCAAAATTAATATAAAACACCTTTTCTCCAAGGGTATCAATCACACTTTGAATTACTGTAGCTGCATACGCTGCTGTGATATGAAATATAAATTAACTAAAGTCAGCAACTCTAATACAACCAAAAAAAGATCTGAGGCAGTGATTCATAATAACCACATTTTACTTGTTTGTGTACAAAACAGAATTGAGTTTCAAAAATTGATCTTGCACTCACCGATTGAAAAAGACGTCGAAATGGTGGATTTATAGCGATTTGCATTACCATATGGGTCTAAGGGAAATAGCTTATATATACTAAGACATTTAAAGTAAACGTTTATCTCTGCCTACCTGTATTTTTAAAACACGTTCACGTTACCTCTTGCGTTAACATTAAATTAAATTAAATTATTAATCGACAGATTGAGAAACAATGTTTGGTCGGCAGCTGTAAACCCTCCCGTATTTTCCTTTGATTGTGCTGCCTCATCTGTATCTGAACGGTATTCCCCATTTCACCGACATTATTTAATGTGTCGGTAAATACGAACTCTGAGGGTGTTTTTTGTCACATTTCGACTTCAAGAGCTTTGCAGACGCGATGCTTTCTCCCGATCGCCGCATTTCCCCGTCCAGCGGTGCCGGCATCCCCCCTCGTCCTCCCCGCGCAGCTTTCAGCACTGGACAGCTCCTCGGTCTCTCTACCAAACGTCCCCCCCCAGCTCCGGTGATTGACAGAAAAAGCGGCCATACACGAACCATGGGTAGTATAGGAAACCCTATAAGATAATGAAGGAGACGGGCTCTGGGAGCAAGTGGCTCCTACCTCTCCCCGTTGGGTTTAGTTACTGCATGTTATGGGCAGAGGAGGGCGGAGTGTGTTTGTCGCTGAAGTGTGAGCTGAGACTCTGTACATCCCAGTAATCGGATTTTTTTTTAAAGCCCGGTGTCGGTCTGCTTTATGTCAAGCGATCCCTATAGCTGAGAATGGCATCAGGAAACTAATGAACAGTGATCTCTAGTTTCATGTACGGATCTAAATGATTTTCCCCCGCTATAATAATATACAGACGTAAACAAGCTCGACCCGCTCTGTAACTGGAAAAGGGGTTTTTAACCTGCGGAACCGAGACCATTTTACCATATACTCAAGAGCCGACGGGAAAAGACGTCTGGATTCACTTATCCACAGGTGAACGCGATCCGGTGCGCTAATTAATCCAGCATTTACCCCTTAGCTCCTGCTTATAAACTGAAACATCCTATTCAATCCAGACGGGAAGAGGTATGGCTGTTTATCTGCTTTCGTTACTCTTGCGAGTGGGATTTGTTATCGGATCGAATTATAGGCATGATAAATGGTCGGACCATGAGAGGGAGTCTGAAATCAGAGCAAAGCAGCCTATCTATAACACTCCTATTAACAGCCAAGAACAGCTTCATCATTTGCCTCGTCTGTTTAAACCTGGAACGGAGCAATCTGCCTTCCTACAGAAAATCGAGGAGGACCTGCCCAAGGTGGTCATGGCTTTCCTTCACACAGGAGATCCGTCGACGCTGAGGCATGCAAACTGTTCCAGGAGGTATGAGTTGAGCGGACTCCGCGGTCCAACATACACTAGTCCACACTCGTCCCTGCGCAGTGTGCTTGACGCGGTGGCACAAGCCGCCAACTTCTTGAACGTGATCCTGCAAGCCAACAGGTCAAGACTACACAGCCTGCAGGGGGACTCTGAGTGGTACCGGGCGCTCGTCCGCAGCATCCTGGAAGGGGACCACAAAATCCAGCGGGCTGTCCTCACGTTCAACAAGGATCTGCCATTGCCAGGACACCACACCTTCCTCCAGGCTACCAGAACAGAGAGCGGCATTGTTCTCCAAGACCTCTCATCCACGGCCCACCATCGCTTGAGAAACAAGACCGTGGAAACAGAGTGGTTCAGTGAGATCCGAGACAGACGCAAACACCACCTCCACAGGAGGGTCTTGAGCCAAGAAGTAAAGTCTCCTGATGTATCTCTGAGAGGAGACAGCTATGTCCTTGATAAAACTGAGATCAAGTGGTCAGCACCTTTCCTTGAGTGTGACAAAGGGACTTTCATTCCTCAGTGGCTCCTCACCCTATCAGCTGGCTTCTATGGTCTGAAACAGAATCAGGTTCCGGAATTCAGGTATGTGGGAGAACTTCTGGGTATTATCTACAGAACACCGCTGTTTAAACATGTAAACTAAGGCTTGCAGTCTCTCTAGATTGTTGCCCTTCACATGCAATTTATACCTCGACATTTCTTCCATTTCCTGTCTGGGTATTCAAGCCTTATCTTTCATGACCATTGTTTTCTGTGACCATCACAACATCCATAAAGGCTAGATCACCTCAAGTAAAATGTAACTCTTTTCAGCTTATGGACAATTAATGTAACAGCTAAATATAGCCACATAATATCAAAGGTCAATTGACTTCATATGTTGCAGGATGCAGGACTAAGAGGAATAAAGCAAATAGCTTTGTATCCAGGATACTTGGGTAGGCCTGTGGGGATATTTCGCATCACATGCTTGAGTATTTCTTTCCTCTGTGAGACAGAATAAGGTTGCCTCAGATGCCCCAAACGACAGCGGTCGTTATTGCCATGGAAGTCACTGTACTGATAGCGAGCCAGCAGCGATCTCTGCAGGTACATGGCATGCGACTAAAAATAGCTGTTATTTCACAGCAGTGAAAGAAACCCCAAGCCATTTCATAATAATTAGTTTATGTTTTAATGTGTTGGTATCTCTTAACACAAGTGAATCAGCGTAACCGATAAAGGTGCTGGGAGGTTCTGTAAGAGGTCATTAAAATATGCGTGGTTACTATGGTATTGTTGCAATTAATGCATCTAGATGAAGACTGATCACAGGAGATCCTATCTGTTGATGCTGTGTTTTGGTGGAGGAAACTTGTTGAAAGTGAAAGCTCCCTTTTGTTGTTCTAAACAACCTTCCCCCTGATCAGTTAGCAGTTAGCTCATCAGTGAGTCTCCTCCGTACAGCGCAGCATCGAGACACCAACACGCAAGATCAATGACAACAGAGTGGACTGGATTACACGGATTTCTCCACTGTATAAGCAGTTGGCATTGTTCCATCATATGTGGTTCTGAATCCCCCCCTCCATCCAATTTATATCTGGACAGTCTTATGAAATCTTCACAATGGATGTTGATCCGATTGTTTCCGGTTGGCTATGAATTCACCGTAAAGATGAATAAGCATAAACCTCCATGCTTCTGGTTTCTGGGGGGGGGGGGGCGGGGTGTCATTTCATTTTGATTGACAGGCTCCCCTGCACACTGTATCTTAAAGATAACAGGAAATGTCTTTGTCATGGAGACAGATCCAGCTTCACATGAATTTTAGTCTAAATATGCTTCACCGTGACTTAATCAATTGAATATACCGGCAGTGTCAGTAGACGGTGCCAAATCCTTGACATTTCATAATTTTCCAAAAATGCATGATCTACATGGTAACATCCACTGGTACCTAACATATGCAGAGATCTGGTACCAGCTCTTTTTTTTAAGATAGAATGACATGTATGTATGGGCCAGTGTCCCTGACCAGCATAAGTGGTTAGAGATGGATGATGGATGGATGGATGGAAGAAGTGCCCTCCCCATAACTACATGAAACCTATGAATGCGGTTCCCCATTCTCTGATTTATTAGGCTTTAATTAAGAACATCATTATCTTCTTTAAATATCATTAGTAGCCTGATTTAAATCCCATAATACTATAAAAAGTCATTCTCAACACTCAGCAGTTCTGATTGGTGAATTTCTGCATAGTTTTCCCATTACAGAAATGCAACTTAACAAAATTCGCACTAATGCCATCTGTAGTCGTAGTGATGAGTATTTTCTATACTCCTTGTCGTCATCCCCGTATAATTTAGTGAGGTGTGGGCATCTTAAACAGCAATTAAGCTTCATTTCCAAGTATCCAAGAAAGAAAATTGCTGCATTAACAGGATAAGCCGAGGGCTTCCCGCTAAAACTGAAACTTCAAAAATAGGTGATAAAATAAACCACACAAGGTGCTATATACCTGTGATATTGATCTATTTTCACCTTGTTATTAAAAAAGAGACAGAAAGAAAATGGAATGGACATGTGCTGAATTGCTGTGTGTGAAGAGCAAGACATGATACCTATACTGGTTTTAACCCCCTCTGTGAGTGGTGGTGGTGGGGAGGGGTCCGGTGGGCTGAGGATGAAGGCTGGCACATTTCTGAAGGGAAAGTGAGGTGAAAGAACAGCTTTTGCACAGAAATAAAGGATCTATTTCCTGTTTCCACCAATCTCAGTATGGACTGGACAGGAAATGAGGTTTGTTTTGAACGGTGACTTATAGTTAATGGCAGACCTTGTTCAAGAACACGAGTCACCCGCCAAAATACATTTCTCAAGGAAAAGAAGCATATGTATTGAGTTTGTATTTCAACATTTGCTTGCAGCCAGTTAAAAAACCAACAAGAATGTGGATCCCGGCTTTTCGTGTCTATAGGAGGGTCATTGCTTGCAGTTTCAGCTGAAATGCTCTGTAATTAATCTTTCTGGCTGTTGTCGAGAGAGAGCAGGTGCTGCGCAGCACCTGTTTAAGACGGGTGAACCTCAAAAAAAAGAGGAAAGAAAAAGAGATTAAATTCAAGATTAATTGTCCATAATCTGTGAGTTTCCTGTGGTAGAAGTAACTTGCTCCCTTTGCAAAGTCAAAGCGAAGTTCACTTCCAGAAGCGCAAGATGGAATCACATCTTGCACTGCCGGTCACCCTGCTGTTGGCTGAGGACCCTGGGGTCGTCTCAGAATGTGCCTGTCTAATGAGAGGCGAGTGACGTGTGAAGGATCCAGATGTCCAGCTGAGCTGATGAGGATTTCCTTCGCCATTTCCAGAGATGTCTGGGAAAGGAACCGTGAAACAGTTTGTTTTTGTGATGGGAACAGGGCTGTGTTTGGGTTAACTGGGATTTCACCGCTTGCCTGGGGTCCAATCTATGTTACCAGTGTGACCAATCAGAACGTCAAGGGTCATCGCAGAAATGTGCATTTTTAAAGTAATAACTTCACACACTTGTTTTTTTTGTTTTTTATGTTTGTGTACGCTCCCTTGGGACCACCGGCTTAATTTAAAGCCGACACATTTAACACACCTGCCTATTTTTGTAAACCATCTTTTATTTTAAAATTTGCCTACTGAACGAACTCAGGATATACCAGGTATGTGATGAGCCAGGAACTTCTAATCTAGAAGTTTTCCCTGGAATAGATTATTATTTTTAGACTGGGTTGACCGCATTCATCTGCAGAAATCCTATCATGGAATGTACAAAATGAAGTGTGTAAAAGTGCAGTTGGAATGTTATTTCATTTAACCTGCCACCAGTGGGATACTTCCTAAACTGATACTAAGGTCATCCAGCATCCTGTACTGTTCCCTAAGCAATACTGTTGTTTTTATGAAATATATAATTTTTTATAAACTCTTAGTCAACCTACACAGTTACGGGCTACAACTTACAGGGTCAGATGGAGATGTACACATGTATAGCCATCTCCTAATTACCTGCATAATTCTGCCTGTACGTTTCGGATCAAATGTGTCATAAATACAGGCGGCTGCTTGTGTGATATTTTCTGGTAGATCCCTGACTGGGATTACAGGGGCTCAATCTAAGGACATTATGTGATTACATCCCAGAAGGCAAATTGCATTAGGGAACAGATGGTCTGTGATTGGCATTAATATTATTATTTCATCTCTCTGTTAGCCTATCTGTCTCACAGGATTAAATCAATCCAGCTTGTTGCCATGTTTAGCCAAGTCGGGGGATGGAGGTAACATATTGTTAATATACACAGGATGCAAAGCATGGATTCTCTGGGGTGGTGGTGTGTGGCTCATTGGGTTGAGACACTGTGCCCCTGATGGTGATGTTGTAGGTTGAGATCCCAAGGTCGGTCGAGTGATTTCGTCGTTGGGCCCTTAAAGGAGGCTTTTACCCTCCAATTGCTCCAGGGACTGACTGATCCTTCTTTCTAAAAAAAAAAAAAATGTATGTTGCTTTAAATAATTAAAATGGACTGGCTTTTTACTGGAGCAACAGGAAACTGAAAGATCATCCAGGGGGGTGTGAGGTTAAAAAAAGAAAGGTGTTGTTCTGGAGCTCCCCCCACGCCAGGATGGAAGGAGCCGCTCCAATGAGCAGGCAAATTTCTCTCGTCACGCGGGCGGTCCGCTCCGAGCAGATGCTCGGACGTTCCATGGACATATTGGGAGTTTCTCGGAGTTCCTCTCCGGCTGGCGGAGCAGGCCAGCTTGGCGGCCGCCTAACGGCAGACAGCGGGAGGCCTCTCACACCAGTGGAATCACGAACGGAAGATGCCGGGCTCCTCGCTCGCTCTGAAGGCGTCCAGAAGGTGTGAATGAAACTTCTCTGCTGTACTGTATATGAGCCTGTCTTCCCACGTTGTTTCTTTGTGTTCAGTTTTGGATACGCATAAGAAAGAAAAGGAGCTTTCAGCGGGGCGGTAAGTGGCTCAGTGGGTTGCATTCGGAATGTTGTGAGTTTAAGTACCTGGGTTAGCAGACTGATTTTGCCATTGGATCCCTGTGGAAGGTCCGTAACCCTCAAATCCAGGGGTGCTTACCTCTATATGTGCCAGTGTGTGTCATGGAGAGCAAGGTGGAGAAGATGGAAAGAGGATTTCCCCTCGGGGATTAATAAAGTATCACTAAACAAATAAAGAAGTGGCCTCTTTCTGATTACTTGTCCTCTCTCTGTTGGAGTGCTGTAAAGGGGGAAATTTTAAAACAATGACAGGGACTCTAACAAAACTGAAGCATAATTGGATTGGGCTGGTTTGAGGGCCCAATATGATATTCTTTCAAGAACTCCAAAATCTCTAGTGGCACCCCTGTGAAGGCTTGCATTGTTCTCAAAATGCCTGCAAGGCAGAGGTGCAGTCTGGAAAGCACCAGTGCAGTTTCATATCGACTGGCTGTGAGTGTGTGCCGCATATATTTTTAATGTTCTTTTTAAACATCATGTGACTTAATGAAATTTAACAGGGGATTCCAAACAAGGTGTTTGTGGAGCCCCAGGGGAAAATGCAAGGTATCATTTATGGTATTTTTGGGTACATAAAAAATGTGTAACTATCTGCCAACTGGGTGTGTGGGGGGGGGGGGGTGCTGTAGCCTATCCCTGGTAGCACAATACAAGGGTACACCCTTGATGGGATGCCAGTCCATCACAGGGCACTGTCAGAGTCGGTGCCCGTCTGACCCTGTCCCATGTATCTGTTCCCCGGTTGGCCCATCCCATTTGCTGTTCTCCTAGAGTATTTCCTTCTGGTTGTTACATTTTGGTTTTCCTTTATCCCATGGTGTCTGTATGGCTAATTTATGTCTTGTTTATGGTTAACCAGCATGTGCCTACTCTATGTTCTGTTTTACTTGTGTTCCTTGATTTCTCCTACTGTTGATAGCCCTCAGTGTTTGTTCCTGTTTCCTAGTCAATAGTCAATTGGTTTTAATTTGTTAATTGTAGCTTACTCCACCTGTTCCTTGTTGCCTCATGCCCTTAATGATTGGTTGATTTGGTTATGGTTCTCACCTGTCCTGCATTCCTGTTCTTGTTGTGTTCCTTGGTGGTTCATTGTGGCTCTTTCCTGTGTTGTGATTCTTTGTTGTAGTTACCCTGCATTAGTTATTGTAGTTTCCTGTGTTCCTCTCTGCCTTTAGTATTGTTGTTCCCGGTATTGGTTAGTTTCCTTAGTTTCTGTTTTATCAGCCTTGTTTTGACCCCTCGTGGTCCCTTTGTCTTCTGGTTCTCCCTTTCTGCTCATTTTGTTAAAACCTTACTGAGAGCCATTACGTGGGGAGTCCCTTCTTCATCATGCCTCGCCATAACAGGGCACAAATAGACACCTTACAGGTGTTTTAGAGACAGCTGTTATTTTTAAAAATTCATATCTGATGTACGGATTGCCACGCCTGTGTCAGCTGAAGCTCTGTGAAGCTGTTTTCAGGGCATAGCCGATGCAATGTGACACACTGGTGACAGCAGTGTGCTTGCAGACTCATACAGAGCAGAGTTCTTAAAGAAATGAAATGATATTTCAAATTACACGGTGGGAGGGACTAGTGAATGCTGTCAATCACTGG
Organism: Hippopotamyrus pictus; assembly: GCA_026781145.1. Lineage (NCBI taxonomy): Eukaryota > Metazoa > Chordata > Actinopteri > Osteoglossiformes > Mormyridae > Hippopotamyrus > Hippopotamyrus pictus. Next base: position 19,132,392 of record JAODLC010000001.1, read on the forward strand.
CTGCTTTCATCCAAACAGTAGTCCTCAGTGCTGTGTTCCTGCCTGAGCCAGTTCATATTTTCACTCTGTTTCCACCTATACACATGAGCAGGAAATCAAGGGCTTCATGGTGGCTGGTAGAGTCATGATGAATAGGTTAAAGTAGCTAGAAAGGTACTGATTCTGTAAAGTTCAGCTATATTAATATTTTAAGAACCATCTTATTTTATTTATCTGTTTTTCTTCATTTATGTTGTTGTTGTTCTATGTTATTTGTGAATGTAAACACCAATACTGCCAAAACATGCAGTTGTACCTAGACAATAAAGTGAATTCTGATTCTAAAATAAATATTTAAGGTCACCCAAAAGTCATTTGTAAACTAATATGAAACCCATTGATAAATGCTTGTGAAAAATGGTATTCGGAATAAAGCTGTCTGAAAAATCAATATAGACTGCTTTATCTGGATAGAATTTTAAGCATGTGAAAAGTAATATTTGCTGCACTATGTTGCAGGGGTGTGGTCCGGGTGGACGTCAGCCTTCAGGATGTGGACATCGACCAGTGCTCCAGCAGCGGCTGGTTTGCTGGGACTCACCGGTGTAACTCCACCAGCATGGAGGTGAGTGGTGGTGACTCTTAGATCAGGCAGGGCCGTGACCAGGCCCCTCCTGCAGTTCGTACCCCAGGCGTCCACCCAGCTAACAGGGAACATTCCTAGAACTTTAGCCAGCGTTATATAAAGATCTGCTCAAAGTTGCCAGAGTTCTTTTTGTCTTGTTAATGGTGCTACGTCTGGTGGGTGAGCGAGCGGGCGGGCAAGCAGGCGAGATGAGCCGGTCAGACGGGTAAACGGGGAGTTTAATAGGCAGAGAAACACTGTTGACATCCACAAAACACAGTAACACTACAATGACGGATCTGGGGAAGACTGACTCTGACAAGGACTAAATACACTAGACAGAGCAAACTAACAAGGCACAGGCGAGAACAATCAGGTAGAAACACGGCGTAACGAGGTGGGCGTGGCACACATGAGGATCGAACGGAGCAGGGCGTGACAAATGGAACGTTATTTTCACATTTACCAATGGTTCTGTCAATGTTAGCACAATAACATTATTACCTGAACATCCTTTTAACGTAATTAATATCGAAAATTACTGTTTTATAATAAAAAAAAAATGATTTCATAAATGCTGCATGTGTCTTTACTGCAAATGCACTGCCCACCCTTAAGCCTGTGACCTTAGCAGGGCAAATCCACATGCTCCCAGTGCTCCCAGTGCTCCCAGTGCTCTACCAGGCCCTGTATTTGTCCCTAACTTATTATTCTTAGTTGTAGTAGCACTAGTAGTAGTGGGATAATGTGGGAATATCAGGAAAACTGGCCACTTTGAACATTTCCAATACCTAAATTATAACGTTCAGTAAACGTTCCTAGAGAGAAAAATAGTCGGGCAGTGCTAGGTCAGTACCATGCAGTCAGACTGTCCCAGTTCTTTACAGCAGTCAAAAGCACCTTCAGGTTGAAATGTAAACATTTGCGCTAATGTTTGGGAGAACTTGAGCCTTTGCTTAGTGCTTTCAACACTGCTTTCTGACAATCTACAGTATTCCACTTTTCTCAGGTGGTGACCTTTGATTTGCCTTTGCCTCTGGCTGTACTTCTAGTAGGCAATGCAAGTGAGCTTGGTAGATTCCAACTTCATAGGGGTCCCTTAGCATGCCTAGGATTAGCATGACTAGAATAAGCACAACCTCTTAGCATAAGTTACCTAACTGCTGGCCTTAGCACCTCTCAGTCTTACATGGCCCCTTAGCATAGCTTAACCTAACTGCTGGCCTTAGCACCTCTCAGTCTTACATGGCCCCTTAGCATAGCTTAACCTAACTGCTGGCCTTAGCACCTCTCAGTCTTACATGGCCCCTTAGCATAGCTTAACCTAACTGCTGGCCTTAGCTCCTTTCAGGCTAACATGGCCCCTTAGCATAGCTTAACCTAACTGCTGGCCTTACCTCCTCTCAGGCTAACATGGCCCCTTAGCATAGCTTAACCTAACTGCTGGCCTTACCTCCTCTCAGGCTAACATGGCCCCTTAGCATAGCTTAACCTAACTGCTGGCCTTACCTCCTCTCAGGCTAACATGGCCCCTTA
>JAODLC010000001.1:19134631-19176236 GCA_026781145.1 Hippopotamyrus pictus
GAAAGAAATAATCGAACGCACCATACGACTCGGAATACGAGTTCCCAGGCAAATAGAACGCACCAAAACTGCCCGAAATGGGTTGACAGAGACTTTTTGGGGATTTTGAGTCATTCTGCACTGCAGATGGGTTAATCACGTTAAAAATTTTAATCAAATTAATCATGGTGATAGATTAATCCGCATTAACGCGTTAATTTTGACAGCCCTAATATATATATGAGGAGTGTTATTTTTCAGTATAGTTCTGTTATTTAAAAATCTCGGTGAACAAAATGTATTTATGTTTTGTTCGAACATTTATATTTTGTTATAGGAAATAAAATTTTGCAAGATTTGCAATTTTAATGTTCGTTCCTTATCAAGATTATGCAGTGTATGTTTAAAATTAGTTTTAAAGTTTACCTCCAATATTTGCATGAGCTCTGCATGTGCTTTATGAGCCAATAATCATTTGCATCCTTGCTGTTTAAATCACTCATGGACATGTTTGTGAGAAATTGATTTTGAAATTGCAATTGAACTTGCAACTTGCAACATTTGTACAGTAGTAGACACCAAGCTTGATTTTTTTTCCAATATCATGCAGCTGTAATACTAAGTACAAAATACTAACTAGTACTAGATATGTAGCAACCTATAATACAACATTCAAAATGAGGTAGTAAAGTGATACATGGCAGAGCAAAGTACCAATATGAAGTACAGAAGTAACTAGAATATAGAGAATGCTGCAGCAGCATTACAGAATTAGTAAACTGTGGAGGCAGTTAGTATAAAACATTTCGTGTCAAAACCTCATACAAACAAGTAAGACCAGAAACGAAGAAGCCAAAGTAGATTGTTTTCACTGCCCTCTGGGGGACATAACTTTTAACCCTCCAGATTAACGTAAACTAAGTGCATGCCTTGCAAGCGTGCGGTATAAACCGGCCTTAACGCAACCCCTTAGCACAGCTTCATCTAACAACCCCCGTTACCATGGCTCACCTTAACATGGCCTCTTAGCATATTAGCATAGCCTTTTATCAGGTGGTGGGGCAGCCAAGATCTGGATTTGGGGTAGCTGGTGTTTGTGGGCAGTGTGCCAAAAAGCTTGGTGTCTCTGTATGCTGGGGGCGTCTTTTTTAGTGGACATTAAGTTGTAGCAGGTTTAGTCTCACGCGTGACCTCATAACGATAAGAAATGAGGAAAAAATGACTTCACATATAGCTCCGAGATCAATGACTAGTCTCCAGCTGCCGTTTTAATGTTTCAGCGTAATGTCACTGAAATCATTATTAAGAGCCATAGATGATTAGTGGCCTGAATCTGCTTCCTCCATTATACATGCTCTCTAATGGACTGTAGAGAGCCCCCTGAATAATTCACTCCATGCTTTGTCTGAGTTGTATGTTGTTGCCCTGTTTCTCATAGTGTGAGTGTGTGTCAGCCTTGGCCATAATGGGGGGGGGGGGGAGTTATGACAAGAATCAGTGTAGTGTAGACAAGAATCTCACTCTCCGAGGTTTGTGGCCGTTAAATAAAATACCCAGAATCCATCATGTCGTGCTTTGGGTTCTACCAGCTGGTGTTGTATTTCGATGTCACGCGTTTGTGTCGTGCTGCCCTGCACATAGGGGCAGCTTGGCATGGCTGGTGGCCTTCTCATAAATTACATTTGATGACTATGGAGTATAATGCATGGCTATAGCAGGGTGTGTGGTTGGCACTGCCTACCCAAACTGATCATCTGCCCATCCAACAGAGACTTATTAGTGATGTAACAGAAGCACTAAATTATTTAATTGATTAAATTATTAAATTAAATTGATGCATTCTGGGTATTTTATTTAACCGCCACAAAACTCAGTGAGTGAGATTATTGTCAACACTAAGCGTTGCCAACGGCCCAAAAATTCTAACATACCCAAATGGCCATCCTAGGGTGGCATCCCGGTATGTACGCCCAGGCCCATGACGCCATTGTGAAGAAGACCTCAGCTTAATACATCCGCTGTTACCCTCTTACTACTCCCCATTACTCCCTCTGTGGACAGGGAGTGTAAAAGTGCTTTTTATCCCAAGACCTATCCTCCGTCTCTGGACTTTGCTCTCGGATCTGGCAAGTTAATGTGCAGCTAAATTTACCACTAATGACCGGCTTCTCCCTCCTACACCGATCAAAGGGCCACCGTTTCGAAAAGCGGGTGCTTTTCATCCTCACAGTCCCTACAGCATAATAAAAAGATGATTCAATGAATGATACAATTAAGTTTATTTATCGGTATGCTTGGTCTCCTTTTGCAAGATACTATACTGTCTTTTTTAAAATGCATGTTAGCACAGTGCAGAATCGTATACAGGGGCGGGGCCACAAGGCCACTGACCCTGGCAGAAAGCTGATTGGTCCTCTCCTGTTACTCACCATTTCAAAACAAATCATTGGCTAATGATAAGGTTGACCCCTCTGTATGAATTATGCCCCCCTGGCAGAAAGCTGATTGGTCCTCTCCTGTTACTCACCATTTCGAAACAAATCATTGGCTAATGATAAGGTTGACCCCTCTGTATGAATTATGCCCCCTCTTCTGCCCCATACCTTAAAAAAATCGTAGAATCACCGCTATGGCAGAGTGTGTCAGTGCTCAGCCATTAATGAGGAGCTCATTTCGGAAATGTCACCATTCGCGTGCCACATCTTTAAGGTTAGGAATTCATCAGTTTACTTTTCAGGTGATTTTACTCTTTCTTCAAGAAAAGGACATTAAACCATATTTGTGGGTAGTATGGGACACTGTGTGGCTCAGTGGGTGGGGATGAAAGGTTGCCGCGTCAAATCCCGGAATTAGCAGTGATTTTACCGTTAGGCCCTTAATCCCCCGGTTACTCCAGGGACAGCCTGATTCTGCAGTCTCAGAAAAAATTGCATGTTACTTTTGATAAATGTCTGCTAGAAACTAAAATGTAAATGCAATTTTCTCTAGTAATGTAGTGTTGTTAAAGTTACAGCTTTGGTTGTGGCATGCAGTGCTATTCCCACTTCTCATCATCAATCTTAGGGGGGCGCAGTTTGCCTTACAGGAGCAGGGACCCCGAAACTGGGCTTCCACCTGCTTCCTGCAGCCCTGCTGCTGTAGTCATGTGGGTCACGAGCGTCTTACATCATGACGCACTGCGAGTAAACCCATCCGATGGTGCGCTTGCCCTCTGGCACACGAGGGATGAACCAGATTTGCTAAGGGTGTGGATCCTATTCAATATTCAATATTCAATATTCAATATTCAATTCTTTATTGTCATGTGTACAAATACAAGTACCATGTACAATGAAATGTGCTCCTGCAGACAGTGAACATAGACAACAAGACGGATAGACAACAGGATGACAAGTGAATGAATGATAAAGTGAATTATAAATAAGTAAAAATAAATAAGACCAAAATCGCACAAATAAATAGAGACCGAGAGAAATATATGTGTGGGTAGCAGTGGAGGTGACACAGGTTACTGAATGTTCATGAGTCTAATTGCAGTTGGGTAGAAACTGTTCTTAAACCTGGAGGTGCGCGCCCGAATGGACTTTAGTCGCTTCCCAGATGGGAGGAGGTATCCTCTGTAGAAACTCACGTTTGCTTGCCGGTATTTTAAACTGTTGGGGCTCCGACATCAGACTGAATTTACCTGCTGTTCATCTATTCATGGCGAGCTTTGATAAACAACGAAAAAGGGGCCAGACTGAGGGTGTTCGTGTCTGATTTAGTGAACTTGGTGTTGTTGACACACGGTGAATGAGGAATTCCTCCATTTTAAGACCAACTTAAACCCAAACTAGCCTGACGCATTCCTCTATAAGTCTGGGCCCATTCATCATCTTTGCCTTTGTCGCCCCACAGTGAGCCCCTGTTAATTGCCTCATCCATTTATTCTGAAAAGCACAGTGCCCCCTGTGGACTGGACGTCATCCTCCAAGATGGCACTGTGCTTGGCAGCCATGTCTAGCATATTTCATATTTTTTATACTTTGTTTTTTTCTGGTTCTTTCTGTTGGTTTAGTTTTGCCTCGATTAGCTACATTTAAATGTTTTTGAAGAGGCATATAGGTTGGAGAGTGAGGAAGAGAGAGCAGAAACAACTGCAAGCCACTGCAGTGATTAATGGAAGCGTGTAATTGCTTCTGGTCAAGACAGAGGAGCTCCTTGCCTTGTTGAGGGAAATACTGGGAGAACAGCTCTATGTGCTTCACCGAGTCGGGCTTCTAACCATGAAAGGAGGTGGGGTTTCTGCCTCTGACTCCCAGAGGTTTAATGCCAAGCATGTGATGGTGAGAGAAGCTCAGCTGCCTGGACCCTTTGAGCCCAGAGCTGCACTACCCACACTGGGAGCTGTAATGACCACCATCATTTACTTTCCATTGTCGTCTGTCATACAGACCACACGTGACGTCATACGCTCCTCTGCCGCATTTTTAATGAGCGCCATCTCTCATAGCTTCTAAAATACGCAGAGCAGATTCATATGGCAAGTGAATTGCAAGTCAACAGAAGACGGGACCTTAACATTGCATGGGACCTTAACATTGCTGTACACCCCAGATGACGTGCTTTCCTATTACTTATTTTTTAATTTATTATTGAGCTGGGAGTTTATTTAATGTAATGCTGCCAGACAACAAATCATTCCCCTCTGGGGGGCTCAGTAAAAGTTCATCTTTTCTATCTTATTTGATCTTATCATATAAGTGCTGATGATTTGCATAATCACAGAGCCCTCCGAAATCCTGGCGTGTGCGTGAAGTTTGGAGTTAATAAATATCGACCACGTCTCTCGCTGTTACTCCTGCAGAAGAGTGAGGATGGAGAAGGATGCCTTCAAAGGATTGTGATGGTAATGAGAACTGGCTCCCCTCTCAGCCCTATGCTATGCAGTTCTATAAAGGTTATTAGCTGCTGTCTAAACATCTGCAAGAGTCTCGCTGTAAATATTTATACCTGCATTTCTCTGTCATAATGCACCCTCCTCTTCTCCTGGGAAGATAAGAGGAATTCAGGATCCTCAAAGTCTACCTTCCAACTTGAAACTCTGATGGCACTTGTGTTATTTTTGAATACCCCTACCACATCATAATTTCTTATGCTTGGCTTGAAAATGATAATTAGATAATAAAAATATATAAAATGTGAAATATCCTGCACCTTTCTCTATCAGTGAACGTCCTCCATTTATGTTCAAATGCATTTTTAAATATGGGTTGCTGATGTATTAGATTGGCTGGTTAGTTTAAACACATGTTCGACATCACTGAGGAGGATGTCATCACGCCCTCGGAGACCTTAGTCTAACGGATATGGACCCCCCTTACCTGAACACTAAGTGGACTATGCTCGTTTACTTAAACCACTGGGATGCTGCAAAATCTGAACTCTCTTGTTTGAGTTATGGTGGTTAATGGTTAGTTTCAGTTTCTGGTTCTCTTGTGTTTGACCCTTCATTTGTTTCCTAGTCTGTCTGGATTTACCCCAGCTCCCAATTACAGCCCCATCTGCACAGAGCTCACTTTGATATTTCGTCAGTATATTAACTGTAACAGATTGTTGTCCAGGGTGTCCCCTAATTGGCCCCTGTGATTCCTGAGACAGGCTCCTTGCCACCCTGTACTGGATAAGCGGTAGTAGTAGACGGACGGACTCGGCACATGGGTGTCCTTACAGAATACGCCTCACTTGTGTTACTTTGTTTCTTTGCTTTGGGCTGTACTTGTACCCTGGTGATCTATCTGAATCAGATATGGGAGAAGTTGACAGGTTGAGCAAAATAGTCTTTTTTTTGGGGGAGGGGGTTAATGTCAATGACGCTTCAACTTCATGGCACCCACATGTCACCTGTAAGTATTTCATCACCATCCTCACCGTGAAGGGTTGGTGGTGGGGGGGGGCTTGTTATGTCTCTATGCCATTACTCTAGGTCATCATGAACGGCTGTTTATGTTTACATCAACACGGATCCCTCATTCTCCCCCCACCCTGGAAAAAAATCACCACCCAATTTCACTTTGTCTTGGATGGTGCTCTACATGCTCCTTGTGCCAGGAGACAGGGATCCTCCTCAGGAAATGGTACCATAGGCAGCAACCTGTGTCCCTTAACGGGTTAATCAGCACTGGCCACACAGCACTGTTAATCGCGTGCTGAGCCGGCACCCCCGCATGGACGCTAGCCTCGGGGCCCGGCAACATGCCGCTAATTGGTTAATGCTGACTAACGCTGGCTAACGCTGACTAACGCTGGCTAACGCTGACTAACGCTGGCTAACGTCTAACTCTGTCTGATACATTAAGAACCGTCATTCGAGCCACGCACATGCACCCACGCATGCGTACGCTGACCACACACACGCAGGACACATCATGCTGATGAGCTCACCACACAGGTTATTTCTCTGGGGGTGGGGGTGGGGGGGGGTTTCTGGTAGCAAACAAGAATTTTCAGAAGTTGAGTGACAATCCTCTCCGCTTCACCTTCCCGCTTTTCCACTATAAACAGCGATGGGAGATTGGGTGATTATCCCAGGGATAGTCTTATGTGGTTAAAGGACACAACACATAAGATCCTAGACTACGGCATGTAAATATTTGTTAAACAGTACAGGGTGCAGCATAGCCGTTCTTAGGAGTTACAAAGTATTTGCAGCTTTTAAGTCACTACAGTATCTTTGAAGGCTGAATGTTTACTCCTGGACTTTGTCAAGCATGTGATCATGTCAAGAGATTTTTGGAGTAGAGGTAAACTGAGGCTTCTGCAAAAGCCTGCAGGGCACAGACACTCTGGGTGAGTTCGAGACGCCAGTTTAGAGACGCATGTCTGTGGACTGTGGAAGAACATGCAAACTCAGAGAGAGGATTCAGACTCGCAAGTCGGGAGGTTTGAGGTGACAGTGCTAGCATCTGAAGGACTATCTACTCAGAAATTTAAAAACACACCTTCTACAGTACTGAAAAAAAAATCAGCATAAAATGGCAGGTGAAGTTAAATTTCACAGCAGACAAATTAACTGGAACTGTGGAAGCCATTTCCCAGTCGCGGCGGAAACATGGTGTAGGTTGAGTCCTATCCGCTGTCTGTGCAGGGAGGCAGCAGCTTTTATGAAGCATTATGAAACCTCATCTTTGAAGACCCCCAGTTCAGGTGGATCCAGTTTCATTTCAGCTACCGTGCAGCCTTGTTAACTACCGCAGACTCTTAATGAAGATGTAGGGCTAAAGTGGCAGGACAGGATGTCGTGTCTCAACCATAACCAGAACCGGCACAGAAAGAAGGTAGCTATGTAAAAGGTTGGACCATTAGCTTAAGTACATTACGCTTACTGGGCATACTGGAGAATACACAGGGACTGCAGTGACCCAAGCCCAGCCATCATAAGGCGTACGCCCGCTAGCTAGGTTTAAATTGCTAACTTGAGCTCCTGTTCCTTGGGGATGAAGTTCGAGTGACATCTCCCCAGACCTTCATCCTCTCCAGAGCTCCTGTCTCGACGTGCAACCTGAAACGCCGCTGGGCCAGTCTGGCAGATTAGCCCATTGCTCCGAGACTAGAGGAAGTTCACTGAGTTAACATTAATATTAATTCCGAGAGCAGCAAAGTGGGATAGAGGCGTGATCTAGGGAGAGGAATTCCCCGTCTGCACATAACATTTCGCGTTGGCAGGGACCCAATGAACTAAAAGCCCTTTGCAGTAACTGGCATCTGAAGTCTGGCACGGGGAGAGACAAACGTATCCAGGGTAACGAGCATCGTCTGAGTCATCGGCGGGATGGCCTGCCGGATCGAGGCATCTCCACCCGGGGCAATCCTCGACTGAAGGTTATCCTGGGACACGCGGAGAATTAAGGCGGGGGCGGCAGCCTGACAACCAATTTGCTTAACACAAGATTAATTTTTATGTGGCTATTGTCAGTAATTTTGTTGTTACATTAGATCATGTTAGCTAAATTGGCTAATAATAATCTAGTAAAATGACCAAATATTTTATAATGCTCATTTTATTTGAAATACTTAGATATTATATTCAAGGAACTAGCTGTTAATGGCTAATATGCATTCTTTTTCTGAGCCCATGCTAAGCTACATGTAAGGCTAGTTAGCCTTCGTGTCAGTGGTAGAATCACCTTGTCTACTATGTGCTTCATCTTCTGTCAGATATCTGCATGTCTCCGTCTTCATAGCGCTTAGTTATCTGCACCAGTGAATCTGTGTGGTCCTAAAGTTTGTGTATTTTATATATTTACACCGGAGGAATTACCTATTGATAAGTTATTTTCAAACAACTGCCACTAAAGAGACGGTTGCAGAGTTGGCATTTCGGGGGAAAGGTCCCCTCGTGATTCCTGATCATTCTAGCCTGAAAAATGTACAGACGAGAGCCAATTAAGAAGCTTGTCAGTGAGGAGATGCAGTAGAGTGGAGCAGGATAATTGGGGAGGAGAGTCTTCTGCTCCTGCTAGTACAAAGCTGTTCCCAGAAGGTCTTGCTGAAGGTTCCCCGATGTCTTTTAGATGATGACTGTTACTGGGATGTGTCAGCTAGACCGGGGGATTGCGAGGAAGTGATTTTTTTTCCATCCCAGACATCGTCCTGGACACGCCTGCAAGGCTGATGCCACGGCCTCCTGCGTCAGATCGCTTTATCTCTGACTCAGATGCGTGTCATCGAGGAAATGGAGGCGTGATCCTGGCCCCCCCCCCCCCCCCCAAATGAATTATAGCTGCAGGTCAGCACTGGCCTTGAGGTGGGACGTCTTATATGATTAAGCAAGGCTGGGCTTTGTTTATTTATCAAAGAGTGACAGGAATCTGAAGCTGTGAGCAGGGACGTATACAGAGCCACTGGCCCCATTTAATAAAAAATCCTGGAATGGCCCCACCTACAGGTGAGATTTGAGAACTAGGAACTCTGTTACCCAGCCTTTCATGTGGGATATTTGATTACTATCTATTCATGATAAACATGTTTTAAATAATTACATCTGTAATACAATGGTAGAATGTTATGTGAGCTCAAAATATATCTGTATTTGATACATTTTGATTCATTTTTCAGTAAATAGTTTTTCTGGAACTTTTCAAGTCAACCTTCACCACCCACACAAATAACAGTATAGAAGGAGACAGCATGTGCATTATTTAAAAGGTCATTGTTTTAAAATACCACTGGTCTGTGTGATGTTAATTTATCTTCAGACTCTAAAGTGTCGTTTCTGTGATTAATTCCCCGGCACCGTGTTTTTCAGAAAGATCCACAGAAGCTGGTGATTTTTTTTAATGTGACTTTGTTTTGTAAAACACGGCCTTGCTGTTGATTAAGCCGTCGTCGTTCTTCTGTCTTGTCATGTAACAGGTGGCATCATGGGAGTCCCTGGACCCTCTACAGCATGATGCTGGAGGCCACAGATGTGTGTTCCCTTGGCTCATGGCCATCCTTCACTGAATATTGGTTTATTTGCTCCGCTAACATTAGGTGAAGGTTAATGGAAGGCTGCAATTTCTAAACTCAGTCCACCATCCCTGGTTCATCTATTTAAACTGACAGCTGAACCTGGTGACCCTTGATGGCTGTTTCTGCTCATGCATCGCATGTCCACTGCTAGACAACAGGTGGCGTGGGGGTTAATGACAAGGTCGCCAGCTCAAATCCCAGAAGAATACTGCTGTTGTACCTTTAAGCCAAATTACTCCAGTGAAACATCCAGTTATAGAAGTGGACAAAATTTGTAAGTCATTGTAGACGATAATCTCAAATCAACAGTAATAATGCTGTTCAGTGTTTTTCATCAGTTTGTCTGATCAGCCTAGGAGGCCTTTAGTGTCAATAACACTGAATATTGACCAGTGAGTGTTTAAAATATTGATAACTCTCTAGCAGTCAAACTTCATTAATTCAGCTGATTTCCAGCTGTTCATTAAACCACAAATACTCACTAAGAATGTTACTGCCTACATCCTCACACAACAGCAAAAGACACTTGCTGGTGTGACATGCCAAGTAATCAATTTTGACCAACAGCTTAACAACTTAATCAATGCCATGGTATATAGGCCAAATGATCTATACTTTTTTTCCCCTCATGTATAGTGTTTGAGAGCAGCTCTGTGAAAGTCTAATGAAGCTGCTAAGGCTGGCTTTATCCTCTGTTAGTGTGATTTACATGTCGTATGAAGTCCTTTTTCTGACGTCTGCGTGGCGACATCTATCCGGGTGTGGGCGTGTTCCATAAAGGGCTATTTTGGGGTTTTGCTGCCCTTTTGATGAAAAGGGAGCAGATTGAGTTGCACCAGATGGCATCGCATGTATTGACAGCCTTAAGGCTTCTCATCCCTTTGCAGGAGGTTCGAAATGACCCCAAACAAAGGTCAAAGGTATCCCTGATCCCCTGGAAGTTGTCGTCAAAATTCTAAAAGTTGCCACTGGGAAAAACAGGCAGTGTGTAACAATGTATGTTAAGCAGGATTTAATATTATTATTCCGAAGATCAGAGAGGACAGATTCACATTCAGAGGCTGTACAATCACTGTAGCCTTAAATCCTCACAGGGAACATTCATTTTTAAAGTCAGAACAGTGCAATGGTTTGCAGATCTGGAGACATACTCTGAGTGTCATTTAAAATTGGTTATTTTAGAGGGTAATTTAAATTTTACGTAAGTGATAAGGTCATTTCCGTGCACACTGACCATCAGAATGGATCTGCATGCAATTCCCAGGAACGTCAGGCATCAGTTCGTCTAGCCTAGGTTGTCGCAGCACCATGCAGTAGTGATCGAAGCCCATGTGGCACCCGAGGCAAGCTTCACCATTGGTGAAGTCGGCTTGCTAAGTTGCCACCTACTCAGAAGATGGTGCCCTAGGCAGCTGCCTATGTCACCTAATGAGTTGACTGGCACTGGTATCATGGAACTACTGGGAATTTGAATGAATGAATGAATGAATGAATGAATGAACGTTACATTTGTATAGCGCTTTTCAAGACACCCAAAACGCTCCACAGAACCAATGAGGTCAACCACCACCACTGGGTAGCCCCCACCTGGGTGACGTGACGGCAGCCATTCTGTGCCAATATGTTCACCACACAGTAGCTAAGGTAGTGAATGGGCAGGAGAATTCACAAGTATGGATTCCTCTCTCAAAAGAATGTAATTCAGAATGTAAACAATCAGCCAATGGTCCCCCTTGAAGAGTACACACAACACAAACACACTCTTAGCGGATCCAGCTGAGTTTAGTTGGGTCTGAGCTCACGCCGTATCAGAGCCAAACTATCTTTATTGTCAGCTTTAGATACATGCGGCATGGGTCACACACTAAGTGGAAATATTGCTGCCATTGCTCTTAGTGCAAATGAAAAGTAATAAATCGAATATAGATAGTGAGACGTAAACATGACAGTTAGCAATCGAGAATGAGGAAGGTTGTGCGGATTTGAATGAGCAGAAATGTGCAGTAATAATTAGATTTTAGAATTATTAGTCCATCTAAGAGAGTAAAGCCCGTGCACCCGTCGTGGTGAGCCCGGAGCCCCCCCCCAGGACGCTGGCCGCGGACGGAACGGGCCGCGCGCTTCAACACCATTATGTGTCATCTAGTGTTACAGTCACGCCCTCTGTCCGCTGTGTCCACAGTGCGTGTCCCATCCAGGCCACGGGTTCGTGCTGGACAAGTACAGGTGCGAGTGCAAGGAGGGCTTCTACCACCCGAGCCGAGTGACCACCAGCAGCTTCAGAAGTAAGTTTCATCGAGACCGCAGCTCTGAGTTGCCTGCAGTTTATGTTGTCTGCTTAATGTTGTTCAGAATCTGCTGAATGAAACTGGTTGGTGCGTCAGCTTTCAGAGCCGAGTTTCGGAAATGCTGATTAGATACAAAAAAATGACAGAACAGGAAGTATGGAGTTGGAAGGAGGAAGTCCTGGTACTGTGTTAGTAAGCTGTGTCGCAGGTTCAATAAACTGTTGAGGGAAAAATCTGCCTTCATCCTTACCGGATTAGTTCAGGGACACTTCGACCACCTTTAGGTGAACTTGCTACATAAACTTCTTGTCTCTGAGGTGTCTTTTTCCTGCTGAAACCCCCCTAAAATCACCCACCTGTTTCAGGTGTTTGTGTTTTTGTTCAGTAAACAGATGTTGTTTATCATCTGCCCTTCATCAGGCCATTTGGCCGGACACCCCTGGCTGAGGGGCACTAGGGTAACCAGGGAGGGCATAAAGACGAGGCCCCTTCATATGGACAACAGTTTTTTGAAACAAAATTCTCTCTGCCGCAGTGCTGGGCAGACCACTGCGTGGATGCTGGTGTTCCATTCAATAACGTCTTCTACCTAATTAACCTGAACTTCATTAGCCATGGGCGAGCAATATGTCGGGGTATATGGGGTCAGGGTATATGGGGTCGGGGTATATGGGGTCGGGGTATATGGGGTCGACTTACCTTGACATGTTCTCGCCCTTTTCTGAAGCGTTATTGTGCAGGGTGCTTTGGGGACAAAGGCACATTCCTTATTGTCTTTAGGCTTTAAATTATAAACCAATGTCATCTGCCAGTATAATTTAGCATTTTATTTCCTGGAATTTAAAGTCTCTGAATAATTAAGCCACTGATTAATCCTAATTAAGTCAAAGACTAATTTGAGGTGCTATTTGAAGTGCACAAACTCAGTGACCCATCTTTCCTGATTTCCAGTGGGCTGATCAAAGCCACTGAAGGATGAATCAACCGGAGCTGGAATTGGGTATGGAACAATGCTGTGGGATCAGTGACTCAGAAGCTATGACTTTGGGGCTGCACCATTGGGTCCACGCTGCTTGCTAAAGAAAGCGCACAGGGTCCCCGGAATGAATGTAGAGATGGCATTGTCTTTCGTTCGTTACATCTTGCTACATGGCAACATTCTGGGTACAGTCAATGATAAGGATCAACCTGTTGTGATGTTCAATCACTGTGGAATCTAACAGCTCTGGGAATTCTCAGAGCGCTGTTGGAATTCTCAGAGTGCTGTTGGAATTCTTGGAGCGCTGTCAGGAAAGTAAGAGGTACCTGTGTCTGCACGTGAAGCATGGACTCCTAGTGCTCTCGGAGTGGTGTATTGATGTGGTCCGTATTTGGTGCTGCCTCGGATATCCCTCTTTGGAACAGCAAAATGCCACCACCGGCCCAAGTCTTGGTCCAAAACCACAGAAATTGCACTGTGATGTAGACCGAGATCCACCACAGCACAGCACCATAAGACCGACAGCTATTGGTCCTCACCTCCTGCATCCCTCGTCTCGGAATACGAGGCGAGACCTGGTCAGGCGTGTTCAGTACATGTTGACCCTCTGGTACAGTTGGTCCAACACCAGGCCAGGCCCTCAGGGAACATCCCAGAGATTCTCAGCACTGAGCTTGTGGGTTGATTTGAATTTGACCACCCCCATGTTAATAGCTTTCTCCTGCTAGCCGTCCTGCTGTATAAACTTGTTTATTTTCTTTTTTGCCGAGAGCCTCTAGCTGGTCGTCTTCATCCCCCTCCCCGTCCGTGGGGGGGAGACAGCTGGCAAAAGGTCAGCCAGGACGATGCCGGCGGGGGGAGAGAGGCGGGCCTGGTGGCTTTTTCTAACAGTCCTCCGCCGCAGCCTTTGGCGGCGTCAGATGTGAGATTAGCGATCCATCGGGTTTGTGGGACGCGGGTCGTGAGCTAGGTGGGGGTCGGGGTGGGCCTGGCAAACAGACGGGCTCCCCCAGTGCCGCGGGAATGGCGGCGGCTGGTGTGCGCGGGGCTTCCCTCCACCGGCGCTGGTTGACTCCCGCGTGGGGCGGCTCCCGCTGCCTCCTCTGCTGACAGGTCACTCTATTTTCCCGTCCTCATTAAAACGGGCAGGCGGGGGGGCACCGGCGGCCGTCTGGCCGCACAGCAGACAGGCGTTATCGCCTCGGCAGGTGTCTGCGGCGTGGGTCTGCGCATTCCTGCTTGCTGCAGAGTGTGACTGCGTGCGTATGTCTGTGTACGCGCGCGAGAGAGATGTGCTGTCTTATGCCGCCATTAAATCCGTCTGCCTGAGCTAATGTGAAGCTGGGTGATCCTGTGTATTAGAGTAACTTATTTTGCTTAAGTTTAGATCTCAGTGCCCCCCCAGCACCATCTGTATGGATTTGGTCAGACTGAGTTACTTCAGTGTGACATTTTATTTACTCCGCATATATATGCTCAAGATGTCTAAAAATAGACGGCGAATCCCTCTGCGAATTCACCCCCCGCCCCAAACAGCTCGATGAAGCAGCACCGCTGTTGGTAAACTGCACTATTCACAGAGCAGGTTAGTGCCGCGTGGAGTCAGACACACACATCAGCCCTCTGCACGTGCCTGTTAATAGGTGTGTGACACCCATCTCCTTCCCCCATCAGATTCACCGGTTACACATCGGCATGCATGTTTTGATAGCGCCGTATTGAGCAGAACTACAAGCCCCTTCCCGCTGAGCTCCGCATGCCCCATAAAGACACACCAGAATACCGGGATCATATCCACAGCGATGCTTCATAGGTAACAAGGGACAGAAATCCGGCACATTCTGGTCAGACGAGCGGCACAGGCAACTGCACGAGATCCCAGTGGATTACCCAGCTTTGTCAGAGTCCGTCTTGATTTTCAATGGATGGCCAGTGGCTTAGGCTGCCATTTCCACATAACGACCTCACGCTTTTCTTACACTTTGGGTTTTTAGGTTGCCTGCATAGAAGCCAGAGTCTGTAAAAACGGCTTTATGATGTAAAACTCTGGGAAAGGCCACCAGGTACTGAAGGAAATCTAAATGGGGGGGGGGGGGGGAAGGTTCATTTCAAAGCTGGGTAGGCTGAGGAAGCACAGTCAGGGGGGTGTACTCAGAGAGGTTTAAGTCCTGTTTAGTCTAGATAAGCATCCTCCGCCCCCCCCACCTGGGAGATGCCTGTCACCTGCGCTAAAAGGGTTAGAGGAGTGTCACTGGCTGGGTCCCACTCAGAGTCACGTTTCCTGAGCACTGGGTCCAGATTGACGTGAGGGAGGCAGACAGGATGGTGGTCAGGGCTGTTCCATGGAAACCTAGCAAAACTAGGGGTGGCTGATTTTAACAATTGCCAAGGATCACCAAACCACAGGATGAAATGAACATCTTGAAATGAACTCCTTCTTGGCAGACATCTGCTGAAGACTCGGCAACTGGGAATGGGGGAGTAGAACTTACGTTCAGCACCCCCTGCTGGGGATCATTGTCAGTTAATCGATTAGCGACGTCACCCACTCTTCTCCCGTACCTGGAAGGCTCCACTCATGTCTCTTGGTGTCTCTACCAGCTGGCAAAACCATCTAACTCGCTGCCTGCTGGCCACGTCGTCTCTCCCCCCAGGGAAGGCAGAGAGGGCGGAGTCTTCAGGGAGGGACTCCTGGGAGGGACCCAGCCACTGCCTGCCGTGCCGCGAGGGCTGCGCCTACTGCAAGGACGACACACCGTGCCACACGCATGCCGACGGGCCCTTCCGCGTCGCCGCCGTCATCTTCCAGGGGCTCTGCATGCTGGCTGATTTCTTCAGCATGGTGGTGATCTATCGTTTCCGTGGCAACAAGGTAACAAAGGTCACTGTGGCAATGGCTGTATGATGCGTCTCTGCTTTTGTTTCACCACACCAGTCCTCTCCCCTTGGAAAAAATACATAAAGATGAGACTGTAGAATATTTGCACGAATAAGATCCAATGCTGGGTGATATGAGGCTGTGACCTAGTGGGTGGGATTTGACCAGTGGGATCCAAAACAGAGCCCAGATTTCAGCAATGGGATCCAAGTAGAACCTGGATTTGACCAATACCAGTCTCACCCTGCTGATCTTAATTTATTATTCACTCAACAACCCTACTTATGTCTATAAATCTCCCTACAAAGATATTTGTATTCTCATTGCACAGCCTTGCAAGGACATTCTGTACCATTACAATCATTCTGGCCCGACACAAGCAGGTTCGCGGGTTCAGACAGGTATGTGCAACCATCTGGGCATCTCTTCTCTTGCAGTGCATCAGAGCATCGGGACTCGTGCTCCTGGAAGCCATCTTGTTTGGCGCGCTGCTGCTGTATTTCCCCGTGAGTCTCCCTCTCCCTCTCTTTTACCGTTTATTCATCCGCCCCCTTTGCGTGCATCTGGGGAAAACTCCATGGCGATTACACGACGGTTTGTGTAGATCTCACGTTATGTCTGATTCATCTGGACCTTCAGGGAGCATTAATTACTGGAAGCGGTGGGCTTCCCTAACCACAGACGATAAACGTAATTAAGATGAACCGATTCTGAAGCCGGCGATCGCTGCCAAATAGTAAAACGTTAGCTGGCTAAACTCTAAGGGTTAATAAGGCGCTGGAGTTAAAGATGAGATCTAGCGGCGGATTGGTTCTCGACAGTCTCAGCACACACTGACTCCCAGGGTGGTTGTAAACAGAATATTTCATTTAGATCTGAAAAAGAGCATTTTAATTGCGAATGCTATTAATTTCAGTTAATGCTTAGAACATCAGTGAAGCGTTTTGTTTGTAACGTCCTTGTGAGGTCAAAGTCTGGAGAAATGTCCCCGTAAAGGGAGAAACAGATACAACTGCATCACTGCAGTGGATTCATACCAGACCAGCTTTGTTGAGAGATGTGTGTGTGTGTGTGTGTGCGCGCCTTTTCCTCCACAGTACGTCGCTCGTAATAACTTTTTCACCCACTGACAGAAATAAGACCTGACTGTAGGGGCAGTGAAACAGGCCTGTCGTCCCCCCTGGACTGAGGACGACAGACGCCCAGGCGTGCACCTGATTCGGGGCTTGTTTTGCATCACCCCCACCATCTTCACCTTATTTAGCCGACACTTTCATCCTACATTTTGGAGACAGCAAGGTCAGCTAGTCCCTGGAGCAACTGGATTTAACGGCCTTGCTCACGGCCCCAATGATGAAATCACTCTGCCAACCCCGGAGTGTGAACCAGCAACCTTCTGTTCACAGGCATGGCATCCTCTCCGCTAAGCCACACATTGCCCCAATTAAATAGGTAAGCCCAGGACATCCCGCCCCCTAAACACACCCGGTACTCCCACAATACTGATAGGGACATGTCTTTACCATCCATACCCAAATCTATGCCATTGGGGCAATCAGTGGAAAGATTTGATAAATACACTAATGATATCCCTACCAATATTGTGGGAGATATAGTGAGCGTTTCAGGGAGCTTGGTGTTCAGGGCTCATTTGGTCACTACCAATGTTGAAACCAAACCTACGACCTTGAATTGGCCCAAAATAGGTTTATTCTTGATTGTAATCTGCAAGGTCCACTGCTGATTGTCCCAGCTTGCTGTTAGTAATCTGCCAACAACTGCTGTTTGTCCCTGTAAAAATGCTGCCACGTTTTTTTTTTTTTAGCATAAGGAAAGGTTCATATTAATTTGCAGCCTCCATTCCTACCCCCGCTGGTATTACCATGCCGCCGGAGGAAATGAACGTCTGGAAGAATCTCTCCGGGTGGGACAGCAAGCTGATCGGCATTACTCGGGGATGGGGGGGGGGGAAGCAGGGGACTTCGTTTGTGGTTTTGCAACACTGTAAGAAGGAAAGAAAAACATAAAGCAGCTGTTTTTGCTGAAGCACAAGCGAAATGCACTGTGGAAGCTGGGGCTCAAGGAGGGAAATGGGGTAACATCTGCTAAAAGCTTAGGGTGGGCAGACTGCACCTGAGAGGCAAACCAGAACTCATTTATATTATTATTATTCATAAATATGCACAGGGGTGCAAATGAGCCCGTTGTGTGACTTCACCCCTCCCTGGGATCGGGCTTATTATCTAGATCAGTGTTTCTGAAGCCAGTCCTTGGGGACCCCCAGACAGCTCCTAGACCATCAAGAACACCAAATACTGGATATGTGCTGGGAGCTTGGAGAGAGTGAAAATGTGGACTGTCTGGGGGGGGTCCCTGAGGACTGGCTTCAGAAACACTGATATGAAAGAATCTGTACATGAAAAGACAATTAAAGGCGAAGTTTATCTCAAGTAACCAGCATGTCAGATAGGGTGAATTAAGGAGTAAATGTATAGAATGTCTCAAATCAAGACTTTTTTGTCCAGGGGCTCCACTGAAAGGATTCCCAAATTGTATTATACCTGTGACAGGTACCATGTGACATCACAGCCTAAAAATAAGGCAGCAGCGTTGATGCAACACCCGCCCCCCCGCCTGTCTGGCGTCTGTCTTCTGACGCACAGATACCCCCCTCCCGGTGTCTGTCTCCCTCCCTGCTGTGTCCCCCTCCTCTCCTAGCTGCTTGCTTTGCTATGCCCCCTTGCAGCTACCCCTCCCCACCAGCAGGGTCCGCCACCTCATCCTAGCCCATCTCACAGTCTGTCTGCGGCTTCCTGCTTCGCTGCTCCGGCAGCTACCCGCAGCTAGATCTCCAACCCAGTGAGGACCGCCACCTCAATCCCAGCCCATCTGCAGCGTCCCGCTTCGCTACTCTGGCAGCTCCTCACAGCTAGCCCTCCCTTCCAGCAGGGACCGCCACTTCAATACCAGCCCCCTCTCCCTGGCTCCCTTTGGAGTTTTGGTGGTTCCGTTCTGGGACTTCCCCAGGATAAAACCACCAATGCCATTATGATTAATGATTAGTTTTTGTATTCTCTCCCTTAGTGTTTAATCACCTCGATGTTTAATCACCTTACTGGTCACGGAGGCTGATAGAAAGTACCAAACTGGAAGCCTCTTTCCCTTTGTGTTATGGGAGCTATAGGTGGAGCTAGGGCATCATGCCGTATTCCCAGGTGAATGAGAACCTGTGGGCGGAGCCAAGATGTGAAATCAGCCAACCAGGCTCTGTTTGACTGGTTCGTGCAACAAATTAACTAATAATCAAGCAAACTGTAAGTGAGCAGGATATGTTGTATTAGCTCAGTAGTCACTGTTAATTAGGAGTTTGCATGTCCATCCTCAGTGATTGAGAAATTCATAAGGAATGAAGGCCTGGTGCTGGGCTCTGTAACCATCTGTTCGTATGATGAGCTCACTATAAATAATACTATTGTTTACTTATTACCAAAACGTCTGACTTAAAGCAATGACTGTGAGCAAAGTGAAAATTTTCCGATAAATTTAAATCCAAGTTCTTTGCACATTTAAATAAAAAACTAAAGTAGAAGTAGCATCAACAGGAGCTGGTGTATTGTGGGAAATTTTGGGCATGTCACAGGGTCACCGTAGGGGTGTAGGTCAGTGGCGCTGACCTTCTGGGTGCAGCTGACCAAACAGGAAAACAGTCCTGTGTTTGAACGAGTCCTTTCTCATTATTAGTAAACCCAGCTTCCAGAATTGCAGGGGTGGGGTAGTGACCGTTGTAGCGGACTCAGGGAATTGTGGGAAACGGTTATGTCATCCCAATGGAGCTGTCACCACAGCCCCGGAGGAGGACATGCCGATTGTAATTTACACTTTACCAAGCCACGGAGGAGCAGCGCCATTGCCCCAGCTATGGGGGGGGAATCGTCTTCCATATCCTAGCAGATTCTTTTTATGTTCTGCCAGTATTAAAGTTTCACAGATCAGAAAACGGGAGATGTGAACTGAAAAAAGGACCACATCTGACCTGCAGGGATAGACACACTGCAGCCCTTGGCCGGCCAGGGATAGACACACTGCAGCCCTTGGCCGGCCAGGGATAGACACACTGCAGCCCTTGGCTGGCTGAGGCGGCATGAGGGAGGGAGTGATCAGCTGGAGGCAGGTTTCCGAAACCCATCAGTGGCAGCAGAATTCCTGAATCCTGTGAAAACTGCGTGGGGGACCGTCACAGCAGGTTCGGCCTCTGGGCCCATGATCAGAAGGTCACTGGTTCGAATCCTGTGCTTAGCAGAGTAGCCACATCTCAGTTGGGCCCTTGTGCAAGGCCCTTAGTCCCTCTCAAAAAATCCTCCTGGGGCACTAAATGAATGTCTATGTGTGCACTTTGTCCCCAAGCTCTGTTTGCGTGTATGTCTCAAAGGAGAGCAGGACGGGACATGTAAAAATTGACACATTCCACTGAACCTGCTCTCGTAATTGTGCAAATCGCAAATGAAGCATCATTTCATTCATGGCTGGCTTTTGCGAAAAAAGTCAAGTATGCACTATAGATGTAATTCTGATTCCAGACAGACACCATTTACCTAAATTTTTACGGAGGCGGCTGCGGTGATGTAATGGACAGACGGTGAACAGGCGGTTACTTAAAGGCGCTTTATTCAGACTTCTCTGAATAGAAATGTTCTGTAGTTTCCTTCTATATAGATGTTTTCAAAAATGTTCCAGAAATTGCTCCACATCTCCACCTACATATGCTGTTCCATCAGATTTCCAAAATGTACTTCACTATGCTATATTTCACAGGAACCATGGCACAATTAAGATGAATTTTTGGGTTTCCTGATGACCCCCTATGTCGTGAAACTAATGTTTTTGCCAAAACGTGTGAACAAAAGCACCGAAGGCGTTAGATGTCTGACATCTGGAGTGGAATCGATACATCGACTGGAGACCTGACCTTGAGTCCTGGAGTCCTTTAAGTTGCTCTGATTTGTTAACCATTTGTTTTATTGATTAATTCCTCATTTACAAGATTATTGGCTGCAGAATATAAATTGTGAGGAGGGGGTGGAGACAGTGTACTGTTTGAGTTGTTTAGTAATAGGGCGGCTTCTATGATACACGTGTGTTGAACCGTATGAAGGGGGCACTTTTATTCTTCTTTCTGTCTAGAGTTGCATTGGAATGCTCATGATTGGTCATTACTGAGCTTGAGATATCTTGTTTTCAAAAGCAGCGTTCCCACTGGGGGGGTTGGGGGAGGGGATGGTTCATTTTCAAAAATAAACAAGTTAGTTAAGCCACGCCTATTTTTAAGACCACTGAAGTTTGCGAGTTCTGATTGGTCAACAAGTTTTACTGCCAGCAGCCCCCTCCCCACGCCCCCCTTGTCGACTGGGTCACAGTCAGCAAAGGGTTGTGAACCCCTAGTCTAGAGATTCCTACTGACAAAATCTCTTTATCTTCACAACAGAAACAATTCGGACTCTCACTGACGCTTTGGTAGATTCTCTATGCCACAGTTTGGCTCCCCGTTTGCTGGACTGCGATCCTGAGCTATCATTGCCGATGCTGAAATAAGGAACTGTAAGGAGCCTGGCTGTGGAAATCTTCAGCTGGGTTCCTTGACAAGCACTGTGTTTTGGCTGCTGCCCCGACCTCAGCTCCATCAACATCACGCTGCACTTTAGCTGGGAAGTTATGAAAACTCGCAATTTGAGAATATAGCTAAAATAAAGTCAGAAAGATGCTGACTTCAGATTAAAATATACAATGAGCCACAGTGCCTCCTGTCTAGGGCTGTCATACTCGGGCTCCGAATACATGACATCACCCCTGTCCCCCACCGAGTCAGCCCTTCTGATGGATGGAGACGCCACGTGATAGCTGACACGGCTCCGTTTTGATTACGAGGTTGTTACTTCTTTAGCATGTAAATAGATATTTCCAGATAAGTACAATTTTTACTCCTAAAGGATGCCTGATCAAAAGTCATGGCAGGATGGTTGATGAGTGCCATTCTTTCATCCAATGAAAGTGGTAGAGCAGAGATGGAAGCTTCTGGCTTTATTAGCTGCAGTCACAGGTCAAATTGCTTGTGTCTTTCTTCTCCTGCATGTTTTCTTTTAAGCTGTGCCACCATTGGCTGGACCCAAGGAAGCCCTTGTGATGCAATAAATCGTAATTCAATCAGTGCACTTAATCATTCATGCTAAATCACTTCATATATTTTGGCACTGCCCAGTTTATTGTACCCTCAAGTCAATACATGAACACTTTTCATTTCCTGCACTCTTTTAGCTGTGATTAATCTATTGTGTGCCCGACTGCTTCTAGCCTTTGTTCTGGCTTATTTAGCAGTTGAAAAGATTTTGCTTCAATTTCCAGAGACTATGCATAAAGTGTCACACCAGTAGTACAAAATGGTGTATAGATAGATATACTTTAGGAAAATGTCAGACATAGAAATAAAGACCCCTTTCTTGATGGCAGGAGATCCAGTTTTATTTTGCGTCTGAGTAACTTTTATTGTTATGGTTTTGTATTGAAATGTACTATTGCCGCTATCACTGATTTAGCATTCTGTCAAACTGCATCAAGTAACGTTTCGTCATAGAATTAGGTAAATGCTGAGATGTTACTTACACAACTGGCAGTATGAAAACTACAGAGTCAAATAACGGAAAATCATAACAGGTAATGTGAGACAAAGGGCATAGATTTCGGTACGGATGGTAGGAACATGTCCCTACCAATATTGTGGGAGCACCATGTGTTGGGGGGGCGGTGGGCGTTGGAGCTGATTTGGTCCCTACCAGTGTTGAAACCAAACCTATGCCCTTGTGTGAGACCTTGCTGACAGACAGAAAGTTTTATGGTTTGGTGAAGATGAAGGTAAAAAAGCTTTGAACAGGGGAAAATTCATTTGGAATCCAAGATAGCGTGAGTCCGGTCTCCTAGATATTAATATCCACACTTCCACATCTTAAACACGGACAAATGCTGAGGAAATTTTGACCTTACATGGGGAATGATCTGCAAAGACCAGCTGTCAGGATTCTTTCAGAGAAGAAGGTCCTCTTTTTTGGTACAGCAGTTAACTTAAGATCATTGTAGCATAGAGAGAATGAAGGCGTGACGGAAGACAGGAAGTGACATCACAGTGCTCTGCCTTTGCAGTGCCTTGTAGCGCTGATACTCTGATTTATTGCTGTTATTCTGTGATTCACCAAATATGGTTCAGGCAAAAATGTATTAAAAATGGATAAAAAATTATGTAATGGGATTATTGCTGGTGGAATGTAGAAAATGGAAAAGGAAACTGGAGAGGGGGCTGAAATATTTGTTACATAAGAGGAGAAACCCATTCCAGTGATCCAAATGCGATCCAGAAAGTTCTTTCTGGTGATGCGTCATCATGCCTGTAGCCAGACCTCCCTCACAGTCAACCCCCCAACCCCCCAGATGATGCTGCTTAGGGTGGGGCAGGAGGCTATAAGTGAGTTTATGGCATCCCATTTGCAGGGACTGGCCTTCTTCCTCTGGCAGCTGTGTGAAAAGCAACGGCCCTTTGGATCACTTGTGCTTTTATAGTCCTTCAAAGAGCTCGACATCAGCAGGATGTTCCACGTGGCGAAGAAGTACGACAGAAGTACAACAGGGAAAAATAGACACACAAGGGCTGCTCGGGAATATGATGAACCTTTGACCGACCAATGGCTGGCCGCCTTGTCTTCAAAATTGACATTGCTTTTTAGCATAAAATGGTTTTGTCAACTCACTCCTGCAAATCTGATGGCTTGTTGGGATACTCCATGTGCCCATTGTTGATATGGATTGAAGTGAGGGCCAAGGTGGATTTCAGGAACGGATGTGCGATCATCAGTAAAAGCCTGTACGATATTACTGACCTCTCTCTGCCCTCTGCACTCCAAGTACTTAGCATCGATTATTAATGTAGTGATTTTCCCTCTTTCAAAGCTTGTGGACTAGCTCCTGCATCCTCTCACGCAGCTTGGTGTGTGCCGTGCCCTCTCTCACCAGTACCCTAGCGTCTTTCTCGCCGCGACGATCAGAACTGATGCCTGTAACCCAGTCCGACATAACACGAGTGCAGAAAGCCACTCCGCAGTGGAGGAGGGGCAGAGATTATCCTCACAAAGCAGGGCTGAGATCCCAAAACGGAAGCTCTCGTGTTTCAGCATCTGGGAGGGAGGCAACACTACCCCTCTGTTTAGGGGGAGAATAACAAAGTAGTATTTAGAAAGACCCCGAATGCAATTCAAAATAGCTTATGACTGTTACTGGCAGACTTAGATCTGCTGTGTTGTTCACAGCTACTGGAAAATACATTTTAGCTATCAATGTTTGAAAACAAAGTGACCAGCAGTGATCGGTGGTATGTAGAGATATTTAAAGTCTAATTACATCCTCAACGTCCTCTGAATCTTGAACTTGGAACCAAGACCTGCATTTTCCCAGTACCAATCCTTTGATTTAAATAAGTCAGTCATTTATAGTTGCCGCTGGACTGAGCTGCGAATTAGCCTGAGGCTCTTACTTCAGCTTTAGTTCTGATATGATGACTCATATCTAGGCAGCTTAGCTGTCTTTTCCTGGAAAAATGATGCTGTATGCCGTCCATATGAGCCATCAGAAGTATGCTTCTAGAACACCCCATGGCACATAGGGCTAAATTAATGAGTATGTTTGTCAAGACAGATTTTGTGGCTCAAAATAGGATTGGGGAGTCCATTCCCAACAATCTGCTAATCAGCTACAGTATGTGAAGCTGGGCCGACAACTTTGGTCAGCTGGCTGGCATGAGATTTTCAGTTTGAGACAAGTCTGCACACACATGCACATGCATGTAGCAGTTTAATTACCTGTAGGGTCTGTAAGTCTGTAGGGTTTGCAAACTGCCATATCACGTTTGATGTAGCTAATGTTAGGTTTATAATGGAATTTATAATGGAGATTTATTATGTGAGCGTGGGAGTCTGAAAGTGTGAGCGTCATGCCAGATGCGTGAGAGTTAGCAACACCGGTAAAGAGTTTATTGACTGGGAGTTATGGAACAAAAGAATTTAATTGGAACAAGAAAGGAGAGGTAGGACAGAATGTTCCAGTATCGCTTCCATCCCTGAACAAAGTAAAAGAGAGCTGTCAGCAGGATGTCCGGTTACCCTCTGAGGACCCCATGTTTTGGTGAAAGCATATATACATCTCAGGAGTCTTCTGTTCCACTGATCTGCCTCTTAGCAACCCCTTGAGGATCCCAATGTGCGTCAGAGCTCCATGGCAAGGCAAACTTGCTTTTTACTGATAAAAAAATCATAAGCCACTCTTCTGATTGGGCAGAGTCCTCCAGTTATGTAAAACTGAACTCCTAATCAAGGGAGTGACTGTTACCATCACCACCTCTGATCGTCATGTGTGGGAGATCATTCCTGGCATCTCTTGGTTTCTTACCCCACATACCGTAGCAGAACGTCTTCAACACAGGAATAGGAAAACGGGCCATGTCTGAGATGTGATAGCGACACGCTAGCAGCTCGCGTTCCCTCGGGGTTCCCAGACTGCCTCAGACCTGCAACGAGAAAATGTTTGCTTGCTCGCTCGCCTCGCCCTGCTTTGGGAACTTATTAATGCCTCTGCTAATCGGATTAGCATCCGATCCTGCTGGGAAATCAGAGTCTATCTGCAATGGCCAGATAATCATTTGGCTTCAGATGCTTTCCTTTATTTTTGGGCAGGTTTCAGTTTTTGTTTGTTGCAGTAGGAGTGGTTTGTGTAGTTTGCTTTCCTTTAATACTCCTGCTATCTGAGCTGATGAATTCAGCCAGATTATTATTGCCTAGGGATTTTCACATGTCTGCCATGGCTTAATTGTGAAAAGGAAGAAAGGAATAATTGGATTATTATTATTATTATTATTATTATTATTATTATTATTATTATTATTGGGAAAAATTATGACTGTTGCTCCGGTTTAAAAATTTCTGAGTTTGTCACTTGAGATTATGGCTAATTTCACAGCCCCTGTGAAAGTCTGTATACAAATTTGCAACATAAGATGAAATATACTGCCAATTTCAGCCTCATTAAAGCAAATGGATACTTAAAGGTTACCAGATCAGGGTTTGGTTTCCACTAAGGATCATCACCATTACAATCACCACACTGGTGTTAGTTAATAGGAATGGAAATGTACTGTAGGTAGGCATCTCTTCTGTATGTGACTGTAACCCAGTATGAGGAGCAGGTGCCCCATGCCATTGATCACTTCATTTACAGGTATCAGCTTATGTGACTCTGTGTGACTCGTGCAGACTTTCACAATATGGTACCCTTGGGATTTCTTGTTATTGCTGATCTGTTTTGAGGAAGGGGCCAGAGTTGTTCTTGAAGACTTTAGTGTTTACACTGTTAATTGGTCCTCCTTTCTGCTGTCTGCTTCCCCTCACGCCTCTGCAACTGACCCCCAGACACCGTAATACAACAGTAGCTCATTAATTTGAGAAAAGATCCTTGCGGTTGTGTGTCTGATGACCAAAAGTTGGGCAAACTTATCAAACTCTGCAATCTACAAACATACATTTACTTATTGTGGGTAAGAGCATGGTTTGCGGCCATCTCGGGGGGATCATGTGACCATTATAATTTTTACTGCTTGGTTCTACATTCCCCACAGCTTGCCATAATTTGCCCAGTTCTTGCATTTACTCTGCACTCGTCCTCAGTGTGCCGGGCTCCTTGAATCTGTTTGTGTCTTGTTGGCCCTGCCTAACCCAATAAGCTAACATTTATGATATAAACTGCTCTCACTGCCAGTTGTATATATTCTTAGCCTAAAAGGAGAAATTGTGACACATATTTTTTAGTATCTGGAAGGACCCCTAGTCTAAATGTGCTGTGGTTTGGCCAGAGTCCTGTGGCTTGGGCCCTTAATATGTTGAGGTAGCCGTTGGGTCTCTTTAATTGCAATGATAGCCTTTCGGCAGCTAAAATCTGCACTGACTCATGTCTCATAATTAACCCAGTGTTCTGAATAAGTGCCTGTGATGTTTTATTTGATTATAACCAATGAATATTTCCCCAAATACTGAGTGAATGGGAAATCAGAGACAGATTTTTTATGGCTTGCTGGAGACAGGTGTCCTGCTGTTTTGCATGCTTTCCAATTATGCCACGCTTTTGATTTTATTTATTTTTTTGGGTCTACAGAAAATGCACTAGGATTTGGGAAGAGTGGTGAGTTCCTTGCGTGACCTGGATAAGGAGTTTATTTTGGAGGCAGCGGCGCTGACTGGGATGGCATTTGACTCGAATTTTGATTCGGATGTTGGATATTTTGCCGGAAACAGCTGAAGCATGGCAGCCTCGGCATCCGTGAGAGCGGAAATTCCCAATCCACGTCGACATGCTTGGAGAGGGAGTTAAAGGTCCACCGTGGTTTCCTGCTCTTCTACATTTATTGGTTTCTGAAACCAGAAGCCTTCACCCAAGCAGGCATGGTACAGGGCTGCTGATCCTGATTTGGATGAGGAATTCTTGGAATTGGATGAATTAAATCATTAGGCGACAGAAAGTATTTACCTATTGTTTATGCTACCGTTAAAAATTAGGCTGAAGTCTACAGACAGGGCAGACAAATCTTGCTTATATTAATATAGTATTGTGAACTAATTGTTAGGACACTGATATGTCATCCTCCTTGTGTTCTTATAATAGTGAGTCTTACTTTTCTCAAATAAGGTTTTATGGGTAGACAGGGGCTTGCCAAGCGATCATAACCAACTGAATATGAAGTTGAATGAAACAGAAAGAGAAATAATTGCAGCTGACAGTGGAAAGTTCTCAGTTCTTAATGTTTCCTCAAACACAAATATAGTGAGCTTGACACATAACTGCCAGTGATGAATAGGAACATTGCAAATGGTAACGTTCGGCTAAAGTCTTTGGATGTGTACGGCTTACTGTATGTTACTAATCCCTGTGGGCTAGGGGTCTTCAACAGAGTAATGCACCATTTACAGAACTTCCGGGCTTTCCAATTATCCCATTCGTTGACCCACTAAAGTTCGTTGGAGTACATCAGTGTTGTGCAAGCAAGACAGCGTCGGCCTGACGTTTGATTCATTATGGTTTCAGGAATAATTCCTGAAGTTGATTTCCAAAGTCTCTCCTGCTCTTCTGAAATGTACTCTTTGTTTGTAGCTAAACATTTCTTATATGACATATGAAGTGCAGGCTTTTATTCCAACCTCTATTTTCTAGTGTTTTCTATCCGAGCAAAGGAAGGAGGCTGTTTCTTACCCAGGCTCAAACAGCAGTTTACTTTTGTTAAAGCAGTCAAAGATGAAAGAGAAGCACTTAACCGGCATCACAATTTGAAATCCCTGATTTGATTTCTCTTCTTTTTCAGGTTCTCATTTTATACTTTCAGCCCAGCACGTTCCGCTGTATCCTCCTCAGATGGGTTCGCCTTTTGGGTTTTGCTATTGTCTATGGGACGGTGACGCTCAAACTGTACAGGTAAAACATTACTGACACACCATAATCGATACTTTGTGGCAAATCATATAACTTAGAGAATCCAAAATGGCCACTTTTCATATCAAGCTTGCAGTATGCTTGAGAGTTTCCTCTTTCAAGAAAATGCATGGCACATGTCCCGGTTTTATATAATAATTTTGAGGTTGGTTACATATTCATTCGTCCAGAAGAAACAAATGGTGCTAGGAAGTAAAAGAACAGATCTGATTATGCAATGTGTCCTGACCCTTGATTCGTCCATGTTTCTCACATGAGTTGCCTGAGCCAATCAGAAAGGGACACACTCTGAATGCAGGAATGCCAGATACAGGGATGCTAAAGTAAGCTCACGATACTGTGCTTTATCGGTGCCCATAATGGACCTAAGAGCACAACTTTCAGCCAGCCAATGAGTTAATTGGGCAGTGTAGCAGAAGAAAGATTTAAAGGCTGTCACTGCTACTTTTGTTCAACCGTCTTAAAGCAATTATCACTCGACCATTCTCTGTAGTAAATCGTAAAATATCAATTACATGCAGAAATATACAAATATAATTTTTAAATTACACCACAATAGTAGTCTGAGTATGACTCTGCAAGGCACTTCGGACTTCATAACACGGTATATAAAATTGCCTTTACTGTATTATTTGTGTGGGACAGACAACGCTGTTTTGTGATTGTTTGTATTGATTTATTTGTGCACCAACTTGTTTCCCCTTTGGTTCCTTTTCCCATCACACTACTAACAGCACATGTGGTGTTTTATCAAGACATGAACACTCCATGAAATGCTGAAGCTTAAACAGTGGCAGACAGGAGGATTTGCTCCAACCTGACAGTCTCACACGCAGAACGGAAGGGGAATTCCAGTTCATGGACCAGCAAGCATACCCGATGCTCGGCAGTCATTTACAGTAGATTCCTTTTTTGAAGGATGGTATTCCTACACTGGGAATCCTGTACCGAGCCATCGTTTGGGGCAGATTTCATGGACTTCTCTGAGATACTTGGTAAAATGTGGGACTTATTATACGTGCAGCACAAATGAATAAAAATCACTGCGTTTCATACATGATAATCCTATGCGTGTCATCGAGTCCAAAACGACTCCAAATGAGCCACAGAATAATGACATTTATCGTGAATTCCATTCTACTCAACCACAGCACTTCCCTTCCTATGTTTTCTTTAACACAAAAAAGTTGCATGGTGATGACGAAAACGTGCTCGGGCCAGGATCGTTAAATGCAACGCAGCGCAGACCAGTGGGGGAGTGGGGGCAATCAAGCTCATGCACAACACAAGGCAACAGGGCCAAGTGTGAGGATGCCCTTAAACTTCTTCAAACTTTCTCCCAGACATTTGAATGAATTTTCCAAAGACGACAGCAAACGGACCAATCAGAGGGTTAAAAGATGTGGCATTGAGGTTGGGGTTAAAGGCACTTTATGCAGGGTAACGGGATAGGTAAGACAGCCCAAGTCACCCTTTGATGATGGTTCAGCCAACGCTTTTGGGAGTCAGGAAGGAGTTTGAGCACCTCATTAAGATGGTGAGGGCAGAAGTTCTCCCTATGGAAGAGACACGTTATGCCCTGGGGCAAAACTATTTCCTAAATCCCCCTCAGGCCAATGGGCGCTTTGAGGACAGTGTTCATGCAGTACCGCCTCTCACCTGCTCACATTTCACCTATGAAATGTGCAGTTAGTGCAGTTCTTAGGCTCCTGTTCATCCCTGAAATGTTGCACCTTGTCAGTTTAACCATTAGAACCCGACAAACGCAAAATGTGTTGATTTTCACACCCAATAATCTCAAGCAGGTAACTTTGGATAGGTATAAAACATATACATAAATTCCAGCATATCGCCAGAATCGAGAGAACTTACTCAATCTGGATGGCTAGGTTACAACATTGTCCGCTAAAGTACTCCAGTACTCTGTGTGCAATAAGGCATATATTTTAAGCATTATCCACCAAAACGCGCCCCTAAAAATGCATGAAACATCAATATTATTCATATTAGACAGAAAACAAAGTACACATTCTCTTTCGCAATGATCCACGTACTATCCTTCTGGGGAAAAAAAAAATATTTTATAATTAATTTATTATAAACCTATAAATAAAGGGATAGAAAAATAAAAATTGGCTGTCCAACTAGAAATAATAACAAAATGCAGCATTCTATTTATTAGGAAGAGAATTACTTGATATTTTCATAATATTTATTCACAAAAGTTTTTATATGGATGTTTGATGTCGAACTCCGTCGAAACAGTTGAAAGAGAACACACCCATTCTATAACTGAAACACCTCTCACATCTAAACACAATGACACGCTATAGCACCGCTTTGTTGTTTTGAGGCTAAAATGTCAACTAAAAGTATCATTTTCAAAGTTCACTTTACCAATCATAGAGTACAGGCAGAAAAACGATAGCAATAGACATTCAGCATTAGACTGAGACTGCCTGTTGTGTCTGTGTTTCTCCAGTGGATCATAAAGTAAGCAACGCTTTTCTATTTCAATGTAGTCAATGAAGTCTTATGTATTTTCTCAGAAAAAGGATGATATCAAGACTGTGTCAGCATTTACACATCAAATTATGACATATCTGAGCTGCCCAGAATGTCCGGGAAACCAAAGCCATAAAGTATATTTATCTCATGTACATACCATGTAATAAGCCTAAAATTAAAGGGATAGAAAAACACTCAAAAATGCATAGGGTTGAAAGGGTTAAATGGGTACCTAGATTATTTTTTTTTTATAAATGGCAGGATTCCCCTGGATTTTTCTTTTTTTTAACTCCACTTGACACACGTTTTGCTGTCATTCGCTGAGAGGATTTTCAGCTCTGCTTAACCTGCCTAGCTAAACGTCTCTCTTCAAACCACAGTCATTTCATACAGTTTTAATTGTCTGTTAACATAATAGGTTCATGCACAGTGGAAACACTCTGTCCTGCATCTGGTCCATAAAAGGCAGAGTAAGAGGTTTGCGGCCTCGTTAAGCGGGATGGAAAATCTTCAGCTAAACCTGAAGTGAGCTGAAGAGTTCAGGACATATTGCTGCTTTTTTCTAATACAAAAGACAATTGGGGGGCAGGAATCAGGGCAGGAAAGGGAATCTTCACACTGAAGAGGGACGCATACAAGACAAAATAACGGTGACAGGTCAGGCCTCTGGCACAGACATGCTGGGAGAGATAATGAGATGTTTGCTCCTTTCTTCAAAGATGGTGGACTAAAAATATGTTACAGGTCAGGTGTTGAGCTCAAGGACAGTTAATGCAGTTCTTGATTAAGGAGAGGTAGATGAATAGGCTAAAAGGCTAACCTTACCCTACTCAGGCTAAAGGCTAAAGGCAAACCTTATCCTACTCAGGCTAAAGGCTAACCTTAGCCTACTCGGGCTAACCTTAGCCTACTCAGGCTAAAGGCTAACCGTAGTCCAGTTCGCACAGCTCCATGTCTGATTTCTTTCACACCCTGATCAATCCTATGCCAATGACGTCACTGCGCAAGGCATTGTGGGTTTTGATTTTTACGGTCGCTATTTTTGGAGTAACCATGCCTTGTTAACAGTGGTTGGACAGTATTGCCGTATCACGGACCGTCACAGCCGATCACACGACCATTAAGGAAGAAAAGAGACTGATATACATTTCTTCACCTTTCCTGCTTGGAAAAGACACGAAGGAGCAAAAGTAGAAGAGGCACAGAAAAGTGGATGGTGGCACAACAACCTGAAAATGTTTCTGAGTGTAGTGTATGTCAGATTAGGAGAGCTGAAATTAACCTTTAGTTGGAAGATAACCGGCTAGACCAAGGTTTTGACATTAAGGAAAGTGTTTGAATGATGTGCGCTGACGTGAAGATACAGTGGAAACCGCTTGTAGTGATCACGTCTGTTTAGGTAAAATAGATCACTATAACCAGATGGTCATTATTTGTTTCAGCTGAAACTATTGTTTCAACCACTTTTCAAATTACAGAACTGTACAAATTAAATCACTGAACTAATTAAAATGTGCGACAATACAGAGCTGCACATAAAATGTAGCTTATTGTCGTTTCGCTGCTGCCGATGTCGGTGGCTCGTTTTTGGCCATTTATTACAAGTTTTGATCAGCCTATATTCATCATTGAGAGAAAATGACTTGCTTTTTCCCGTCTTGTTTTCTGTGCACGCAACATTAGCCTCAGGTAGCTAGGTAAAAGTAGGTTTATTTTAGGAACTTACAGAATTTTTTTCCGTAAGTTGTCATGTAAAAAAAGACCCAAAATGAATACTGTAAGTGGACTGCTTGATTACTACAAGCAAGTTATTTAAGCTGTATTTGTACAGGAATAGTCCTGTCCCAAGCTATTTTGAACATTACAGTTAAACATGGTGCTGTAAACATTTGCTTGTTTTTTAACTCCTTGAAAGTGTACGCACTTATGCTGAAAACAAGGTGGTTCACAATGCTTCGTCTTCTCCCTCTTCGCGTTCGGTTGGTTTATTCCAAGGTGATGAATTACTGCTGCTTTGCGTTACCCCTTTAATGGTGCCGCTGCTGACGCGGTTCTGCGACCGGATTGGATCTGTGGATGTGGAGGCCTTCCCGCGTGAAAAAACGTTTGAGAAAGTCCATTATATAGACCATGTTCTGTGCCTGTTTTCCCTAATTTTTATTGTGAAAACTTCTCTTGTTCTGAAGCTGATGAACAGTGGCTACTGGGCTTAATTTTTGACTGGGATGTTCCAGCACTGGGAATAGCCTGAGCTGCTGTAGTCAGCACACTGAGATAAACAGATGAAGTTGGGGGAAGTATTTCTGGTTAAGGGAGCCCAGAAATGAAGTGGATGACGGGTTTTTTTTTTTTCTTCAATGCTTGATGCACAACAATTAGCCAAGTAGAGTCTGCTGCTAAAAACGTTCAGAGTCAGCGGTTTGTGTTTGCAGGGGGGGCATGTACTTGGTTCATAATTCCTTTTGGCCAGAAATTTGTTAGAAGGTTCTGCCTTTATAACCCCTTATGAGGACAGCCTGTTTAACCAGGTGACTCATGATACCCCATTGGTAGAGCAGTTCTAGTACCTGGTGTAGTTATTGATGGAAGGAAAACTGCTCCTGCTGAAGGTGATAGATGGAGAGAGGAGTTTCTGATGCCCAGTGGTTTTAGTGGAATGGGCAATCATGCAGAGTCATTGGAATTAACATAAAACCCTAAACATATGAAGTACTATGTGATTAGTACAGCATGATGGTATTGTGAGATTAGTGCCTCCTACTGGTGTGTTGGTTATAGCTCTGAGTTCTGATCATGTTCTTGGGCCGTTTTAGGGTTCTGAAGGTGTTCCTGTCACGCACGGCACAGCGAATCCCCTACATGACCAGTTGGAGGGTCCTTCACCTGCTCGCCGTCATCCTTCTCGTCGTCTGCTGGTTCCTGGTGGCCTGGACCTTAGCTGTCTGCCAGAATCTGGAACGGCACATACCGCTTATCGATGTGGGCCTCACAGCTGAGGGCCTGCAGTTCAGCATGTGCCTGCTAGACCGGTGGGACTACATGATGGCCATTGGTACGTCACAAAAAGCGATCCTTCTGTGTAAACCCTCTGCCAACAGGGGGCACCCTAATCTTTGCTCAGTAAACATCAGACTTGTTTCTTTGTGGGACAGACCACAGTGGCTCTTACTGGTTACTTATGTCAAGGGACCTCATGGTTAGCCAATGGAAACAAGTATGGGAGGGAAGCGGGTTAAACCTAACAGTAATCAAGCACAATAACCCCGCCCCCCCCCACCTGCAGAATGGGAACCATTCTGTGCAGTTTCTGTATGGATACATTGACGATCGATCTATAAATGGAGACCTGTGCTGGAGTAACCATGACAGGTAAAACGCTAGAAGGTGTGTTTATGTCTGAGAGAGAAAGAGCGGGGGAGGAGCAAGAGAAAGGAGGAGGGAGAAAGAGAGAGGGGGAAGAACAGAGATGTGGAATGTGCTGTCAGCGACAGCCCAGCAAAAAGGACAGCTCAGGTCACCGGCGAGACAAGAGGTGAGGAGCGAAGCGGGGACAGAGGGAGGCGGACTCACAAACAAGTGGGGGAGGGGTCATCCTCAGGAGCAGCTACAGCAATTAATTCTGACAAGCAAACTGGGGAAGAGAAAAGGCCGTGGGAAAAAAAAGGAAACAAATCCTGAGCTGTGTTTTCTTTGCCACAAGCCAGAGTGGCCTTGTTTAACATGCGTGTCCCACGGTAGATAATCCACCACGGCCTAATTGAACAAATACCGTGATTTCCGGGGGCTGATGCAGGCCCCTGACCTGAGAGATTAATTCTGAGGTACAGTTTGCTCTGCATTATGAGAAAAAACCTCTACAGTTCAGCATAAATCCTGTAAATACGTAGTTCTGTGCTGGTTCTCTTGTGATTTAGATGTTAGTTTATTGATTCCTTGGCCACAGAGCAGTGGACAAACAGAGAGGCGCCTACAAGAATTTTATCTCAGGGTATCTTCCCCAACCTGCCTAGTAATGAATTACATTCTTGCCTCTACTGGGGCAGTGGGGTCCCCCTCAGTAATTTTTTTGGACCAGAGGGATCCCCTTTAGTTGAAAATGGCTGATCGTCCAGTGCAGTCACCATC
The DNA here is from genome assembly GCA_026781145.1 of Hippopotamyrus pictus. Taxonomy (NCBI): domain Eukaryota; kingdom Metazoa; phylum Chordata; class Actinopteri; order Osteoglossiformes; family Mormyridae; genus Hippopotamyrus; species Hippopotamyrus pictus. Next base: position 19,169,445 of record JAODLC010000001.1, read on the forward strand.
TCACCAAATAATAACAAGCGTAAATTCCAAGGGTCTGCACAGGTCCATGGACACAACTTATGCGACGTTGCCTGCAAGGCCAGTCCTGCTTTGAAGCTGAAGGTTTCAAAGGTTTTAAAAGAGTATGGGTGCCAGCCTGGTGGGCACGAGAGCCGCTGTCCCTGCTTCCGCTTTGTGCGACGATGTTGGTGAAACGGCAGGTTAAACCCACATCTAGCCCTTAAGACGTCACGTGAGTTGCTCCGGTCACCACAGCTGCCTCATCTCCTGATCTGATGGATTTAAGCTGACAGAGTACAGTAGATGATTTCAGTAAACTTCTCGCTATCTGCCTGTGGCCCTTTGCGAGAACAAAATGCTGGCTGGCAAAATTCCTGTGGCGGTAAAATAAAAACAACCAAAAAAATAGCATGCTGCATTTTGCGTACCCTGGTGCAGCAGTGTACACAATATTTCCCCCTGGGATCAAGACTTCTTTTATATTATTTTATCTATTTTATCTTTTTCTACCATGTCAATACATTCTGTATAATTTTTATGCAGCTCTATCACTTGCAGATTTAATTCAGTTCAATTCAATTTATTTTTGTATAGCGTCTTTCACAACAGGCTCTTTACATGATGTTTTGTAATACATTACTAAGCAAAGAAATAAAGAATGACTTTGATGTCGAAGTTGCCTTTTAAAATGCCCCTCACCCTCACACCCTGCCCCCCCCCCCAGCCGAGCTGCTCTTCCTCCTGTGGGGCGTGTACCTCTGCTACGCCGTGCGGACGGTACCCTCTGCTTTCCACGAGCCGCGCTACATGGCCGTCGCCGTGCACAATGAGCTCATCATCTCCGCAGTCTTCCACGTGGTCAGGTGAGTGGTCACATGACATTTGTATTCATCGAGCAAGGAGGACAGAACATGTGCTAGGAAAAAAAATTGTTGAACAAAAGTGGTAGGGATCTAAATGTTATTCTTAATAGTGGTGAAAGCATATTGTTACGTATTGGGGAGCGTGGACCAGGGAAGCAGAAGCAGGACTCGAGGTGTTGGGAGAATACGGGGTTTAATCACAGGACAGTCACGATTGGGAGACAACCATACAACGTCAATGACCAGACTCGGGATACATACTGTAACGACTTAAATACACAGGACTAATCAACATGACTGGAAACAGCTGGTGACATCAGGATTCCACACGAGGTAACGAGGGGGGCATGGCACACAGGCGGATCGGACGAGCAGGGCATGACACATATCATATTGGGCCCCCAAACCAGACCAATCCAATTATGTTTCAGGTTTTTTGTGGCCCCTTCCTGACTTTCCCCCCACTACGGTGCCCCTCAGTAAAATTTGCTGAACTTGCCCTTCTCCCTCTGCACATCCCTGTAGGAAATGTAACTATATGTGACAAAAATGAAATAGTCAATGCTATGATATGGAGGATTTGTGACAAAGTGCTGGTCAGACCCCATACGCCCTACTCCCCCCCCGCAGCAGAAAACTTCACCGGCTGCTTTCACTTTGTCAGCTTTCACAGCTTGCCTGGGGGTGCTGGACAGCTTCACTGGCCCACGTAAGCACATACCATTCGTCCCAAAATTTTCAATTCTCATTGCACTTTTTTTTGACTCCCCCAAGTCCAGTAGACGGTAGACACAGAACTTCCAAATAACAAAAGAAGACCTGTTACTGTAGGCTTTTCCGCTGACTGTCAGATATGTCCAGCGACAGTGTGTACCACCACTCCAACCACGCATTTGTGTGGGAGCCCCCTGTTGGCCACAAACAGTCACTGCATTAAATATGAAATAGACATTCCTTATTTAGGAGATGCTGAAGCTGCATGTTCTGCTTACTGGTTAGCTAGCTACAATTCTCTGACTCTACTCGTCAGCTGTTTATTTAGTTTTTGAAACATCTTTGGGTGGTACCCAAACTGACTTTTTGAATAAGGCCACAGAAATAATAAATCCACCCTTGGCTAAAGCCATAATTGTCCTTATATGATTATGGGAATACCAGCCTTTCCGCTGATCACGCGATGCCCAGCCTCTGAAATGGGTTTTACGCCTTATGTTTCCCCAATGAGGAGTTTGGGGCCAGGAGTCACCTGATGTACGGGGCCCGACGTCCCGAGAAGCAGGTAGACACACCATTAGTAGCATCAGCGCCATATCGTAACACACCTGCTGTTTACCTCCTGTGCATTTTTAATCCAGGTCATTTATCCACCTCTCCTCCTGCTGTCTTTTATTAATCAAACAGAAGGTGTCACCCCCTCTGAGAACAAAATGTGCCTCACCTGTAATAAATGTCTTTGGAAGGTGACTTCATTAAAAGGATCCATCTTCACTCTCTGCAGTATTAAAACCTGTCGAGACACAACGGGAACGCAGCTGAATGTGTTTCTGTGTTGTCTTTTTGCTCTTTTCCAGACGATATTTCATGAATCTGGAAACATACTTTTGAAGCTATAATCATTTTAAGCGTGTTTCAAGGTAGCTTGAAAAGTAGCTTATTAGCTTGTTGCTGAAGATTTGGTGCATTCTTAATATCACTGCAGTGTTTACTCAAACTGGCCAAGATTGTTTTGCTCCGTGTGGATCTTTCCAGGGCATAGATATCATTCGCATGGGGGATATGAAAATCCTTTGAGCAGGAAGTGTGGATGGCAGTATTGTACAGTAGTTGAGGTTGAACTGTCAAAATCTACAGAGGGACTGAGCTTCTGCTCTCAAATTGCATAAACTGTTTGGATGTTGTCTCTCTGAACAAAATTATACTCTGAGAAAGTAGAAACAACTAAGCCAGCCCATTAAAACCCTTAAAAATGACAGGAAAACTGTAGATATCAAAATCTCTTTGTTAGTACAGTGGTGAAAATCCCTACCTGTCCATATGAAGGACTAGGCTTTAAGTCTCTGACACTCTCACAGGAATTGCCCTTCCTTTAATGTTTGTAAGGTGCTATTTGCCTCATCTGTACATTACTCTGAACAAAAGCACTCCTAAAGAAAATAATGCAAAAGTAGATATATATATATAAGGTTCATGTTTTGTATTAATATGACTGATCATACACAGATTTCTTACTGTATAACGAAACACCAACTAAGGTCATTTCCTTGTGACACCTAAGGCATCATACACCACTGGCAGCAATCACTGGCAGATGCATGCTGGGAGAAAGCAGCACCATGGTTAACCCCTTCTCTGATTTGCTGTCCCATCAGTCATGTGACTCTGGTATTTGGCTTTCGCCTTGATCATTTTTCACTGAAGAGCGAATGGATGGACAGGTACCAGTAAGAGGTAAATGGAGTTGTGACCCAGAGAGGTAGCAGTCTGTTCCTTTTCATTTACATTTAGGCCCACATGATGTTTCCAGTCACCTTGGCGAACATAAATCTCATTTACATTTATTTACCAGACACGTTTGTCTAAAGTGACGTGCAACTTAGAAAGCGGGGTCAGACAGTCCCTGGGGCAATTTGGGGGTTAATGGCCTTACTTAAGGGGCTAAAAGAACAGTAAAATCACTCTGCCAACCATGACATTTCAACCGACTACAGAGTCCTAACCCACAGAGCCACACACAACTCCACACATCTCATAAGAGACAAAATGTAAAACAAAACCAACATGCTTTATTTGCACAAGTACATTGGCAGGGTTCTCTTTGCTGACCCCTTCTTGCTCTCCATAGCTTGGTGGGGGGGGGGGGGTCACAGCACAGGGTCAGCTAATGTACAGCGGCCCTGGACCTGGGGGTTAAGGGCCTTGCTCAAGGGTCCATGGACATGTGACTATTCTGCCAAGGCTGGGGTGTGAACCAGCGATTTTTGGATGACAGGCATTTAGTCTGCTGAGTCACGCACTTTCTCCCAGTATGATGGGGTGGTCATTTTGAGGTGGGGTGAGGTCATACACACACACACACACAAAAAGTGAAATTTCGAAGTGACCCAAATTTTGAACAGTAGTGTGTGTGTGTGTGTATATATATATATATATATAAATATGCGCACACTCACACATATACACACACATCATATACAGTCACCTTCTAATTTCTTTCCCCTAAATCATCATGCCTCGGTTCTGAAGCCCACACCTCTCCCTGTGGAAGCCATTCCCCTAATCCCACACTCATCGTCTCTTAATTCCTGAGTCTTTCTCCTTGTTCCGACACCAAAACATTTCTGCTGCAGTTCCCTGCTCTGATCATCAGCCTTCTTGTCGTGGATCTTAGACTCTGACAATATGTACTAATCCCAAGCTTGTACCTTAACAGAAATGTAAACAATGCAGCGAGTGAACAATGTAGGCCATTGTTTGCGGTAAATATAGCTCAGGTGAAGAGCATTCCCTTCAGAGAAAAGAAAGTTTCTAGCTAAACAGCGCAAAGAAACGTCTGGAAAGGAGATTGTAAAATATGCTCAAAAAATGACTAGCGGTTTGTAATCTGCTCAGACCTAAAATAAATTCACTGTATCTCGTTACACTTCTCTCAAATGCTGCAGGTTTCCTGGTATTTGTCTCTTCGTTCTGTTTCAGAAGCTGAGATACCAGTATTATTTTCTGAAATGACACAAAATATTGGCTTGGCTGCGATGCAGTGAATTTAAATGCAATCTACAGTAAACAGTTGAGAGTTTTAGAGAGATTCTTAATTTTCGAGGATGTGTATTTCACCGTGCCAAGTTTCATTTTTAAGGCTTGGTTCTTTTCAAGATTCAAGTAATTTACTGTCATATGTGCAGGTTCTACACAATGAAATTCTTACTTTGTTTACTCCTTCAGATGCTACAAAAAGAGAAAATAAAAACGGAAAATGATAATACAGTCAGGCGCATAGGAAAGGGGGCGGGGGGTGGGGGGTGGAGAGGAACATTTCCCCCCCCCCACCGATATTTCATTTGGCTTCATTTGCTCCCCCCAAAACTACTGTAGACCTTTAGATTTAAATTATGAAGTTGTGCTCGGAATATAAAACTCGCCTATGCCCTTGAGCGCAGTAGATAAGCAAATAACATATACATACCCACCACAGATAAAAATATGAAAGAAAAAATAGGAGGAATTAGCAATAAAAATGATTTGCCTCACTTGTTCATCGCTTCAGACAAAAGCATCTGCTAAATGTAATGTTGATATATACTGGTCATGATACCAGTATATATCATATACTGGTATTGATGTGACTGATCAGAAAGATGTTTTATAACAAAATAAATGTCATTTCCTTGTGACACTCCATGCTTTATACACCACTAGCAGCAAAAGCACGACACAAGCACAGTAGATCAGCGTTTCTCAAACCGGTCCTCGGGGTCCCCAGACAGTCCACGTTTCTTGCGCCTTCCCAACTCCCAGAGAACTGGGAGAGAGCAAAGACATGAACCGTCTGGGGATACCTGGGAACTGCTTTGAGAAACGCTGCAGTAGAGAAGTATATAAAAAGTGTCTAACCATGTAAAAGATACATACATGAAATGTAAAAGAAGCTAATGAAACGTAAATGGGCCTCCGCGTTTGCCTGCAGATTCACAGCCGCCTCTGGACTCCACCCTGATTGGACGCTGATGCTGTGGTTTGCCCACACACACCTGACAGTGACAGTGACTGTCGGTTTGCTGCTCATTCCAAAGGTATTTCACCGCCCATTTCTCTCCACGCCCACACAACTCTCAGCCCCCCCAGTAAAGCTCCTGTCAGAGCTGGGGACATCTCGATGAATCCGTTGCCTAGAAAGTTTAACGAGAGTTCTCATTAGACCTCTCCCACAGTCTCCGAGAAATGATTCCGAATTGGCTGCTGTTCTCCTGTTTCTAACTGAATGAAGCGGTGCCGTTTGCTTATATGTGCCCCCATCTGTTGGCGCAGTTCCTGTTCGCGGGCACGCCCACACGGGACGACATCGCCACGGAGGCGTATGAGGATGAGCTGGACATGGGCCGGTCTGGGTCCTACCTAAACAGCAGCATCACCTCTGCCTGGAGTGAGCACAGTCTGGACCCTGAGGACATCCGGGTCTGTACCTCCCCTTCCCCCTACCTCCTCTCTGTGATCAATTACATACCAATTTGTACCTTGTTTGAACACAACAACAATATTGAACAGTATGCAGTTGTTTCCATTGCAGACGCCAAACAAAATGAGCCAGCTCAGTTGTATTAATGTCCTTGCTGTATAATTTTGTGACAGAAACATAAAAATGTGAGGGGAGGTTTTGTTGTTTGTTAGAGCTGAAGATATCTACCTGGACAAAAACTTTAGCTGTAGGAATTTATTATTATTTATTATTTTTAGTTTATCATTCATTAAAATGATAAATATGACAGTTAAAGTATCCGCATTACGATTTTCATTAAAACAACCTCAAACAAATAACCCATAAACAAAGTTTCCAAACATCAAATAGAGACAATTCTAGAACTACGATGGAATGCAACATTTCTTTACTGTCAGGGTTCTGGGCACGAGAACGGGGCATAGTGCACAAAAGGGGGACGACCCACTGGTGGGTCCAGAACAACAAAACGGGGTTTATTAAGCTGAACAGAAAATACTACCAACAAAACAAAACCAAAAGGACCACGGGGGGTCAAAAGTAAAGGGGATAAATAAAGACTAAATAATAACAAAAACCAGGCAGGTAAACAAAAGACACACCACACAAAACTTCTCAATACAATCAAAATAGCAACAACAATCAACAAACCACTGGGGAACTGAACAGAAGCAGGAACTAAAATACTAAGGGGTAACGAGACTAACACAGGACAGGTGA
>JAODLC010000001.1:19198348-19210229 GCA_026781145.1 Hippopotamyrus pictus
AAACTTTGAATCCGGTCCATTGTTTATTTTTATTATTACTCTGTATTCGTTAATTTGTTCGTGAATAGCAAACTTTTTTTAGGTTGTAACATTTGTACAACTATTACGTAACATCTTGGTGAGCAATGGCTAACAAAATGATATAAGGTACAGTGTATTACCTGATACAGTATTTTCAATAAAATAGCATTATCACCAACAAGTCCTGCTACTACAGTAAATGCGAGGCTGACACTGATGCATTACCTTTTGTTTCCGCTCAAAGACGTGCCCTGTGACTTATTTCCTGGCGCGTACAATTTATATTTGGTCAGCGTTCACGGTTCGACTTTTGATATTCAGATCGAGTTCTAGGTCAAACTGGTTTGTTCGACTTTCAAGAAATTTGAGTTCGTGAGTTCGAGAACCGAGGTACCACTGTATATCAGATGTCGTTGGCGTGACAACGCAAACAGTGTAAACACGTAAGATATCTCAACACTTATGTTACACCAGTCATAACTAGATGGATAGATAGATAAAAGGAGGGTTTAATTTTGCTTGCCTGTAAATATTTAGTAAACTTGTATCACAATAAGACATGTTTTCAAACTCATTTCGTGTGTAGGCCTATGGAATTTTCATTTTGTAATTCCTACTAACAATGGTTTGGTGAATTAAAAACCAAAAATATCGATACGTTAATGAACGTATTATGTTTACCTACAAGGAATTGTAGACAATGCAGAACAATCCCCAGACTGAATAGTTCGTCCTCCTGTTTAAAATTCGGCTGATGTTGCATTCTTGCACAAACGCTTGTTCTCTAAACAGTGTCCTCATTGTCAAAGCTCCCCTAAGAGACATCCCCTGTCATCAGTAGATGACATCCCCAAACGCGACAACTTCCCCGGTTTGTGCAAAAGCTAAGGTTGATTATACAGATGTGCTATAAAGCCCAAGGCTAAATAATGGACTTCATTCTGCAGCGTGAGTCAGACATTAATTGCATGGATGCGCCGTGAGAACGAATACTTAACAGAAACAAATCAGCACGTTTGGTCTACCAAGTAAGAGTGAATACAAAGGGTAATTAAAGCTTAAATCGTAAGGGCAAATATATCAAAAAAGAAAAACTTGAAACTAGTAATCAGCATTCAGGAAAATTATGTGTGTGTTTTGTGCTGTCCTTTAGTTTAGTGTCTTTAAAAAGACCATCCTGGTTTACCAGAGTCCTTTGCCTAATAACCTGCATTTTGTACTATTGCCCTTCTACCGTATGATCAGGAGCGCCCGACGTCTCCCGTGTCAGATATATGCACTCTGAAAGTGAAACCTGGTGTATCTCATGGAGGACTGAGCGCCAGAAAGACATTGGATCCACCGGGTGTATGGGTGGCGCAGGGGGCAATGTCCGGGGTGATCCGGCCTTAACCCCACGTTCCCCTGAGATCCGCCGGCGTAAGCACAGACATACCCGAAACCGAAGTGTTTCCCAAATGTGTAGTTCCTCTGGCTGTTCGCAAAACGTCCGAGATTCAGAAGATTCTTTACTTTGCGCTTTTAAGATATGTGTATGGGTGGATGCATCGGTAGGCCTATATGAAGATTCGTCTATGTTTATTGTTTAAAAAGTGAATGACGCTTGTTTAAGATACTTAGAGATGTCGCAGACTTGCCCCGAAGTCAGCAAATAAAAAGACCCATTGCTGAGCAACCAAAATTAGTAATATTTTCGGGATCATTATTTACTGTTTTTATTTTATTCTAAATGCTCAGAAGTAACATTTAATAAAAAAAAAATGTTTAACACTTAAGACCGCCTTGTCATATTTTAAAAAACAGGTTAACCCAGATATTGTTCTGATACTGGCCGTTCGTTTCGCTGTATACCCTCATTACCGGACCCGAAGTTCGGGGATTGTGGGTGTGCTTGTGTATATAGTAAATGGTTAAAGCCGGTTCCGGAGGTTGACGTCAGGGGGGCCGCTGCAGCACAGTCCCGGGCCTCATCAGCTGGAAGGAGAGACGCACTTCGCAGGGAAACCGAGTAGCACTGAGCTGAGAAACGGAAAAACCGCAAAATGGGAAATGTTCAAGTGGGTACCGCATCTCCGCACCTCTTTTTTTGACGAAAGTTTGTCTGTGTCTGCGGGAAAATGCGAGGATTGTATTTATCACGTACATCCATAGTCGCGATGGATTAAACGCTACTGCGGATCGCTGTTTAAATCGCCCGAATCGTATGTGCCGAAGTTAATGCGGATTAAAAAGGCGAAATATGGCCAAGTCGTACCAGCTGGTACGTTGTTACATTAATTTAGTCTGTGTAGTCGCACATTTTAATTTCATTGTATTGTGTACAGAATTAACTATGATCATGTCCTCGTAGTTTTAAGTTTTAAAACCGTAACCAACTTCACGATTTTAACATTTTTTGCTTTTCTTTTTTTTCGTTTGGTATATGGCTATATGCGTCGCTTTTTGCTAGGCCTATATTCCCTTTTGGTGTCCAGGGGGTGGGGGGTAAGAGTGGCCGCTCCTTGGAGAAATTCGCCGAAGTCCCGTTAGGTGGAGTCCCGTGGAAGGCGCCCGCTATATGACCTCCGGGGTGCGTTTTCCAAAAGCTTCCGTTAGCAACTTACTTAATTGGACACATTCAGTTGATATGGTTCCAACTACACACTCCGGGTTTCGGATTCAATGGCATCCAGGATCTGCGCCTTAGCGTTCGCTTCTCTGATCTGTCGTTTGAAAAATGTGCGCTTAAAAATCAGACCAGACATAATTTTTAACTGGGCTAGAACTGTATGCTATCCGAAAGGGTTGAAGTTTTGGATTTTGGAAGACGATCCTGCTGATCCGAACTGCCGCAAAAATTATAATGGATAATGCGGGTAAACAAGAATGTTATTCACGCACAGGTTAATTTAACTGGTTCATCCTTTGTTAATAGTAGTGAAAAATTGGTTATATTTTACTTGATGGGCCCTATTACTTATGTATTAATTAACTACAAACCGAGTATTAGTTACATACTGATCTCATGTTAATTCATCATTAATGAATCGTGATGCATGTTTTACCTCAAGCAGTTACTAAATTGTTACTATATCTGTTAATTCTGTAAACCTTTGTGAACTACTGAAGGACCAAGTCAGGAATAGCACAAGTGATTCTGATCTCATGTTTCTCCATCATTAATGAATCATGACATATTTTTTAGCTCAAGTAGCATTTATGTTCATGATTTGTTCATATTTTGTAGTTCAGTAGTAACTGAGTTATTAATAAGTATTTGTGCCCCGTCAAGAATTGTGTTCCCAAAAACTTTTGCTTGATGCTCAAACGCATGTTTTATTAGAAATCATGAAAAATACAAGAGCAAACATAGGCCTAAGATTAATGATCAGCAAAGTTTTGGTTTTGTAATCCTCAGTTACGCCAATAGATGGTCATTACAGCAAAAATCGACACGATCCATTTAACTTCCATGACGATGCCACCTTTTAAAAACAATCTCCACATCTATACCATAATAGTTTAATACTTTTATAAAGTATGTTTCTGTTAGCTAGGGGTATTAGTAAGATCCATTTCAGTCTAGGTTTTTAATAAAAGAAAATGAAAATAATCTTTTTCGTTCTCCCAGCCAACAATCGTCCCTTATGCAGACTTTGATGTTGTGGCTGACATCAAAGGAATTCGAAAAGCCTGCAAGGGGCTAGGTAAGTTTGGTGTTGTTTTTTATTTTTATTTTCTCCATTATCTACAGTAGAATGTTACCATAATGCTAAGCCCCTTTTGTGTAATGGGCAACAATACTCACAGCGGTTTATCTGAAGGATTTAAACACCTCTGTATGTTGATGCTGAATTTCAGTGGTGCCATGTGTGAGTCATAACGACTTATCTACCAACTGTAAGAGCGGTTCATCTCAGAGAAGGCCCAAAGTCTCCCGGAGAATGAAGGCACCGTCTACAAAGTGTCTGCTGTAGGCGTGCTTGAGATTAACTGTAATAATTCAGTGACTCATCAGTCTTCGATAAACATTTGAACCAGTATCCCAGGAAGCAGAGATAGATACATCTGCTGGAGGTGTGACTCAGTGAGTTAGGATGCTGGTCCCGTGATTGGAAGTTCACCAGCTTAAATCCCAGGGAGTGACAGAGTGACTTTGCCGTTGGGCACCTAAGCTTTGGATAAAAGCATCTGCTAAATAGCTGTAAATATCATATATACTTGGACACGAAAAATCACTGATTCATTGTTCAGACATTGTCAGTCAATTGTTCTTGATGTTGAAGCTGAACACAGTCCATCACTTGCCTTACCTTCCCAAGGTGCCTAATTAATGTCATAATTTTCAATTGTGTACTAAATAGTACATTGGTGGTATCTTCAGCTGGATAAACGTGGCAGTTTCAGACCTAGATTTAGAGTTTTGTCCTCATCCGCAAAGTCTCTCTTCACGCTCTCTCTCTGGTCAGGGACGGATGAACAGGCCATCATTGACATCTTGGCCAACCGCTCAGCGGCCCAGCGTATGGAAATCAAACAGGCGTATTTCGAGAAATATGATGACGTGAGTGTTTTGTTCTGCTTCATCTCCCCATAAAGAAATACGTGTCTTATCAAGCTGTCAACCCTGGTCCTAACAGTATTGCTAAAGACTGTCAGCAGAACATTTTAGCCCCCAGCATAAAGTGTTTTATTTAATTTTGGTAGGCTTGTAGATGCTTTTATTTGAAGTGACTTATCTTACAGTTATTCAGGTTATTTGTTTATATAGTTAGATGTAGATTCAGAGTAAATTTGTGTATAATTGTGTATCATTATTTCAGGTTGTGCACTTTGAGAAAGGTTTGTATCACACTGGTCACCTTTCAGCCTCAAATCATGGTCCATAATCATCATGGTAAATGCTTATTTTTCAGGAGCTAGAGGAGGTCTTGCGAAAAGAACTGTCGGGCAACTTTGAGAAGGCCGTCATCGCCATGCTGGACCCGCCCCATATCTTTGCTGTCAAGGAGCTACGGAAGGCTATGAAGGGATTAGGCACGGATGAGGACACCCTGGTTGAGATCTTGTGCACTTCCTCCAATGTGGTACGCCACCTCTGAATCCAGAAGGACCTCTAGCCATATTAGCTTAAAATAAAAATCAAAGTAAACTGTTTGTGGGTTGGCTCACGATTAAATATTTTGTGTTCTTGATTGTAAAACTTGTTAATATCAAATAACACCTAGTTTCTCATTAATGTGTTTAGTGTTTTGTAGAGCAAAGCAGGAGTTGTTTCAAGAGGGACCAGCACTAGCAACCAGTGGAGAATTGTGAAATGTTTTAGAGACTAACAGTTGTGGTAAAACAGGGTAATTGCTTAAAGAGGTACCAGAAATTGAAGCTGTGGCGTTGACTGAACTTAATATGTTTGTCCTCAGGTCTTACTACATTCATAACTCATGTTTCTTATCTTTTAATTCAGGAGATCTTGAGATATAGAGAGGCCTACTATCAAGGTATGGACCCATTATGAAATATCCTGCATAATAAATCTCTTTTGTCTTAGCTGCCAGTTTTTTGGTTTAATCCTGCAGTTATGTAGTGTTTAAGTCCCTAATAGTTGTATTGTACCTAATAGTTCATTCTCTGCCGGCTTTATCTGCTTCCTCCAGTTGATAGGGAAAGTTGACATCATTTTCAGGATCCAGGAGACACACCCTTTCCGGATGCTTTGTTTGCCGAATGTGTATTAATGACAATAACAGTTGGGTTGTTTGCCGCGAGTCTAACAGGAGCCTTTCTCTGTATCTCATGGTTCAGTTACTGTCCAATTGGGATATTAGAATAAACAGGATATGCCAATCCCCCCCCACCATTCTTCTCTCTCTCCTACCAGTCCATGAGCGAGACCTGGAGGCAGACATCGAGGGAGACACCAGTGGGGATGTGAAGAGGCTGTTGGTCGCTCTACTTCAGGTAAATGACCTCCACAGGTCCTCTTTGCGACATCTCTTGTTTTTGGACTATCTCAGGTCTGGCTAGAGGGTTCCTCCTTGAATGTTCTGGAAAGCCAGTTCCTTCAGCCATTGTCCAGATGCAGACATGCTCTGCTGCCTTTCAGATGTTTCTAGTATTTTGTAGAAATGTTGATCTTCAGCTTAAAGGGTTGATCTCCTTCATTTGTTTTATTAAATAAACAAACATTCAGCATAGCTTCTCTTCCTGTCTGTCTTTGTCTCTGTCTCTCTCAGGGTAATCGGGACGAGGGTTATGAGGTAGATGAAGTTCTGGCAGAGCAAGATGCCACTGCACTTTTTGAGGTACGAATTGTCTGAAGTTCTTTAAAGATGCATCCTCACAGGGTGGGACACGCTGTCACGATGGAGGTGGACTGTGTAATAACCCACTCATGGGCAAGTGGAAAAAATAAGTCTATGGCAAATGCAAAAGTGGCAAACCTTAATCTTACATTGTAGAGTTGTCATAACTTCTAAGGAACCACAGCCAAGTTCTGCTTTAACCTTCATAGTAGAGAAAGTCCTGGTGTTCTTATGATGATGTACCAAATCCAGATTATTTTCCTTTAGGCTGGAGAAGGTTGCTTTGGGACAGATGAATCAACCTTCAGTTACATCTTGACTCAGAGGAACTACCTACAGCTCCAGGCTACATTTAAGAAATACGAATCGGTATGACTGCTGGGGTCTCAGCTAAGAGTTTACCTGCCTGTATAATCTGGTATTTACGGTGATTCAGTCCATTACTCTATCTGCCATGATCAGGGTAGGTAACTATAGTTTGGACATTAGGGTTGGGCTGATATCTGAATTTGCATTGTCAATTATGAATCAAATGTATAACGAAAGTAAACAATGCCCAACACAAATTATGCAGTAAAATGTGTGTGTGTCTAATATATAAGTGTGTGTGTGTGTCAGTTTTAGCCTTTTTTGGGCTTGGTCTGATTGGTGCTCGGTCAGATTTGATCATTCAGTCCTCTCTACCCTCTGCACTCTAGCTGTCTGGGACAGAGATCCTGGATGCCATTGATAGTGAGACTTCTGGAACACTGAAGACTTGCTATCGTACTCTTGGTTGGTATCTGTTTTCTGGTGGATATGGGGTTATAAATTGCTAAATATATACAGTGCAAACTTTTCTATACAGCCTGCTATTAGATAACCAGTCTTCATGCTGGTCCTGAAAGGATTCAAAGGGATTCAACAGGAATATAACTGAAGCTGCTCCATCTTTTTCAAGAAAATGTAAACTATTGATGTCAAGTGTTAGCATCAGCCCGAAATCCCTTGAACTAAACACAGTTTGCCATAGCTGCCCGAATATGTCAAGAACAGGAAGGAAATGAGTTTATTTGGGTGAGAAATTTTCCCTCAAGAATTGCAGAAGCTTTTTTGTTAGATCGTGGAAAGAATACTGACTACTAGTGCATTCTGACGAGTTTCCTTTACGGTAAGGGCAAAATGTTAAGCTTTTGTAATAGTCCTTTTAACCCTATACATGCTCATGTATGGTATATACACTATATGGACAAAAGTATTGGGACACCTGGCCGTTATACCTACAGGAACTTTTGACACCCATTCTAAATCCATAGGCATTAATATGGAGTTGGTCCCCACTTTGTGGGTATAACTGCTTCCACTCTTCTGGGAAGGCTTTCCAAAAGATTTTGGAGTATGTCTGGGGTAATTTTTGCCTCTTTGTCCAGTTGGGGTTCTGTGTGGGCCAGTCAAGCTCCTTCACACCAAACTCAACCAACCATGCCTTTATGGACCTTGCTTTGTGCCCAGGGGTACAGTGATGCTGAAACAGGAAAGGGCCTTCCCAAAACTATTCCCACAAAGTTGGAAGCATACTGTTGTCCAAAATGTCTTTGTCTGCTGAAGCAATAAGAGTTCCCTTCACTGGAACTAAGGGGCCTAACCCAACCCGTGAAAAACAGCCCCATTCCATTATCCCTCCTCCACGAAACTTTACAGTCAGGCAGGTAATGTTCTCCTGGCATCCACCTCACCCAGACTCATCCATCAAACTGCCAGACAGAGAAGCGTGATTCCGAACTCCACAGAACATGTTTCCACTGCTCCAGAGTCCAGTGGTGGTGTGCTTTACACCACTCCATCTGAAGCGTGGCATTGCACTTGGTGATGTGAGGCTTGTGTGCAGTACAGCTGCTCAGCCATGGAATCCATTCCATGAAGCTCCTGGTGAACAGTTTTATGCTGGGGGTTAATGCCGGAGGAAGTTTAGAAGTCTGCAGTTATTGAGTCAACAGAACGTTGGTGACTTAAGCACAATGTGCCTCAGCACTCGGTGACTCTGCTGTCAGTTTACGTTGTCTGACACTTAGTGGCTGAGTTTTTGTTGTTCCAAACGCTTCAACTTTGTAATAATACAGATTACAGTTGATCGTAGAATTTCTAGCAGGGAAGATATTTGAGGAACTGCCTTGCAAAGGTGACACCCTATGACAGAACCATGCTTGAATTCACTGAGCTCTTCAGAATGACCCATTCACACTTTTGTAAACCTGATTGCTTGGCTAGGTGCTTGATTTTTTAATTTATTTATTTATTTATTTACACCTGTGGCAGTGGGTCTGAAAAACACCTGGATTCAATGATTAAGAGATGTGTTGCAATACTTTTGTCCTTTTAGTGAATGTTGTGTGTTTGTTTCTATGCAGTCCATTTAGCTGACATTGATTAGCATTTCCTGGACAAAACAAGAAGTAGATTTTTTGGTCATTGGCTCATTCCTGGGCTTTTTCTCTGGCTGTCTGTCACCCCCCTACAGTCCGGGTTGCTAAACACCCCCAGCTCTATTTTGCCCGTCGTCTCCAGAAAGCCATGCAGGGGGTTGGGACTGATGAGGACACACTCGTACGCATCATTGTGGGCCGTTCTGAGGTATGTCTCACTTGTGGACGTAATGCTGGCCAGCTTCTCCATGTTGATATACTCTGGGTATTTCTCTGCCTTCTGCTGTTGTCATCATGAGTGTGGAAGCTGTCAGGGGTTCTGAGTGTTTGAAAGCTGCAGGTGGTCCATTGACTGTCAGAAGGGTCTTGTCAGGCATCATTTGTATGTGGGTCAGGTCATGACACCAATAGGATCATTCTCACTCATTACCATCACATCACTTTTCTTTCATTTTTTTTAATTGTATAAAACTCATTATACAGCTTTATTGTCTAAGCTGTCAATATTGCTTCTGGGGTAGTTAATCAGTTTTATTTTATTACCATTTATCTTTGTAATAAAATTATGTAGTCAAATCTAGGGCAGGACTTAAAGATGAGAAAAAATGACAACTACCAAATTCAGCAAAAAATATTCATCTTATACAACTGGATTATTTATTGTGGAATATAACTTAATTTAAAACTAAAATCTTTTATCTAGTTTTGTGCTGTATGGTTTTTAGTAACTTATTTGGGGGAAAGTAAAAAAAAAAAAAACATTAAATCAAAGCAACAAATTACGTAATTTTAATATACCTAAAAGTCAATTGCTCCACAAAAGAAAACAAACGCTATTTCATTGTAACATTTGTTTTCGGAAAGTCCTCAAGTTCATGAGCATGACCCACGAAGGGCCACCGGTAAAAACCACTTTAACGTGAATAGAAGTAACAACACTACCGCCATCATGTGACTGTAAAACATGGTTTTCCTGACGGATAGATGTGTCCAACGGTTTTAACATTTATATTCCTGCGTCCATTTTCTTTGATAACCTGTGCATTCCTGATCTGCCAGATCGACCTGGAGACCATCAAGGACATGTACCTGGAGAAGTACGACGTGTCCCTGAAGGACGCCCTGCGCTCCGAGTGTAGTGGAGACTTCAAGCGTCTCCTCCTCGCTATTCTGCACTGAGTGGTGCAGTGTGCCAGTAGCAGCAGCATAGAGAGGCGTTCAGTGTACTAAAAATACTTACAACTAGTTCAACAGGAAGTTCTGTCACAGGTGTGTGGGAGGGGCTTAACACTAAAGGCCCTGCCCAGGGGGAGGCTTGTAACTGATTCTACCCAGATAAATACAGGATCAATGTGAAATTGAATCCTAATTTCACCCTAATTTTAAACAAAATTCCCTCCACATGGTAGAAGCTCAATATCAATCTTCTGTAAAATTTAAGATTCAGAATAGACTTAAACAATCTGGTGACTCCCACATCCACAGCTGGGCATTAAAACGGTGTCTATACACGTCACTGGGAAGACTATCTGTGAATGGATGTAACGTGACAATGGAAAGAACCACCAAAGATTCTAAATTAACCTGCTGTCAGTACGTTTGATTACAATCTACAGTTGTTGGGCTCTTAAAATAACAGATAATAAACTGAAATATTCTGAGTTGTCACAGTAAATATATGCTTGCGCTCCCCACATCTATTTAAAAAGGAAACTAAAATATTAACCTTGTGTGTATTGCATTTACAGAGTGAGCTTGTTGTACTTATTTCGTATAGCTTTAAATGAAATATGTATTAGACCAGATAATGAAGTCTAAGTTTGACCTACAGTAGTAACAGTGTCTAGTCTGAAACTGACGAGAACAATTTTATATGTTTATAGTTCTTGTTGTATGATGTATTAACTGGGAAATTAACAGTAACTAGCAGTTAATACCACCACGGCAGCTGTGTTCACTGTATGTTTCTGAAACGTTTCCCCCCCACCCCACCTAGTGGTTATCACGTAGCATTGCGGTGCAATTTCACGCTGTGAAACGCAGGTCAACGCAAACGTTAATATCAGACTAAATGTTAACGACATGACTGGGACCAAGACACCTTAAAGGCAGAGACCCCCCAACTCATTGTGCGCAAAACAAGCAGTTACTGAATAAATTAAAGCTAATTAATATTTGCGTGTTTTCTGTCAAACATTTGAGAAAAAAATTGCGTTTTCATCATAAAACCCATCCTCTGATTAAAAAAATATCCTAAATCAATTAGTATTCATCATACTCCTGTTGTTCCCTATAATTTATGTTGAAGATGATTATAATGAGGTTGCAAGAAAAGAACCAAGTGATTCAGTAGAATGCCTTACATTCTAAAACATTGTTTAATTATTGTATTTGTATGACATGAAATGATATTGACATAAAATCTTGAATCCATTGATCACACATAATGTTTCTCGGTGATTAGCCTTGAATGTGTATGAGCATGAATGAAGGAGTTTTTTTTATTTAAATGTGTGACACTTTTATACAAAATGACATAATAGCGCAAAGGCTTACAATTTTCATGTGCTCCTTGGATTTGACTTTTGCGTTGGTAGCCCAATGCACTACTTGTTGAACTACAGTAGCAAAGGACAGGTATAGCTGCAATGCAAAGCTAATATTTGTGGGTTTGAACTCAGCGATTAATACTGTAATCCCATCCACAAACAGTGATGTCTTGTACACTACTACGCAGTGTCCACTAGGTGGGGGTGTCGCATAACTTGAAAAGAGAATTGGGATTACATTAGCGGTGCCATTTTAGTGTTCGGCTTGTATTTGGTAGATTTCAGGAGTGATTGTTTTTGATTTAAAAGATCATCACTTGTCTTTTGTGTAGATAATTATTTGACGCATAAGGCTCACAACGTGACAATTTTTGTCTAATTTAGTATGAACAATTGTACATGTGTACAGTGGTGGAATGTTACAAAGTATTTGTACTTCGTTACTGTACTTAAGTACATTTTTACGTATCTGTGCTTTACTTAAGTAAAAATAATAATGCATGCTTTTTATTTTACTCCATTACATTTTACGGCAATTATCTGTACTTTCAACTCCACTACATTTCTACAATTTATGCCATTAGTCGTTACATTTTATGCCTGGGATACAAACGTCATGCGTGTAACT
>JAODLC010000001.1:19210329-19225808 GCA_026781145.1 Hippopotamyrus pictus
TGATCACTGAGAATGTGAGCTGGAGCCTAAAGAAAGCAACTACATCAGTTACCTACAGGGGATAGTAGGAGGGGGGTTGCCAGATAGCACAATGGTCAGCACTGCTGCCTCACAGCCCAAAGACCAGGGTTCAAGTCTCATCCCCATAGCTCCTGTGTGTGGAACCTGCACAGTCAGGTAACTCCAGACACCCTCACCCATAGCCTGAGAAAACAGATGACCAGATCTTAGTCATGACATCACCCCTACTTTTTCCAAAAGATACCAAACAACCCTTAATGAGGCCTTACAGTAAAGAACCAAGATCTTCCCAGACCAACTAGGCTCCCATCCAAACACTAGCCAAACCAAATCCTGCTTAGCTTCACACAGACTACCCAGTCCAAACTGCAGGTACCATGGCTACTGACAGCATGAAACTCTGATCACTGAGAATGTGAGCTGGAGCCTAAAGCACTGTTGCCTCACAGCCCAAAGACCAGGGTTCAAGTCTCCCCCCACCCCCATAGCTCCTGTGTGTGGAACCTGCAGTCAGGTAATTCCAGACACCCTCACCCATAGCCTGAGAAAACAGATGACCAGATTTTAGTCATGACATCACCCCTACTTTTTCCAAAAGATACCAAACAACCCTGAATGAGGCCTTACAGTAAAGAACCAGGATCTTCCCAACCAACTCAACTAGGCTCCTATCCAAACATTGGCCAGACCAAATCCTGCTTAGCTTCACACAGACTACCCAGGCCAAACTGCAGGTACCATAGCTGCTGAAAGATTAAAATCCTGATCACTGAGAATGTGTCGGACCCTAAAGAAAGCAACTACATCAGTTACCTACAGGGGAAGGTAGGCAGGCAGTGGCCAGATAGCACAGTGGTTAGCAATGCTGCCCCAAAGACCAGGGTTCAAGTCTCACCCCCATAGCTCCTGTGTGTGGAACCTACCCAGTCAGGTAGTCCCAGACACCCTCACCCCTAGCCTGAGAAGACAAATGACTGGATTTTAGTCATGACATCACCCCTACTTTTTTCCAAAAGATGCCAAACAACCCTTAATGAGGCCTTACAGTAAAGAACCAGGATCTTCCCAAACCAACAACTCAACTAGGCTCCAAAACTCCGGTACACATACACTGTATAGCTGCTTGTAATTATTACAAGCAATGGCATCAGTAGAGGCATAAGCCAGTATATCTACTATTCTTTTACAAAATGGCACACCCCAAACACTGAGACAAACCATTGTGTGAGTACTTTTACTTAAAAATACTTTAAAGTAAATTTAAAAGTATGTACTCAAGTAAAATTTCTACTTTTACTTGATAAATCATTTTGCAGGATATTTGTACTTTTACTTAAGTACTAAGCTTCAGTACTTCCTCCACCACTGCATGTGTACAAATAAGGTCACAAAAATGCCATTTTCCCTGCACACGTTTTCATGGCTTTATTCTGCCTGGTTGAACTTCATTTCAAATATCTGCAATATTTGAATATACATTTACTCCGCAAAGTAATATAACAGAATGCTACTGAAACACTGCATAATTGTAAATACATTTATATAATTATATTACTGTTTGTACATAATTATAAAGCTAAAATTGACATATGTGCTCAAAACCTTTATGACAGGTTTCGAAGTTCATGATTCTTTATGACGTGCTTAATGTTCTGGTATATTCGAATGGCCAGTCTCATAGCCTCCTTCCGATTGGCTGCTTTCACTTGGCTTAAAAGGGTTTAACTGGAAGCTTCCCTGGGTGTATGTACAAAGAGATAGCTATAATTTTTTTATTGTTTGACACATTCCCATGAGATTGT
Source organism: Hippopotamyrus pictus (assembly GCA_026781145.1). Classification (NCBI taxonomy): domain Eukaryota; kingdom Metazoa; phylum Chordata; class Actinopteri; order Osteoglossiformes; family Mormyridae; genus Hippopotamyrus; species Hippopotamyrus pictus. The sequence goes on from JAODLC010000001.1 coordinate 19,212,153, forward strand.
ATTAAGTGATGTAAACCATGTATATTAATAGCAAAATACTGACAAATAGCGCTATTCTTCTTTGCATAGACATTAAGTAAATGCCGAATCGATATAAATGATTGTGGTTTTCATTGGCCATGTGGTAGATTGTTTTAATCATCCACAGCCCCCTATGGCTTAAAAAGTCACAACCTTTTTGCAATATCGATTATTTGTGCTTGATTAAATCCACAGGCAAGAGGCAGAAGGGTTACATCAAACAGCAGCGCTAACCTGCCATTAAACGCTCGCGCAGTTACTTGTCTTCCTAGGATTAGGCCTATTCCTGAAAGTGTGATTAAAACTGTGCAGCTTGTTCGTGCTCGGTGCTGGGAAAGCTAAATCAAAGTTATTTTTTTTTTTGACGGAAAATCCATTATTTCAATTTGAAGACTCACACCCAGATGCCACGTTGCAATTTAAATTGAGGGTGATGAGAAAGAAAGCCCATTACGGTGTGATGGGGTCTTGATTGAGTCCTGATGGGGTCTTGATTGGGTCCTGATGGGGTCTTCATCAGTCGTGATTGAGTCTTGCAAGACTCTTGCTAGCTCCCTACTTCTTCCTGTGTTTATATTTCCAAACATGATAATGATATTTGTTTAGTGGCAGTTGTATGTGTGAGATCCCCTCCCTCTTCAGCCTGGTCCCCTCTGTGATACATCTTCATGAAATTAATTGACATGCTATTTCAGGTCTGTTAGAAGCGACGGATCTGAAAATCGGCCCCCCACCTGAAAGTGCACATCACTTGCCATTCAAGAAAAATATTTCCGGCTGTTTTAGCCAGCCCCCAGGCCTGTGCATACAAAACATAAAACCGTGAGGCCATTGTTTCTGCAATGCTCTGCTGATGCGTAATAGTATAGAATATTTTGCTCCTTGTGTTTATTTTGATTTTTGGCTCTAAATCTAAAAGTTACATAAAAATAATATATGACACTGTACCCTGCCGTGGAATAACATCCTGTCCAGGGTGTATCTCTGCCTTGGAGAGAAAAGTAATGAAGAAAGGTTTTTATTTTACCAGGGTGCATTGTGGGATATGCCTGTGTATCAGTGTGAATGTGGCAGCAGTTTGTCATTTGCCCCTGTTCGGTGACCCATCCATTGGAAGCTGGAGGACATGTAGGGACACTGAAATGCAGCATCTTGTGAATGTACATCATGTCCCTCTTTAAATGACTGAACAGACTGGAAATGGAGTGGCCATTTTAGGCAGTGCAAGCTGTGGCCAACAGGGGGAGCCATCTGCCACCTCCTACCCAACAAAGACCCATACCCCTAGGCTTGGGCAGCCAGCCCCCCACCCTCCAATGAGGCCACATCAATTTCTGCACTTCCGAGAGATGTGTGCTTAAAATGCGTGTCTGGTTACCTGACAGTGTTTCCGGAAAAACGAAGCATTTCTCCGCCCCCCACCCAGGATTTGGCTTCTCGCGTCATTCGAAGCCCAAAACTGCGAGCAAAAACATTTCCATTACAAATATCCAAAACCCGATTCTTATCTGTGGCCCCCTGATTTCTGTTTAATTACGTTTTTAAAATGCGGCTGCCGCCCCCTTCCCAGCTGCGAGTTAGGGTGTGTCGACCCCGTAGATTCGTTTTCCATCTGGTTCTCTCTGATAAGACCCGGAAGGGGGTGCAGGGTAGCGCTGTCGCCGGCTTTAAAGTGGCGCTATAATGCTGTCTCACACAAGCCCGCTGGGCAACAACTACCCTACGGGGGAGTGGGGGGGTCTGAGCTGCTTTGCTGGTGATTGACACAGAGCGCTTATTTTTTTAAGAGAAAATTGCTCATCTTATAAAAAAGGTTAAAGTATTTTATGGCTGAGAGACTCATGGCTGCCTTCGTAAGGTCTGAGTACAGGCATATCCATATTCCAGTTCTCTTCTTCTGTGTGTAAGTGCATATGTACAGTATAATAGGCGATATCACCACCTAAATGGGTGTGATTTCATTTTTTAAAGGCCTCTTTTGACACTGGTTTTGATGCATTCTGATATCGTCTGAGCATGTAACAGCAGTGGAGTGTTATTGTTACATTTCCTTTGTTTGTGATTCACATACAGGAGTGACCCGGCGATAACAAGGGGGATGGCACGCAAACACGGAGGCAGGCGCTGGTTCCTCCCTTCCCATTGGCTGATCCACAGAGGGATGCAATGTGGACGTCATGGAGACCAAATTGGAAACAATCAGGCTCGCCCAGAAGGGCTGATGCCACTGACGACAGCAAATGGGGGGTGGGGTGGGGGGTGCTTGTAGCGAGAGTCTGTGGCCTGATTCTGGTTTATACGACATATCCAAATGGCATAGAGGATTATGGGTAGGACAGCACCACTGGCCGTAAGTATTCAGACATGATCTCACTTCCCCCAGGCGATCCTCTGTAATAGGACGGCACGGGGTTGGGCTCCATCATGTGACTTTCAGACTTCAGGATGGCTCCACCCACTTGTCCAGGGGAAGACCCCAAGAAGCTTGGCAGGGTTTTGCAGATGAGGGGGGCCAGACTCACACCCCTGTCCAGCCTGACCAATGGCACGCTAGCGGATGTTAATGACACAGCCCCACAATTCCCTGTGAACGTTGAAGGCTTTGACTGATGCTGGACGCGACGGAAATTTTTAGAGTATGTTTGTGTTCGACTGCTGTGATTGGACGGTAAAAACAAAATTGTAGCTGGATATCTGTGTGGTCTATGCCACTAAATGTCATCTATCTTTAAATCTCAATTATCCTCAAACTAGTGTAGTTTTGCGTGTAGTAGTTCTAAATGTGTTTTTAAAAGGAATTAATGAATGTCCCTGGAGGTTCTGCTGATGCACGGGTTTTATTAAACTGTAATCTTCTGGGTTTGCTCTTCCTGGGGTCTATTAATTGCCCCACTCCATTGTCACATGACCATTTTTTTTCTTCATCCACAATAACCCTTCCCGAACTTACCAGAGTACCAGAATCAGCTGCCCTGTTATAAGGGTGAAGACAGGATGGCGTCACAGTGACACTGGTCACATGAGAGTAGCCTTTGGGAAATGTTACTATCCTCCCTGTGTTGACAGTGGTGTGGACAAAACTGAGAGGCACTGTTTCTCTCAACCCCCCCCCCCCGCGAGTGACAAAGACGACTTCAGTCAGGGTCACTATCAAAATCATTATTTCAGCACCTCTCTGTAGTGTGTGTGTACATTTAGTAAATGGTGTGTTACACTGACCAGAGTCAACATAACCAACCATCCATCCATTTTCCATATGTATACCTGCACAGTTGCGGGGGTCTGGATCCTATCCCATTAGCTATGGGCACATGGCAGGGAATAACCCATGACAGGGTACCAACCTATCACAGGGCACACACACCATTTACACTTACAGACAATTTGGTAACTCCAATTCAAAACATTAGGGTAAAATATCAAAGCTTTCTTCTTCTGTTTGAACATAATCAAAATAGCAATTATTATTATTTGTCGTGATGTTTGAAACGAAAGACCTTACAGCAGGCGTTGTGGTAAAACACAAAGGGGTTTCATTGAACTCAACAGAACAAAGATTGGAAAGAAACTGGTTTGTGAGGGATCAAAATGGGAACTGGAACACGAGAGTGCACACGCAAAGAGAAGGTTCAACTTCAATGACTGGACTAACGAAAACAGAACAAACAGGTACTTTTATACATAGACTAATAAGGGGTAACAAGTATCAGGCGTGGCCAATCAGAGCCACGTGATGGAGTAGACAGGAGGGTCAGGTGGACATGGTGGGTAGGACTTGACATTATACTAATAATAATAATAATAATAATAATAATTATTATTATTATTATTATTATTATTAGTCTAAAATTTATAACTGGACTATGCTTACATACTGAAATGAGCATGGAAAAAGTCTAATTCAGTTAATCAGCAGCAGGGTACATAAAGGACTGCAGGATAAGTATAAACAATATACCGGAAAACCATACTGAAGCATATTTAAAAGAATAAATGATGTGGTCTGTAAATTTTCAAAGGGCTTTCCGTATGGAGATTTAATTATAAATGTATACATCAAAGTGAGTTAAAATTATGAAATCAATCACCGCTAGAATAATGCCTTCAAGCACACCACATCAAATGCAAATAAATCCTGTGAATGTCTACAGCAAACCGTCCATTCATTTAACCGACACATAAACTGACAAATTGCTTATTTTTTTAAGACGCAATGAACTTTTTGTGTTTTTTAATTTTTCATTTTTTTTTTTACTTGCCAGCTCAGTGTTTGATACATATATGGTCTTTGTTTTTCATTGTTTCTTTTTGAAATGTTACTTTAAGCGAATAGAATGTGGATGTTACTGCACTCCTGGTCTCTCCTTCCTCTGCTGTGATTTTACCATGTTACCGGGTGGCTTATCTTAAATTTTGACAGCTGGACTTATTTTTGTAAGGAAGTTGCCCGTGTGATATTTGTGTGTTAATTGAAATGCTGTGACTGCCTGTCAGCCCCAGTGTTTGTTAATTAATATATGCAGGTAATATAATTCTTATCTCATCCAGGGTTTGTGCTGTGCATCTATTCTCCCATTGACCCTGTACTGGATAAGCAGTTATGGAAACCGCTAATATTACTCACTGCCATGTCTCAGATACCTGATCTTTACAGAGCTCATTCATCTTCTCTCGCTCTGAGTCATTCAGAGTGTCTATTGTACTTCTTTAAGGATACCGTTTCTTCTGCTGATTTTTCCCCATGTCACCTCTGATGTCCTGCTCCAGCTTCCTCTGACAGCCAGGGGTGACGTATGCACCCTGGTGGTGAGAATTCAGCTCATACACCCCAAACCCACGCCTTTCTCAGCCCCAGCCAAGATGGATGCTGCTTCTATGCCCTTCAGATGACCTGACACACTTGCCCTTCATGTCAATAAAGCAACATCTGTTTGGCTGAAGATTAGCACCCTCATATGAGGCCAGCCACAAACTGAAAGTCCCACTTAAACTGTAACCTGTCCAGCTTCCAAAAGAATTGGGTATCTGCCAATCTTCGGATGAAGCAGACAACCACAGCTGGTCTATCTGTCAGCTTGAGTAGTCTTGGGGGTGTGAAGACTGACCCAAGTTTTATGACAGAATAATGACAGTCTCAGTTACATCAGAACATCTCACCGACATGTAAACTGATGCCTTCAATGGATATATAAGCATATTACAGAAATCAGGTTATACCTTCATCTCCCATTGTAGATCTTGTAGCCAGTAAGAACATTCTAGAAGCTCTTCCTGTATTTTGTTGTTTTTTCATGTGTTGGTGTTTTTAAACTGCTGAGTTTATGCATAGCAATCACAACACACATGTACAGGTATATGTGGTAGTTATATGATGCTAACTTTTGGAAGCCCTGGATCCATGTTGCATGTAAACAAGCACGTTGGGTTTGTTCTGTTCCACTAATGCCTACATGCCCTTTTGACAAACAGCAAATGGGAACAAGCATTATTGTAAAAGCCACTACAATGCACAAAGTGGGGCTGCGTGGGCTTCAGGTGGCAGTCAGGCTTCACCCACCAGGTCCACTCCAGCCTGGATGGGATAATCACCTTGCTTAAAAGCGGCTGCACTTCTCTGAATCACATCACTGGTGCCCGTGAAGTTTTCCCATGTGTCAGGAGTGGACAATCAGCGACTACCGGTAAGAATACCATAATTTGTTAGAACATGAGGCGAACGTTTTGATGTGATCTTGGCCATAAAGGTTATTTTAAAGCATTATTATTATTATTGATGATAATGATGTTTTTAACTAATTTTATTTATATGTTTAGGACTTCAGAATTTATGATTCAAACCGTTGCGTGATAAAAACTATGCATTACACAGAATAATATGAAAAATCAAGAAATATAGTACTCTCAGAAATATGCCACAAATCAAATAATACTGCAGCTTATGGTGGGAAAATTATTTGAATGGTGTATTCTATGCTGTAGAATGTAGATAGTATATTCTATGCTGTAGATGGTATATGCCATATTGTAGATATGTATGCCGTAGCACTGTAGGTGGTATATTCCATGCCATTGATGTTATATGCCTAGCTGTAGATGGTATAGTCCATGCTGTACTGTAGATGGTATGTTCCATGCTGTAGAGAGTGTATGCCGTGATGTAGATGGTATATACCATGCTGTAGATGGTATATGCTGTGATGTAGATGGTGTATTCCATTCTGTAGATGGTACGCTCCATGCTGTAGATGGTATACATATAGGTGGTGTCAACTGATTCAAATCACACAAATATTTTCTAAATGGCTGTTGGAACTGAGAAACAATGAAAACAGTGACTGCTTTGTGTGACTATATTTTATAAATGTTTTAAAATACATTTCTGTCGCAATTTAGTAAAATGAATAGTTATTGATCTATTTTAGAAGAAAACATATTACCACTGCAAAAAAATAATCACTTATGACTGTAACCGCTGTGCCAGTGGTGCACTGCCACACTGCAGTCCCTGAGGCCATGGCACTCATGTTTTGCTCCTTAACGGGCCTGCTTTGGCAGAACAGATCTTATCACGGTCAGTTATAATCTATATTATAATGGCAGTGAAATGCTGACCAGCTGATAAATGTTAGATTTATGAATAAGTTTTAACTGTGGGGGAAAATCCATAGTTGTTATGAATTAGTTGTTCCTATGATATTATGATAATTTAGTTCTGAGAAGGCTTGAAAGAAATGTTTACATCGCCATTTAATCGGCCAGAATAATGACTAATTGCGTTAGTGCAGGGGTGGCCAATCTTATCCGCAAAGGGCTGGTGTGTATGTAGGTTTTCGCTGCAACTCCCTAATTAGTTCACTAATTAGAGGACTGATTGGTTGAAGAGTCCTCACACCTGGGTTTGAACAGCTGACCTAAAGGTTACCCAAAAACCAGCATACACACTGGCCCTTTTGTGGATAAGATTTGGCACCCCTGCGTTAGTGACATACCTGTGTTTGATCTTCTTTTATCTACAGTATGTAGTTTTTTTTAGATAACTTATAAATCTCAAGTAATACCACATATCAGCAGAAACTCCATCCATACTCCTTACCGAGTCTTTTCGTACCTCTGCAGCTTTACAGCATGGGCGACATCCCTGACCTGAAGTATTATGACAGCATCAGCTAGCCAGTTTATGCCAAGGCTCAACCCAGGCGTGAGCAGTTTGACTTAAACTTTTAAAAGTTTAGATCATGGGTGGCAATCTTATCCGCAAATGGCCGGTGTGTATGCAGGTTTTTGCTGCAACTCCCTAATTAGATTACTAATTAGAGGACTGATTGGCTGAAGAGTCCTCACACCTGGGTTTCAATAGCTGACCTACAGGTTATCCCAAAAACCTGCATAGACACCGGCCCTTTGCGGACAAGATTGGCCACCCCTGGTTTAGATGCATAGAAGTATTGTCTGGCTAGTCATCTCATGGGAATGGTGTATGGGAAATTTCCAGAAAAGATCACTTCCTAATTGTACCGAAGGTGAGACTTTTTTTTTATTTATATTATTAATGCTGCAGTGTTTAATGACAGACAAAGAGTTTGTAAAACAATTATGTGTAAATGAGTTTTGATAACAGCTTAGGGCTGGGTGATCTGATAAAATATGTTATCATGATAGTTTTTTCCATATCAAACCTATCCATCCATTTTCTGAAACTGCTTACCCTATTAAGGGTTGTGGGGGGTCTATAGCCTACCCCAAAGGTTACAGGTATAAGGCAGGGAGCAACCCATCAGAGGGCATACTCACAACTATGGGCAATTTGCTCACTCCAATTAGTCTTAACATGTTTTTGGGGGGCGGCGGTTCCACATGACACCAAGAGAACATGCAAACTCCACACATGGAACTCTAGTGGAGACTCGAACGCAGGTCCCACAAGTGTGAGGCAACAGTGCTAACCACTGCATCACCATGCTGCCCCTGTAACATACATAATTCATGCATATAAATACCACACAAACGCGTGCGTTCAGTGGGCTGCCAATTTTTCAGTCTGACTGCCGCAATCCATTTACTACATCTTTCTGAGAGTGCTGGAATTTCTGGAAATGTATGAAATGTTAAAAGATATATCAGAAATTATAACTTTCTTTCCCCAGTGAACATAAAATTGCCTTTATTTCTTGACTCAAAAAGCTCACTCACGAAACACAATATAGCTTCAATGCTTTTGTATCAAACACCTTTAGTTCCAGGTAAAACAGAAACATAATCTTGTTAGTTGTTACTTAATTAAATCGCAACTGGTTAATTTAACGCAAAGACCACAATTTAAAGTAGTCTTAACAAGAAGCAAAGTATTTAAAGAATTTTGAGTCCATAACAAATTATAATTCAAACAATATAACAACAATCACCTTGATTTTTTAAATTAGTGAAAGTGATTAATTGTTATTGTTGACACACCACAGCGGGCAGTGCGAAACACCAAAATGTGTCCTCTACATTTAACCCATATGTGACATAGCAGTGGGCAGCTATTATTTAACATCTGGGGAGTAGTGCTAGGGGGCGGTACCTTGCTGGTCAGAGATTCGAACCATCAACCTTTCAATCACAAGCATGATTCCCTAACCCTTAGGGAAACGATGGTATATGAGCAATGAATATCAACAAAATATGAATAGCGTTTGCGATAAATCATGTTAACATGCAAAGGTAGCAAAATTTTTCAGACTTTGTAGACATATGTCATTTTGATTTACACATGCGCTGTAGCGCTAGGTAGCAGTTTTTGTAGGGTAGAAAAAAAGGGCTGAACACCTGTTCTAAAAGAGGAGACCAAGTCGTTTTTATATTACAGGGAGGGAAAGAAATTGTTTTTGAGCACTATCTCAAGGAAAATTAGCAAGATAAAAAATAACAAGCTTTTATATGTTTCACAGATGCAATATAAAGTTTTCACAGATGTGTATTTTTTGACAAATTATTCCGGCAGATTGTCTAAAGGTTATAGAGCGATTTTGGCCCCCCCTTGACCGTCAGCATGAACATGAACAACGAAATAAGACCATATTATAAGTTTTTTGCTCATTGTACAATGACTTTTGACAAGAAAAGGTCAACGGAGGTTCCTTTGAAGGATCCTGAATAGTAACAGATCAAGCTTTATGAATGAGTAAAGGCTGAAAATAAATTTTTAGATTGAAGCATTAACTACTGTAAGAATGTAAATGTAAGCGTCACCTTGCAGGACACCTTGAGTCCTGTCTGGGATAAAAGAACAGATACGCCATAAACACGGGTATAAAGCTGGAAGCGTGAGGCTTCATCGCTCCCCATCGAGTCACTGTGCCGCCCATGATAAAAATGGCAGCAACATTTTAGGGTGAATTATTAGATTGTCCTCTCTTGGTGTGTCGCCATGGCAGCCCGGCCATGCCTGGCTGGGCAGCTGGTGATTAGGGCCCCGCTGTTGTCGTGCTCATGGCCCCACGCAGCCAGGAGTGACTCCTGCCATTTGTAAATCACTGGAGCAGGAAATTGCCTCGTTTGCACCGGTAACAGAAGCTTGGGGGTCCGGTTGTGAGAACTCGGTGCACAAGCTTCAATCGAACCGGGACCCCACTCAAAAGGGCACGGGGAAACAAAGCCGCTGGATTGTTTGGGGCTGTGAGTTCCCCAGACGACTATGATGTGTACATAATGTACTTACCTTCCTGTCTGTGCTCTCACCAGGGTTGGGTTAGATGTTTCCTGTGGGTGACGGCGCTCAGGGGACGTGTGAGACTGACAGCTGGATGTGCCCGAAACGCTGTACCCCTTTCACGTTTTATGAAGGGCTACCAGGACCGTGAAGAAGCAAGCCAGCACTATAGAAGAACGAAAAGAACACAGAGGTCGCTGCCTCATCCTGACAGAAGTAGTAGTCTGAGACATCTCCTTTATGGTTCACGCGATGGTACAGAAAGGGAGGGTGTAATTCACAGGCAGTGAGGACCGGACGCCACTTAATGCACAGCCCAGCGATCACCGGGCACAAAGTATTAGAGGTGTCCTGTGAGAAAGGAGATGGTATCAATGCAGGTCCTTGCTGTAGGTTAGAAGGACACCAGGGAGATGTTAATAGGGACCAGGACAAGGGCATAACTTCAGGTTGAGCACTGGGGGGATTTAATGGGTCTCCACCCATTTAAGGGGGTCCAGGGGATTGTATTGGCTGATTTTGATTGTTGTGGAGGGTTGCAACCCTCATCCCCCATAATTTATGTCCATGGACAGGGAAGAGAATGTGAGCAAGATAAATCCTTGAAACATGGAGTAAGGCAATACAGGCCTCTCTACTGAATACATATGCTAGGGTGAATTAATAATGAAGATGGACAAAACTGGTGCTGGGTCCTTCACTCGTCTAAGAGTGGACAACTCCTGGCAGGAGACCGACTCGCCCTTACCCGTGCCGTCCCAGGGTGTCCAGCTCCCCGGAGGCGACAGACTCGCCCCTACCCGTGCCGTCCCAGGGTGTGCAGCTCCACGGAGGCGACCGACTTGCCCCCTACCTGATCTGGACGATTCAGATGAACAAAAAAAAAAAGAAAAACAAGGAGACAAGACACAGACAGGCTGTCATTTGGATCAAATATATTTGCTCCAGGGACCGTCTGACCCTGCTTTCTCAATAATGTACGTCACTTTGGATAAAAAAGTCTTATAAATAGGTTAAATGTAAATGTAAATAGTCTAGATAGACAGATGGATGGACTGACTGACTGACAGACAGAGAGAGACTTTATTGATCCCGGCTGAGAAATTCTGCATGGCTGACTAGCTGTGAGTGATGTGCTTCTGCTTCTGTCTGCAGTGTATAAAAAAAGCTCTTGGCTTGGCAGGAGTGTGTATCAGAGGTGGGAGTATGGCAGATAGTCCAGGTGTCAGGTTCAGTATTAGAAAAAAAATATTTAAATATCCATCGAGTGTATTGTTCTGGGTTTGCACGGTTGGGCTGATTTAGATGTGTGAAATGGCTGAGATGGTCGACGCAAGAACCCTCCTTCGATGAGGATCATTACCAGCAGGCCTCGTCACACATTCTGTGCAAGGAATGTTCCAGGCACCATCTGCCACTTTGATGGAATCATTAAGAGGTGAATTTAAACGGAACCGCTGCCAGATGAGGTGAAAAAATAAGCCGGCCTCTGAAAGGAACCCAAACGGGCCAAACAGGGTTGAAACCGGACCCGCCGGCCAGCGGTGACTTCCTTCCTTTGTCTTGCTGCCGCGTCGTAAGTCGACACGTCTTCTGCTCCATTCAGGCGTTTGAACGATGCCCACACAAGGCTCCAAGCCCAGTCACCTGAGAGCGCTTGGCATTGTTCCGAGGCCTGCTTGAAGTCCACGTCATATTTTGTCCACCCATCTGGCCACTGGCCAGCAGAGCACCTCCGCTGACCATTACAATGATTGGCAGCGTAAATATTTCAGCGTGTTCTGTGGCATTGTGTTACCGTCGCTGATGAATAATGCATGGAGGAAGGAGGCCAGTCCATGGTCCTGGGAAGGCCCCACAGCAAACTCAGTGCCGACAGAGACAGATATGAAGGAATGGTAGTCAACCATGTAGTTCTACAGAACATCAAGACCTGTAGGTGGTCCACTTGCTTGGTACTTGCTGTGTTCAGAATATTTGCAAGGAGCCTGAGTATTAGCAAGGTTACCAACCTATGACATCCCTTCACAGAAGATGGAATGGGGACAAAAGTCAAGGCAGAAGTATTGTAAAGGATTGGGCTGGAGGTCAATTCAGCACTGTTGCAAGATCTTGCGGATTTTGACTGTTTTTACTACATTTTGTTGATCTATCTGGACAAGCTGCCCAAGGCTATGCAAAGACTATGAGACAGAAGGTGTGGTTTCTGAGGAGTGAGGCCATCGCCCTCTAGACTCCTACCAGTGCTGCTTAGCTGCTGGTTTTGGTTCTTATTTGCAAGACGCCGCCAGGGGAGTGGTCATAAGCTGAGCAGAGGTCTTCTTAGCTGTAGTAGTCGTGGTGGCCCTGGGGGACACCTATCCATCCGCGGGCTTCTTGCCTCAAGTACAGGTCAGTGTCTCGCTGGGAAACCAACCCTCAAATGTGCATCGTGGCTCGATCCTTAGCCAGTCACCTGTAAAGTAATTATACGCATTTTGTGCAGGTCTTGAGGGTACTGCTGACTCAGCTGATAGCTACTTTCCCTCAAGGATGCGTAATGGCCAGTTTGATGAGAAATATACCACATCTAAGCATCCGTTTAGCTAGGCATGTGTCGTTTAGTGAGGAAACTGAGCAGTTTGAGGGGGAGAACTCAGTAGTCGGGGGTAGAATATGTTTGATTTCATGTTTCCATAAGAAGAAGGCAAGTGATTGCTGGAGCTTTTATAGGTTAATATGTTTTAACATTGTCAGCATCTCCTACTTTGTTGAGACTTGCGATTTTGCCATAACATGATACTCTGTGTATAACAGGTGTCAGGGACAAATTTAAGAGATGAATTAATTATGAGTATAATGGATACGCTTGTACCATGAAGTAGAGCGTAAAGAAGACTTTGACAGGTTCTCATTTGGACTTTTGGTACGTGCGTTTTTCTGTCACGTGAGCTGTTTGGTTGTTAAATTAATTAGTGGGGCTCTGATGGATATCCATTATATTTAATCGCCATCGGTCTGGAAGTAAACGGCTGGATCTCATTTTTGAGGTTACAGGAACATCTTCTGAAGGTTGCTGACCTTTTTGAAATGACATTCAGCCTGTGGCAAAGGATCAGCTGTCCGCGTAACATGAATATGTCAATATTGGTCTCCTACAGCAGTGATCCCTAAACCTCTATTTAAGCTTCCTCATCCATACCATACATTTCTTTTGATCCACCACCCGACCATCTCATTAAATGAATCAGCTAAGTTGAACCCATTCTGTTGGAGATGAAATGTAAGAAATATGTAGAAGGAGGGTATCTCAAGGAGAGAACCGCTGTCCGAGAAGTTACCTGAAGCTGTTAGCTATGCTTGCCTGCAGAGTAAGTTGAAAGTGAATCCATTTTCAAGAACCTCTTCAACAAGTCTAGGAACTTATTGGGGAAAAACGTCAGATATCTATTGCTCCGATAAAATGTTTTGTGTGATACATCTTGGATCGGGTTCCTCCTCCTGCCCCCAATGGCGCCCCTAGGTAAGAAGAGGAAAGGTTCCTGAAGTGAAACTATTAAAGGTACTCTTGTGTCCTACGTTTGATAAATGTGTTTCTCTCCTCATTGTGCAACAGGTTGCCAGCGATGTGCTTGGCACTTAGATTCAGTTCCCCTCTGCCCCCAGAGCCAAAGAGCCGTATTGTGCTGCTTGGTTACCCTAATCCCCACATCCACGTCAGCATTGGCCAGCGGTTCCTCCGGTTCTCTGTTAGCACATGGGCAGCCCCTTCTCACATCTCACTGCACTTAGTGCCGCGTCACATACTCCTATAATGAGCCCTCTGCATGGGATTCATTAAACCCCTCCCCCCAGCATGCCTCCCATCCCGGCAGGCACCTGGCAGATAACTTGGCATTTCTGTCATGCAGAAAGAGACACATGCCCCCCACCCCCATGTCATCTACTGTCCATCTATCCTGCTC